>OY757017.1:102452554-102653196 GCA_963580285.1 Lucinisca nassula | reverse complement strand
CTGATGGGAGCTGTGGGTTAATTGTATCGATTCATGATCGTTGCCTCTACTTCTATTATTCTATATTGTCAATATGTAATAAATCAATATTTGATAAGCATTTTAATAAAATTTGCAGTGTATGCAATTTATCATGGACTGCTCAGTTAGCTTATCACATAGGCATTTTTTCGTCAAATTTATATCTTGACATAAATATTGTATGCAGACATGCAGCTGGAAAAGTTTGATTGTGGAAGTCGATCATTAGCACCATGCATGAAGCTAAAGACCTAAAACCATCAAAACGGCATTGTAATATTAATTAATCATCACAGCAAAGAACTATAGTTACGAAAAAAGATAAAACCAGGTCCCCTAGCAAAACCTGTAAAGCCTATAATAGCCTATAAGTTTGTGTCAAGCCTAAAAAACCTTTATTTTCGTCATTAAACTATAAAAAAGGCTGTTTTTTTATGAAACAAAATATTATTCCGTCTTTGAACCTTCTCGTGATACAGCACTACCATTCTACGAAATCCCCTGCTAGATTTACTTTTAAGTCCCCAACATGTGATGAAAAGAGTCAAGAAATTCTGATTTTTTTCTTCGCTCGCTGAGACTTCATGAAATTTAGATAAACCTTCTCTGAGTAATCGTGGCGCAAAAATTCATTAATTTATTTTTTCGTCAGTTTTAAATCTTTATGCAAGTCTGGAAGAACCTTTTTTAAACCTGTATTGTTATTGGAAGAATCTGTAACTAACCTATATTTTGAGTAAGAAAACCTATATAAAAACCTATGATTTAAAATGAGCCACTAAGAGTCCCGATTTATGCTGAATGAAATGAACAGTCCCAGATGCATCCGTATGCAGAATGTATTGTTATAAAAGTGAACCAAAATATTTAGGCTCTTATTATAAAGTATTTTGGGGCATGTATCTTGTCACTGGTACATGGGTACATCTTGTCACTGGTATATGGGTATAAAATCTAAACTTAACCAGTTAATTAAACTTTGGCAATTACTGTGAATGAACAACACAGTTTTACAGATCAAGGACATATGCTTGTGTACTTAATTTAAGACTGACCCTCATTTCACCTTTTGTAATCTGTTTGCATATTGTTAACTGTATTTAAATGGCTCTGGTCCGCTGATCGAAAACAAAATGGCCGACAGAGCTAAAAAAAAGGTAAGAACGAAAAAACTTTTATCATATGACGTCGCGTCTGAGAGTGTAATAACGCCATGTAATATTTTCAATAATCCACTAGTGGATTAAATATGCAAGTTAGCAAGATACGTCCCGTAACGTTACATGTGCGACGTCCTTAACTAATAGTCGCGTTTACTAATAGCGGAATATCGATATTTTTGTAAACAATTGTGAATAAAATGCATTTTTAATGTCATATGATAAATATAATCTTGCATTCGTGCTCATGTACTATTGAATTTATTAAACTCGTTGAGGAAAAGGGATAAAATGCTCGGCAAAGCCTCGCATTTTATCCCTTTTCCTCAACTCGTTTAATAAATTCAATAATACATGAACATTCATGTAAGATCCTCTATAAAACGACATTTCCTCCAAGGCCACTGGCCCAATTTCAAAATAATTTCAGAGGAACAGTCCTTGAATGACTCTTTACCAGAATTGCTCAAAACGTTCCGCTCGGATAAAGAAGATGGCTGCCAGTCTGGCAGCCATCTTCTTTATCCGAGCGGGATGTTTTTAGCAATTTTCCCAGAGCTAAAAATAGAAAAAGCTTTAAACGACTTCTCCTTAACCAGTGGAAGAATTTCAAAATCATTTCTCAGGAGTCTTCCTCACATGACCCTCAAAAAAGTTG
The DNA here is from genome assembly GCA_963580285.1 of Lucinisca nassula. Lineage (NCBI taxonomy): Eukaryota > Metazoa > Mollusca > Bivalvia > Lucinida > Lucinidae > Lucinisca > Lucinisca nassula. The sequence continues at coordinate 102,651,357 of OY757017.1, read as the reverse complement.
CTTTAACAGTTCCCCTTGGATGAACAAAATGACTGTCGGAGCTAAAATAATAGAATAAACTCTTTGGCGTATGTTTAGTCTGTTTTTGTGTGTGCCTCCGTGTCACTTTCTATAGGTGACTTGAGACGGCTGCATTTTTGGATTGTGGCCTTTCCTGAGTGACTTTTCTAACTAGTTTACTGTATGTATTTGTTCTGTTTATTCGGACAAAAAAGGCTTTAGCAATCAGTGTAGACCCAGATGAGAGGCCACACAAAGCGACGTCTCATCAGGCTCTATGCCATTACGATAACACATCCATGCAACATAGTGCATTCTTTCATGTCTCCAATACAGTGACTTTTCTGGTAAAAATTGTGACATTTTACTTATTTGTACTCCAAACGTAGATATTGGGTGCTCGTTAGAACCGCCTCATTGAGGAGGTTCTAACGAGTACCCACAACCTATATCTTGGAGCAGAAATAAGAAAAATAATTTTTCCCCATTAAACCCCAGTTTTCTCTATATGAAGCAGGCGGTGTTCATTTCATGGACTTGTTCACGTGATGACTGTTTGCCACTCATCCTGCTAGTTTTACACACATCATTGGGTAGTAAATAGTACTTGTTAAAATTTTAGACAAAGTGTGGTAAGGGTTGAGGTGTCCTAATATTTAGGTTAAATACTGTTTTTCTTTTCTGACAGGGACAGTTAGACAGAGTTTTGCCCATGGAAAATATAGATAATTATGGAGACAAATTAAAAGGACCACCGAATGATAGAATTCAAGTGATGTGGATAGGCCATGCCACAGTACTTGTCCAGTTTGATGGTATCACAATCCTGACTGACCCAGTGTTCAGTGATGTATGTGGTCCTCTTAATCAGGGACCATTAGAACAGTGGAGTATTTTCGGGTATAAAAGATTTCGACCTGCCTCCTGCCGAGTTAAAGACATACCCAAACTTGACGCTGTGTTGATTAGTCACGATCACTATGATCACTTAGATAAACCATCAGTGAAAGATCTGAACAAGAAGTTTCCCGACTTACGCTGGTATGTTGGGATGGGTTTAAAGGGTTTCTTTACAGAACAAGGGTGTCGGGCTGAAAATGTACATGAGATGACCTGGTGGGACTTCAACAAACAGAATGGTGTTGAGTTTGTTTGTACCCCGGCCCAACACTGGTGCATGAGAGGAGCCACGGATGAAAATAAGGTAAAACTGTTAGGTCAGGTAGAATGTTTACCAAGGAGAAAATACAGTAAAATTCCGCTATTGAGACCACCTCTGGGACTGTTCAAAAGAAGTCTAAGACCACATTTGAACAGTCCCAGAGTTGGGCACTGAGTGTAGAGAAGACAAAGAAAGAGTACCTGAAGCCTTTTAACCCTTTTTGTACCAAATGGACTCTTCCTTCTGATATATAACAGGAGTCCATTTCAAAATTTAGGGGTGTTGGGTTGTGTTTTCTTCAAATTTGATTTGGAAAATGGCTGAGCGTTTTGCAAACAGTGCATTCTATGGCGTCTGATCTGGGCCTGCACTGTTTGCCAGGGTACCTGTTTAGGGGCTTCTGGTACTAAATGGGATAAACACGCCTTTAAAAGCAGAATAAGTATTAAATTATTAGCAGGGTTTTATTCTATTTATGGACAGTTGTCCATTCTACAGCATCTGATCTGGGTCTACAACCTATTTAACAATGTCCCAGTACATGAGGCCAGTCCAGAGTTTACAGCTACATAACGCTCTGACATCTCAGGAACAAGACTACACGGGTGTAAATAACCTTACCATGGCCAGTGATAGTCATCTGGACAAGAGCAGGTGGGAAGCTTCTGTAGTTAAGTTTTGGTCGATTAATAAAAAAGTTGACTAAAAAAATCTTCCTAAATATATGATATCTGGCAATGTCAGAAGGGTTTATTACCATTATATATATTTGTTTTGATAAGAAGAAGTTCGAGTCAGCCATGATAAGAAGACCACCAGTGTTCAAGTCAGTTAAATTTTTCTTTATTGCATTTTGCAGCTGAGGTATGTCATTCTAATTAATCTCCCGAAATTATCCCTAAATATTTGTTCATTATGTGGACAAGTCAATGAAATGAACACACCTAAACTCACTTAATGGTATACATTATTTTTCTTATTTCTGCTCCAAGACATAGGTTGTGGGTACTCAATGAGGCGGTTCTAACGAGTACCCATAACCTATGTTTGTAGTATAAAGATGAAAAGTATCATGAATTTTCAGAAGAAAAGAACCCGTTTTGGAGATGTGAAAAAATGCACGATGTCACACAGGTGTGTTATCGTAATGATTAGGAGTTGACAGAAGACTTTTTAACCCTTTTTGTACCAAATGGAATATTCCTCCTTATATATAACAGGAATCCATTTCAAAATTTAGGGGTGTTGGGTTGTGTTTTCTTCAAATTTTATTTGGAAAATGGCTGAGCATTTTGCAAACAGTGCATTCTGTGGCGTCTGATCTGTGCCTGCACTGTTTGCCAGGGTACCCGTTTAGGGGATTCTGGTACTAAATGGGTTAAACATGCCCTTAAAAGCAGAATAAGTCTTACATTATTAGCGGAGTTTTATTTTATTTATGGACAGTTATCGTTACATTATCATTTTAACCCTTATCCTGCTGAATAAATTAATAGAGCTATACCCATTACCAGCTATCAATCCGGTTACTAGATATATGTTACGTTCATTAAATCCACAACCTGCATGACAAACAGTGAAGATCCTGATCAGATGACTTTTCCATTGTGAATCTCACTTAATATCAGAATAAGGCATAATATTACTTCATAAACATTACATCATCATTCGTTCAGTCCTCTTGCACAGCATTTGGTTGTCGGAGTAACAAGAATAGCGTGACTATAATAAGCCATTAATAACCTGGATTGAATGACAATATTCTACCATAAGTAAACGGGATGCCCTTAAGGACGTTGTACGTGTAATGTTACAAGGCATATCTAGCTAATTTGCATATTTAATCAGCTGGTGGATTACGGAATTTAATACTATAATGTGATTAATCAAGTAATTTCGTATTGGCCCAGGTACAGGTCCGAGGTTTGCTGCATTGGCCCGAGGCCGAAGGCTGCCCGAGGACCTGTAACTGGGTCAATGCGAAATTACTTGATTAATGACAATTTTATTAATTGACACAATTAAAAAACATTATTATTGATTTTTTGGCCTCACTTGACCTCAGTTAATACAATGTATTAGTTGACCTGGTGTTAATACGGATGACCTCAGATCAATACAGGATAGTCAGGGTATCAGGAAAACTCGGCACATAGCAAACTCGGCACTTAGCCAACTCGGCACATAACCAACTCGGCCCCTACAAACTCGGCACATAGCAAACTCGGCCCACAATAGTTATAATGCTTATTAAGCTGTACATTAATACTTTATTGGCCTGTTGTACTATTATTATTTTATATAAATTATATGTATGCTTATTAAATAGAAAAAGTTTCTAGTTTATTTTTTTTTTGCATTTTTGTTTTTAAAAAATCATCTAAATCAATAAGCTCTGGATATGACTTGATTGCTTCACTCAGTATCTTATTAATCAGGTGAATATGAATTTTGGGACTCATTAAATTGTCACCCATGATTGCCCAGCCCAGTTGATGGGTGTATTGTCAAACAAGAGATTGCCCAGCCGAGTTGATGGGCGTCTTGTCAAACGATATTTTTCCTTGTTTTCAGTAAAAATAGGTTGTGGATGCTTGTTAGAACCACCTCATTGAGGCGGTTCTAACGAGTACCCACAACCTGTCTTGTTTTTTTTTTTTTTTTTTTTTTTAAGATTTATTCGCTGGTAAATTTAAAAAATAACTTAAACATTTGAAACTTTAATAGTTGAAATTTTATTGAAAAAAATTCTTCATATTTTTTTTTTAATAAAGATCTACTCCATTAAATATTGATTTCACAGTTAACTTTAATTTGATTATTTGTTTGGTTATGCAATTATCAGCTAAGTATGTGCCGAGTTTGTATAGGCCGAGTTTGTTATGTGCCGAGTTTGTCATGTGCCGAGTTTGCTATGTGCCGAGTTGTCCCACAACCATAGTCAGTTAATAAATGAGATTATTACATGTACATTCTCAGACACAACATGATAATTTGTTTTAGAAGGTTAGTTTGAGCACTAAGATTAATCATGGCACCAGGACAAGAGGCATGAACATGTACTTGGGGAATAATTTAGGAATATTTTGTCGATCTTCTAAAAATAATGGTATTTTGGATTTAACCCTTATCCCGCTGAACATGGCAATCTATACCTTTGCAGACAGTGTAGATCCAGATCGAATGGCTTTTGATCAGGATCTTGACTGTTGCTCATGCAGTTTGCAAGCTGAACAACTACATTATATCAAGCAAATTATATCTTAGCAAAGGTAAGGAGTAGGGAGAATATTGTCAAAGTTCATTGGGTACCAGGAAACAAAGATATTAAGGGGAATGAATTGGCAGATCAACGGGCAAAGGCAGCAGCATCAGAAATGATTAAAAACAATGAGGTAAAACCAATCCTGGCCAAGAAAGAAGCAGTATGAGAGTGTAAATCACAGGGAAAGGAAAAATGGGAAAGAAGATACAAGTGCTCAGACAAAGTGAATGTATTGCAGGAAATATTTGGGGAAGTGGGGAAAAAGGATCTGTCATGGAGATAGGGAGAGAAGGACTTTCTCTGCAGTAAATCATTTGCTTTGTGGACACTCAATCTTACATGATCACCAGGCAAAGATAAACAAAGATCTGTCAAGTTTGTGTGAAACATGCAACATGAAAGAGAATGTAGATCATTTTCTGTTCCACTGTCAGAGATTTAAATCAGAAAGGGATACTTAAGAGTATACAGTTGAAGAGATTCTGGGCAGGGAGGATGCGAAATTGGTAACAATTATTAACCTGAAAGTGTTGACAGGCATGATTGGAGACATAAGTAAGCAAGGAAGGAAGGAACTTACAAATGCACTGATGGAATTCATCAGGAGCACAAAAAGATTTTGAAGTGCAATATATTTACGCATGGGCACATATAGCAGCATGAGGTTTGTACCTTGTTTAAAGTACAAGAGATTTACTTAAGTACACAGTGTTCATAAGCAGCGTTAAAATGCTTTGTAGATAAAGAACAATAAAAAAATTGATTGGCGCATAGTCACAAACGTTGTGGCTAAATTTATTCAGCAGCATAAGGGTAAATACGGAATAGAACCTCCTTAAGGTGATATTAACCCATTTTGTACCAGAAACCCCAAAACGGGTACCAGGGCAACATTGCAGACCCAATGCAGCATCTGATCAGGGCCTACACTGTTTGCCTTGAGTTCAGCCATTTTCCAAATCAATTTTGAAGAAAACACAATCTGACACCACTAAATTTTGAAATGGACTCCTGGTGTACAAAAAGGGTTAAGGTGATACTAAAGAGTACCCACAATATTCATTTTCATGCCCCCCTCCCCCCCAAAAAAAAAAAAGAAAAAAAGAAAAAAGTACTGGCAGCAGTGGTGGGCTGATTGTCTCTGACTGTAGACTGGGAAATGGTCATGAACATTGACTTAGTCTGTTTTGTTAAGTCATTAAGTTCCTGTACTTTAAGCAAACAGTATAGACCCTGATCAGATGCTGCATTCTACAGCATCTGATCTTGGTCTACACCCTATTTAACAATGTCCCAGTACATGAAGCCAGTCCAGAGTTTACAGCTACATAACGCTCTGACATCTCAGAAACAAGACTACACAGGAGTAAATAACCTTACCATGGCCAGTGATAGTCATTTGGACAAGAGAGGTGGTTTTTTGGTTTGGTTGGGTTTTACGGCCCTTTCAAGATTATTTCACTCATATCGAGCCGATCGTTAATCAGAGGTGGGCGAAAACCGGAGTACCCGGAGAAAAACCACCTGACCTTCCGTTGCAGAACTTGGCGTCTCACACGTGGCCCGAGCGAGGCTGGAACCTACGGCGGTGAGAGACCTAATGACTAAGAGTCAGCGCTCTTATCCACTAGGCCACGGAGGCCCGTGTAACAAGAGAGGTGGGAAGCTTCTGTAGTTAAGTTTTGGTCGATTGATAAAAAAGATGACTCAAAACATCTTCCTAAATATTTGAGATCTGGCAATGTCAGAAGGATTTATTACCATTATATATATTTGTTTTGACCAGAAGAAGTTCAAGTCAGCCATGATAAACCGACCACCAGTGTTCAAGTCGGTTAATTCTTTCTTTATTGCATTTTGAAGCTGAGGTATGCCATTCTAATTAATCTTCCGAAAATATCCATAAATATTTGTTCATCATGTGGACAAGTCAATGAAATAAACACACCTAAACTCACTTAATGGTATACATTATTTTTTTATTTCTGCTCCAAGACATATGTTGTGGGTACTCGATAGAACCGCCTCAATGAGGTGGTTCTAACGAGTACCCATCACGCGAACAAGTCCGTGAAATGAAGACCCCCCTTAACCCCACTTTATGTAGAGAAATCTGGGGTTTAGGGGGGTAAACATTATTTTCCTTATTTCTGCTCCAAGACATAGGTTGTGGGTACTCGTTAGAACCGCCTCAATGAGGCGGTTCTAACGAGCACCCACAACCTATGTTTTGAACGTTTATAACAAAAATATCAAGGATATTCATCAGAAAAGTAGCCATTTTGGAGATATGAAAAATGCACTAAGCCGCACGGGTGAGTTATCGTAATGTATAACCTATGTTTGCAGTATAAAGAAGAAAAGTATCCTGAATTTTCAGAAGAAAAGTACCCGTTATGGAGATGTGAAAAAATGCACGATGTCACACAGGTGTGTTATCTTAATGCTTAGGAGTTGACAGAAGACTTTTTAACCCTTTTTGTACCAAATGGAATCTTCCTCCTTATACATAGAGCTGGAGTTCATTTCAAAATTTAGGGGTGTCAGGTTGCGTTTTCTTCAAAATTTTATTAGGAAAACGCCTGAACTTTTAGCATTTAGCAAACAGTGGAGGCCCTGATCAGACGCCGCATTCTGCGGCGTCTGATCTGGGCCTGCACTGTTTGCCAGGGTATCCATTTAGGGGTTTCTGGTGCTAGATGGGTTAAGGGACTCCAAACAAATTTCAAATCAATCATGAAAAACAAGTCATTGGTGTACAAGTCTGAAGTTTTTATTCCATTGCATTTTACAAAAGGTATTTTAGCCTAACCCTTCATTTCTTTGCAGTGTCTATGGTGCAGCTGGGTCATAAAAGGACCAACTAAGTCATTTTTCTTTGCTGGGGACACAGGATATTACGGACCACTCTTCAAGAAGATAGGAGAAAAATTTGGACCATTTGACTTGGCTGCTCTCCCTATTGGTGCATATGAACCCAGGTGATGTATTACTGAATTCTATGAATGGGTAACATTCATGAAACTTTACACAATGCTTTGGTGGATTGTTTATCAATCGACCCAAAGTTACCATACTTCAGGAGCATCTGTGTCTGCTATTGTCCACGTGTCTATTGGCGTTGGCGTCAGAGTTTGCGTTGGCATAACCTGTTAGAAGCACTATATATCTCCTGAACCTATGGATAGATTCTGACCAAACTCGCATGGCTATAACACTAGGATGGGGTAAAATAGTCGTCAGGTTATGATGACATTTAACCTTATTTTCAAGGGCACAGCCCCCCCACACACACCACCATACCACTGATTTGATAAGATTTTGGTGATCTTGACTTTATTCTCACAGACCCCCAAAGACTGTATTTGGCTTGTCTGCAGCCTATCTCATGAACGAATGGATGAAATTGAGTCAAACTTGCTAAATATATCATTGCAACCTACCAAAGATTTGATTGGATTTTTGTGACCTTATCTCATTTAAGAAATGATGAATGGTCAAGGTTGGTCGGTAAATACCGGTGGCGGGAATTCCCACTGGTATATACCGGTAATTACTGTCCTGGGAAATACTCCAAATTTCAGCAAATGTGGGAAATACTGGGAAATATGATTTTTGTTTAGTTATTTCATAGAAAAACACTATTAATATTTGTGTAATTTAATTGAAATAATGAATAGTTAGCTATTTTGATATATGCCTCACCATACATATATGTCATAAGTCTCCTTTTACTCAACCAAACACAAGTAATATAAAGTGATCTGTTGTTATGTAGGGTGCAGAGTTATTTAAAATCACGCATATGCTTAAGAAGATAAATAACATAATAATCTCAATATTTGGGACAGACCTGCCTGGGCAAACAGTGCAGACCCAGATCAGAATCACTCAGCTTCTTTAAGAGAGTTTGCCATTGGAACTACATGTTTTATATATGCTTTAGTGTAACACGTACTAAACCACACTGTTCAATTTTTTTTTAGATTTACAACAACTCTTTAGCTGTTTGAATTTTAAGGATGTTTACACTATAAAGGTTGGATTGCAAGTTTGTCAATTAATCATACTCGTAATGCTAAAAGGTGTGATAATTTAATTGTTTGTTTGAGATATTAAAAGAACACACTTAATGTTAGCATAAAAGGTTTCATAATTATCTACAGATACTCACCCAAGTATTAAAATTACATGTATTTACAAGTCAAGGGAAATAGCTGAAAGATAAAAACTGATATTTTAGAATTATGTTTGAAAAGAAATTATATACATTCTTTATGAAGGCAAGGGACTATAGATCTTTAAATTTATTCTATATAAAGAGGGCTGGAAAATTCTTCAAAATTTCACTTGTCCTACATGACTAAGTGCATGTCAACTTTGGTAAATTTTATTCAATATAAAGAGGGCTGGAAAATTCTTCAAAATTTCACTTGTCCTACATAACTAAGTGCATGTAAACTTTGGTAAATGTCGTAAGGATAAGACAAACTTTTTACTTGTCCTTCATTGTTTTTTTTTTGTCGTTTCAAGCAGACAAGTGGAATTTACAAGCCCTGCATGAACTTGAAATAATTTTGCTTTCAAATAGCTAAGTAGTTAAGGTATAACAAGCAGTCTCAATTGGTACCACCCTATGTAAATATATATTTCCCAGTATTTCCCGGGAATTCCCTGTATTTCCAACTGTCCAGGGAAATATGAGTATTTCCCGCTTTTTTGCCAACCTTGTGAATGGTAGACAAACTTGGTATAAAATTCAATTACAACCTTCCAAATTTGATTAGATTTTGGTGATGACCTTTTCAATAACCATTTTGTTTAAGGTCACAGACATCTGAAAACTGATAGGTTTTGGCCAAAAACGGCTTGTTTGCACCTTATATTTTGATAACCTTAACCTAATTATTTAAGTGAAATGGGTGTTTAAGTTATATTTATGGTTGGGGACATTGTTTTCCTCTGTAAGGATAACTGGGAGGAGTTGCATAAGGCAGGCGTACAGAGCGCTTTGTGGCGCTTCGCTATGTAACGGTAGGTTTGAAAAAAGTGCTTTATAGCGGTTCGTAACAGTTTTTGGAGCTGCCTCATTCTATGTTGCATAGCAACCAGGCGAAACAAAATGGCAGCGCCTGACATCGCAACGTATTGAGTGTCCATTTTAAGTCAATTATTAGTTTTTTCTTCCCATTTTTAGCAGAAATGACAACAGAAACAATCACTGAAGCAAGCTCCACATTTTTTTGTCTTGGAAATTCGGGTTTGACAATAGTTCTATTTTGGCAGACATTTTAGAAAGCGCCTTCATTGAGCGGAGCATTGCATAGAAAGGACATAGCTCTATAAAGCGCTGACATAGCGCTATAAAGCGCTATCATAAAGCGCTCAACTTATGCAGCTCTCCCCTGGTTTTATAGCCTCACGATTCTTGTTGCTTTGACTTCAGAGTGCCAATTAAAGATCATTATCTGTCAAAACTTGGACTGTGCTAACAAACAGTATAGGTGCAGATCAGATGATCCGAGTCTACATTGTTTGCATAAAACAGGAATTTAAGGTCAAACATTTTGAGTCCGGACCATTTTTTCCAGCCTACCCACTAGTATTGCCAATTCTTTGCGAAGGGAGACATTTTTGTTACTTCTTTTTTATTTGCCTGTACAGTACCAGTGCCCATTCAAAGAAGAGTTCTCAAGAAACTGAAATAGTATTCTCAGAAAGGATAAGCACTAGTCTGTTTTGATGTTAATACATAAAAAACACCATTCTTCTTTGCTCACTTGGACCCGTTGGGATTCACCATTCACCTTATTTGCATTATCTGTTGGTTCCTAGTCTGAAGGTTATCAGAGTTGGAAAAACAGGTAACCAGACCCCCCTGACCTTGAAAGGTCAGGGGGGGTCTGGTTACCTGTTTTTCCAATATTGACAATGTGCAAGCTGGGAGCCAGCAAATAATGCAAATATGGTGAATTACTTTGTTTGTGACCCAGTGTTGTTCCTACTTCAAAAAGCCTGGAGATCTGGTGTAAAATTTGCCATGCGTGCAGCAAGCCAGCTACCTGGAAGGGGGGTCACTTATGTGGCTGTTGCCCCTGTACCTGCATGTTAATCAAAAACCCATTGATGATGATGATGAAAAACATTAGCTAATTAACTTGATTTCTAAAATGAGCTGGCAGTTTTTGAAATGAAATGGCATCTTTTTGCACTACAATGTTTCCAGTGAATAATGGCAGAAAAATCTTGTTTTTTTTTCTCGATTGACCATTTTGGCATGGTATGTTAGAATTTATTATATTTGTTATGTATATTACAGGTGGATTTTGGAGTATCAGCATGTGAGCCCAGAAGAGGCTATGCAGATTCATCTTGATATATGCTCCCATTTCTCCATAGGAATACACTGGGGCACATTTAAAATGAGTTCATGTGAGGTATACAGAATCACATTAGAATAGGTGTTGTAATTCTAGGTCCCTAAGGTGGTGGAATAAAATGTGTTAACACTAGGGTTTGCAGCTGTAACTGATCCATCACGGAAACATGCCTATGAAATTTTGACCCCCTTGACCCCCACTTTTATACAGTAAAACTAGGGTTTGCAAGGATAAACCTTAATTTTCTTATTTCTGCTCTAAAATATAGATTGTGAATACTCATTAGAACTGCCTAGGTTCTAACGAGTACCTACAATCTATATATTTTTAAGCAGAAATAAGAAAAATATCACAATTTTTCATCCTAAAATTTTCATTTTTTTCGGCAATAAAGGTTACAATGTATTTGTATATGCATGTTTTGGTAATGATTGTGATTGGTTTTCTCCTTTATTTTAGGTTCTTTATCTTGTTTGGGACAAAGAGTTAACCCTTAAAGCACCAAGCACATCTGATGCATATGATATTTTCAGTTTCTTCCACTATGTTCAGAGATTATCAGGCTTGATTTTTCATGTGAATCATTTGCATTAGTCCTGGAATCACCAGTCACAACAAACTATGGTCTGTTTGTTGTTGTTGCTTTTTTCAGAGACATTACGATAACACACCCGTGTGAATTGGTGCATTTTTACACATCTCCAAAATGACCATTTTTTCTGATGAAAATCTGTGATATTTTTCTAATAAATACTACAAACATAGGTTGTTGGTGCTCGTCATACTACCGCCTCAATGAGGCGGTTCTAACGAGTACCCACAACCTGTGGCTTTGAGCAGAAATAAGGAAAATAATGTATTACCGCTAAACCCCAGTTTTCTCTATATAAAGTAGGGTATAGGGGGTCTTCATTTCATGGACATGAAACCAGGCTTGACATTTCATGTGAATCATTTGCCTGGCAGATGATTCACATGAAAGGACAGGCCTTATTTTTCTGAAAAAGTAAGAAAATATTTTAAAATGCCTGCATCAGTTGTACTAAGTTTCTTTAGTGATTTTAATTCCTGTCCTGCTGATCAGAATAACCCACACCTTTGCAAACAGTGTAGATCCAGATCAGATGGCTTCTCCAAGTGGAGAAGCCAGCTGATCAGGATGTACGCTGTTTTTCATTCAGTTTGTCAAGTTATTTTATTGGTTGATAGTCAGAAATGGTTGTGGCCAAATTAATTTATTCAGCAGGACAAGGGTAACCGTAGTACTATGTGTATGTATTTCAGATATATTACTGAATACCAGCATGTTAACCCTGAGGAAGCAGTCAAAATACACACTGACATCAAGTCAGAAGCATCAGTAGGGATACACTGGGGAACTCTTGTTATGACCAATGAGGTACACATGCTTGTAAATTGCTGCCTAACATTAACACAGGAGGAATTTTATGCATACACACGTGTTAGCATTTTATTCCATCAACATGCATTTAATTGATCCCCCACCACGAAGTGGAGCGGGGATTATAGGAATGGCCTTCTCTGTCCGTTCGTCCGTCTGTCCATCTGTCTGTCAGTAACACTTTCTTGTCCGCTCCAGATCTCCTGAACCCTTTGATAGATTTTCATTAAACTTTGGTCAATTATTCGTCTCAGTTAGCTGATGTGCAGAACCCATATATGAACCATGCCGACTCAAGGTCAAGCTCACAGTTGTAGGTCACGAGTTTGAAACTTTGAATTTTGTGTCCGTTCCATATCTCCTTTACACTTGGAAGGATTTTTATTAAACTTTGGTCAAATATTCTTAATAATGAGCTGATGTGCAGAACCCATAAATGAACAATGCCGACTCAAGGTCAAGGGCACATTTGGAGGTCATGAGTTTGAAACTTTGTATTTTGTGTCTGTTCCATATCTCCTTTACCCCTCAAAGGATTTTCATTAAACTTTGGTCAACTATCCCTCTCAGTGAGCTCATATGCAGAGCCCATAAATGAATCATGCTGACACCAGGTAAAGGTCACATTGGAAGGTCACGAGTTTGAAACTTTGAATTTTTTGTCCGTTCCATATCTCCTTTACCCTGGCCCCCGCCCATTGGGGCTTGAAGAAATATATGGGCTGCATGATGCTTCCACGCAGAGCTGAATCCGACCCACACACGAGTACTGGTAAACTGCTTAGAGGATCTTAGCCTGCCCAGGCCAATCGGTGTGTGTCTGACCGTCTATGCTTATAAACCCTATTTGTTTCATTGGGCGACAGGGCTTGAGATGTCATTTCATCTCAATGTCGGGTAAAAGTCCCACAAAATTGGAAGCAACGTCTCCAAAATGGCCTTTACAGTGTTGACGGGGACTTTAAACCTCAAATCAAACAAACAAACAAAATCTCCTTTGCCCTTCAAAGGATTTCTATTAAATTTTTGTCAACTGTCCCCTTCAGTGAGCTGATGTGCAGAACACATAAATAAACCATACCGACTCAAGGTCAAGGTCACAGTTGAAAGTTACGAGTTTGAAACTTTGTATTTTGTGTCTGTTCATAACTCCTTTACACCTGGAAGGATTTTCATTAAACGTTTGTCAAATATCCCACTCAGTGAGCTGATGTGCAGAACCATGCAAACTCAAGTTCAAGGTAACAAGTGAAGGTCACAAGTGAAGGTCACAAGTCTGAAACATTTAATTCTGTGTCCGTTTCATATCTCCTTTACCCCTAGAAGGATTTTCATTAACATTTGGTGAAATATTCCCCCTCAGTCAGCTGATGTGCAGAACCCATAAATGAACCATGCCAACTCAAGGTCAAGGTCACAAGGTTGAGCCTTGATACAAAGGGTGTCGTGGGATTTTGCTGTCCCTCAGACCTCTTTCTTGTTATGTCTAGATTTACACCAGCTTCTCAGTTTGTCAAATCTTAATAACAATTCCATGTAACGAACACCCCTTAAAATGTCACTTTTATAGAGAAATGTTGGGTTTACAGGGTTATTCATTATTTTTCCTTATTTTTCTCTCAAAAACATAGATTGTGGGTACTTGCTAGAACTGCCTCCATTGAGGTTGTTTCAATGAGTATAGTATTTGCAGATAAGATTGACTTGGCGGAGCTATTCATGTGTTGTCAATATATGTCAAATTCGCTGATTCCACCAGAAGATTCGGTTGAGTGCTTTCTACAAGCGGACTAAATGGTCATTTATGCCACAGCTATGCTTGTGTTACATTTGAATTCACACGGTTGGGTGACTTGGTTTACCTTTTTTGTTAGTGGAATATTCCTAAGGCAGGTGCAAATGATAGCTCCGCCAAGTCAATCTTATCTGCGACTACTATACCCACAACCTATGACTAGAAAAAAGAATATTACAAAAAAATGAAAAAATGCTCGTTATAGAAATATAAAAGAGGTTTTTTTAAGCTAGTTCTTGAGATATCAAAAGAGGTAATTTTTTACAATACATAGCTCCAGATAAGGCACTGTTTTCATCCAAAAAGTACTGATATTTTTCTTATTTCTGAATGAAAACATATGTTATGGGTACTCATTAGAAGCACCTCAGCAAGGTGCTTCTAATGAGTACCCACAACAAATATTTTTGTGGAGAAATAAGAAAAATGATATGTGAATCAGCCCTCTTATCTGGGGCTCTGTAAAATAGCTTTGTATCATCTGTGAGACTTCTTTTAAGTTGATTGGATATATCTAGTCATTTCTTCAGCAATATCTGTTAGGTAGACAGTTTTTAGCTCACCATCACGTAGTGACGAGGTGAGCTTTTTGGATCACTTTTGTCCGTCGTCCGTCATGCATCTGTGCGTCCGTACGTAAACAATTTCGTGACATCTCCTCCTAAACCACTGATCAGATTTTGACCAAACTTCACAGGAATGATCCTTAGGTGATCCCCTTTCAAAGTTGTTCAAATGGTTCCGGTCTGTTGCACATCTAGGTCACAGGAGCCAAAAGTAGATTTTTTTCACAGAAAACTTAAAAAATCTTCTTCTCTGAAACCACAAGGCCCAGGTCTTTGATACTTGGTATGTAGCTTCATCTAGTGGACCCCTACCAAGAGTATTCAAATTAAAGTGCTGGGGCCAAAAATGCCCCCCCCCCCGGGTCCCTTTGGTTTTACATAGGATTATGTAGGAAAAATCTTTAAAAATCTTCTTATCTGAAACCACACGGCCCAGGTCTTTGATATTTGGTATGAAGCTTTATCTAGTGGACCCCTACCAAGATTGCTCAAATTATAGCCTGGGGCCAAAAATGCCCAGCCCCAAGACCGCTTGGTTTTACATAGACTTATACAGGGAAATCTTTAAAAATCTTCTTCTCTGAAACATCTAGTGGACCTCTATCAAGATTGTTCAAATTATAGCCCTCAAGCCACAAAATGCCCCCGCCCAGGGGCCATTTGGTTTTACATAGACTTATTTAGAGATAATCTTTGAAAATCTTCATCTCTGAAACAGCAAGGCCCAGGTCTTTGATATTTGGTGCGACGCTTCATCTAGTGGACTTCTATCAAGATTGTTTAAATTATAGCCCTGTGGCAAAAATGCCCCCGCACCAGGGTCATTTGGTTTTCCTGGGCTTATGTAGGGAATATCTTTAAAAAAATCTTCTTCTCTGAAACCGCAAGGCCCAGGTTTGATATTTGATGAGTAGCTTTATCTAGTGGACCTTTGCCAAGATTGTTCAAATTATAGCCTTTGTTGATATTTGGTATGAAGCTTCACCTTTTTAGATCTCCCTCAACATTATTCACATTATAGCCCTGGGGTCAATAATGGCCCTCTCCGGGGCCCACTTGTTACTCTGTGGATCAGGTGAGCGATCCAGGGCCATCATGGCCCTCTTGTTATGATTTCATGATTGTTTCATTGAATATGGCACTCCATCTGAAAAGGGATCTAATCCAAAAAGGAAGGAATTGAACTAAATGATAGATCTCTTTTCAGGATAGATCCCTACAGATAGGGACAGGAAATCAATTTTGGAAAGTGTTGCTTTTCTTAATGATGTATCTATGTCTTTCGATCTTTAAATTTTAATTTCTTTGTTACAATGTTCCTGTAATCTATAACAAAATCAGAGCTAATAGAAAGTATAGAATCTGGTCAAAATGTATAAACTATGTAGCACAAGTGCCATATTATTATTTTTGTGCCCCAGGTCTACTCTTGAAGCAAAGGGTTTGCACCTGAGGAGGAAATTCTTACCTTTAAGGGGAATCGAAACACCTGGCAGATTTTTCCACCATTTTGAGCTCACCTCTCACATAATGACAAGGTGAGCTTTTGGGATCACTTTGTCCATCATCCGTCAGTGCGCGTGTGTGTGTGTGCGTATGTACGTAAACTTTTTCATCAAACAACATCTACTCCTAAACCACTGATCAGATTTTGACCAAGCTTCACAGGAATGATCCTTAGGTTGTCCCGTTTCAAAACTGTTCAAATGGTTCCGGTCTGTTGCACATCAAGGTCACAGGAGCTAAAATAGATTTTTTTACTGAAAACTTAAAAAATCTTCTTCTCTGAAACTGCAAGGTCCAGGTCGTTGGTATTTGGTATGAAGCTTCATCTAGTGGACCTCTACCAAGATTGTTCAAATTATAGCCCTGGGACCAAAAGTGCTCCTGGCTCGGGGCCCTTTGGTTTTACGTAGTAATATAAGGAAAATCTTTAAAAATCTTCTCTGAATCCACAAGGCCCAGGTCTTGATATTTGGGGTGAAGCTTCATCTAGTGGACCTTTATCAAGAATGTTCAAAGTATAGCCCTAGGGCCAAAAATGCCCCCACCCCGGGGGCACTTTTGTTTTACATTGTCTTAAATAGGGAAAATCTTTAAAAATCTTCTTCCCTGAAACCGCAAGGCCCAGGTCTTTAATATCTGGTATGAAGCTTCATCTAGTGGACCTCTACCAAGATTGTTCAAATTATAGCCAGAGGCCCTTTGGTTTTACATAGACTTATATAGGGAAAATCTTCAAGGATCTTCTTCTCTGAAACCGCAAGGCCGAGGTCTTTGACATTTGGTGTGAAGTTCCATCCAGTGGACCTTTATCAAGATTGTTCAAATCCAGGGCCCTTAGGTTTCATATAGGCTTATATAGGGAAAATCTTTAAAAATCATCTTCTCTGAAACCGTAAGGCACAGGTCTTTGATATATGGTGTGAAGCTTCATCTAGTGGACCTCTATCAAGATTGTTATAGCCCTGGGGCCAAAATGTCCCTGCCCCGCGACCCTTTGGTTTTTACATAAACTTATATAGGGAAAATCTTCTCAGAAACCGCAAGGCCCAGGTCTTGATATTAGGTGTGAAGCATCATCGAGGGGACCTCTGTCGAGATTGTTCAAATTATAGTTCTAGAGCCAAACATGCCCCACACCGGGGCCCTTTGTTTTCACATTGACTTATATAGGTAAAAAAAAATAAAAATCTTCTTCTCCAAAACCCCAAGGCCCAGGTCTTTGTGATTTGGTGTGAAGCTTCTTCTAGTGAACCTCTACCAAGATTGTTCAAATTATAGCCTTTGGGCCAAAAATGTCCTGGCCCCGGGGCCCTTTGGTTTTAAATTGACTTATATTGGGAAAAATTAAAAAATAAATCTTCTTCTCTGAAACTGCAAGGCCAAGGTCTTTGATATTGGGTGTGAAGCTTCATCTTGTGATGTCTACTAAGACTGTTCAAATTATAGCCCTGCGGCCAAATAT
Organism: Lucinisca nassula; assembly: GCA_963580285.1. Lineage (NCBI taxonomy): Eukaryota > Metazoa > Mollusca > Bivalvia > Lucinida > Lucinidae > Lucinisca > Lucinisca nassula. The sequence continues at coordinate 102,633,819 of OY757017.1, read as the reverse complement.
GCCCCCGCCCCGGGGCCTTTTGTTTTACATAGACTTAAATAGGGAAAATCTTCTGAAACCACAAGGCCCAGGTCGTTGATATTTAGTGTAAAGCTTCATCTTGTGGACCTCAATCAAGGTTGTTCAAATTATAGCCCTAGGGCCAAATATGCCCCGCCCCTGGGCCCTTTGGTTTCATATTGACTTATACATGTATAGGAAAAATCTTTAAAAATCTTCTTCTCAAAAAACCGCAAGGCCCAGCTCTTTGATATTTGGTGTGTAACTTTATCTAGTGGACCTCTACCAAGATTGTTCTAACTATAGCCATTGGGCCCAAAATTCCCCCGCCACGGGGCCCTTTGGTTTTACATTGATTTATACTGTTTGGGAAAATTAAAATAAAATCTTCTCTGAAACCATAAGGTCCAAGTCTTTGATATTGGGTGTGAAGCTTCATCTAGTGACCTCTATCAAGATTGTTCGAATTATAGTGCTGGGCCAAAATGCCCCTGCCTCAGAACCCTTTGGTTTTACAGGGACCTATATGGGGAAAATCGTTAAAAATCTTCGTCTCTGAAACGGCAAGGCCCAGGTCTTTGATATTTAGTGTGAAGCCTCATCTAAAAGACTTCTGTCAAGATTTTACAAATTATAGCCGTAGGGTCAAAAATGCCCCCACCTTGGGGCCCTTTGGTTTTTCATAGACTTGTATCAGAAAAATCTTCAATCTTCTTCTTTGAAACCCCAAGGCTCAGGTCTTTGATATTTGGTGTCAAGCTTCATCTAGTGAACCTCTACAAAGATTGTTCAAATTATAGCCCTTGGGCCAAAATGTACCCTCCCCAGGGCCCTTTGGTTTTACAGTGACTCATATAGGGAAAATTTAAAAAAAAATTCTTCTCTGAAACTGAAAGGCCCAGGTCTTTGATATTGGGTGTGAAGCTTCATCTAGTGACCTCTACCAAGATTGTTCAAATTATAGCCCTGGGGCCAAAAATGCCCCATTCTCCGGGCCCACTGGTTTTACATTGACTAATATAGAGAAAATTAAAAAAATCGTCTTCTCTGAAACTGCAAGGCCCATGTCTTAGATATTGGGTGTGAAGCTTCATCTAGTGACCTCTACCAAGATTGTTCAAATTATAGCCCTGAGACCGAAAATGGCCCAACCTCTGGGCCTACTGGGTTGATATAGACTGATATAAGGAAAACCTTTGAAAATCTTCTTGTCTGAAACAAGAAGACTTGAGTCTTTGATATTTGGTATGAAGCTTCACCTTCAATTATAGCCATGGGGCCTTATTTGTTGCACTATGGGTCAGGTGAGTGATCCAAGGCCATTATGGCCCTCTTGTTCAAAGGGAGACAACTTTCAGGATTTCCTGTTCGCTTTTCTATAAGCTCCACGGAAAAAGGAGTCAACTCTTGACATGGGAGACAAAATACTTTTGCAGGAGCGCCTCCTCTGAAGGTCTACCCATTTCCTTAAAAGCAGACTATTTTCAGAGGGACGGAGCATATAAAGTCCCTTGTAAAAATAGAGGAACTATGCTAAATGTACCCATGCTCCTTAAAACTCCATGAGCCATGCAAGATAAGTGTTATTCATCAGAAAACATAGCTGTTATAATTTGGAACATATGTCATATGACCACACATGTAATTATACGCCCGACAGACGAAGTATGTCAGGGGGTATATAGTTTTCGTCTTTCAGTCCATTCGTCCATTCGTTTGTTCGTTCGTTCGTTTGTTCATTAGTGCATTCGTTCGTTCATACTTCCATTTGTCCCGCTGTCGTCAACCTTTACGTCAAAGTTTTGCGTTAAACCTTTTTGATTGCTCATATCTCTGTCACCACATGTTAGATTCTCTTCATATTTGGTAAAGGATATCTCTATAGCATTACCTTTCATATGGAATATCTAAGCCCCTGGGTGGGCTGTCCGCCGTTTGTCAACTTTTACGTCAAAGTTTTGTGTTAAACCTTTTTGATTGCTCATATCTCCGTCACCACATGTTGGATTCTCTTCATATTTGGAACAGGATATCTCTATAGCATTACCTTTCACATGGAATATCTAAGCCCCTGGGTCAAGCCCCTGGGTGTGCTGTCCGTCTGTTTGTCAACTTTTACGTCAAAGTTTTGTGTTAAACCTTTTTGATTGTGTTAAACCTTTTTGATTGCTCATATCTCTGTAACCACATGTTAGATTCTCTTCATATTTAGTAAAGGATATCTCTATAGCATTACCTTTCATATGGAATACCTAAGCCCCTGGGTCAAGCCCCTGGGTGGGCTGTCCATCCGTTTGTCAACTGTTACGTCAAAGTTTAGCGTTAGACCTTTTTGATTGCTCATATCTCTGTCACCACATGTTGGATTCTCTTCATATTTGGAACAGGATATCACTATAGCATTACCGTTCATTTGGAATATCTAAGCCTCTGGGTCAAGCCACTGGGTGGGCTGTCCGTCCGTTTGTCAACTTTTACCTCAAAGTTTTGTGTTAAACCTTTTTGATTGCTCATATCTCTGTCACCACATGTTTGATTCTCTTCATATTCAGTACAGGATATCTCTATAGCATTACCTTTCATTTGGAATATCTAAGCTCGCGGGTCAAGCCCCTGGGTGGACTGTCCACCCGTCAGTCCGTCCATCAACATTTATGTCAATGTTTTGTGTTAAACCATTTTGATTGCACATGTCTCTGTAACTACATGTTAGATTCTCTTCATATTTGGTAAAGGATATCTCTAGCATAACCTTTCATATGAAATATCTAAGCCCCTGGGTCAAGCCCCTGGGTTGGCTGTCTGTCAGTTTGTCCACTTTTACGTCAAAGTTTTGTGTCAAACCTTTCTGATTGCTTATATCTCTGTAAACTCATGTTAGATTCTCTTCATATTTGGTACAGAATATAGCTATAGTATTACCTTTCATATGGAATATTTTAAGCTCCTGGGTCAAGCCCCTGGGTGGGGCTTGGGGTCAATAATTAGGACTTGCACATTTTGATTACGTCCAAGTTTTGTGTTAACTGTTTTGGTTTAAACAATATTTATTTGAATAAATTCACATGAATACATCGCATAATAGTATATGGTACAGGATTTGATAACTGTTTTCACTATACTCCTTGCATACAAAGTATATCAAAGGTTATAGTTTTTGTTTTTCCATTTGTTCATTATTAGTTAGTTGTTCTTTCTTTATGCTGTGACCCTTGTCTGATTTGTCAGCTTATATATTGGTCCTTGTGATCTTAGAAACTACAGCGACTAGAACTGTTAAATTTTGCATAATATTTTCTCTTGAAATGCAGACTATAATAAATGCAAGTAATAATAAAAAAATGCATTGCTTTATTATTAGCTCACCTGTCACGTAGTGACAAGGTGAGCTTTTGTGATCACTTTTTGTCCGTCGTCCGTCGTGCGTGTGTGCGTCCGTGCGTGCGTCCGTCCGTAAACAATTTCAAATAAGTATATCTCTAATACCCCATGGTCAATCTTGAGCAAATTTCATGGGAAGAATCATCAGGAAGGGGGAAAGGCTGCATAAGGTTTTTGGGCTGATCAGATTGGAATTCTGGTTACCATGGTAACATATAGCTCCCATAGACTATCAATGGGAAAAATTAAAATATCTTCTTCTCTGAAACCACAGGGCCCAGAGCTTAGATATTTAGCATGTATTAACGGCCAGTTGTCACCTACATAATTCCTGCCAATCATGTCCCTGGGGTCCAAATTAGCCACACCCCGGGGCCCCTTCGCTCCCATAGACTCATAATGGAACAAAAAGCTTCAAAAATCTTCTTCTCCGAAACCACAGGGGCCAGAGCTTAGATATTTGTCATGTAGCAACAACAAGTGGTCACCTACATAATTCCTGCCAATCATGCCCCTGGGGTCAAAACTGGCCACGCCCCGGGGCCCTTTAGCTTCTATAAACTCATAATGGAAAAAAGCTTCAAAAATCTTCTTCTCTGAAACCACAGGGCCCAGAGCTTAGATATTTGGAATGTAGCAACGGCCAGTGGTCACCTACGTAATTCCTGCCAATCATGCCCCTTGGTTCCAAATGGGTGATCCCATAGACTCATAATGGAACAAAAAGCTTCAAAAATCTTCTTCTCGAAAACCGCAGGGCCCAGAGCTTAGATATTTAGCATGTAGCAACGGCAAGTGGTCACCTACATTATTCCTGCCAATCATGCCCCTGGGGTCGAAACGGGCAACGCCCCGGGGCCCTTTAGCTCCTATAGACTCATAATGGAAAAAAGTTCAAAAATCTTCTCTGAAACCACAGGGCCCAGAGCTGAGGTATTTGGCATGTAGCAACGGCAAGTGGTCACCTACATAATTCCTGCCAATCATGCCACTAAGGTCCAAATGGGCCACACCCCGGGCCCCTTCGCTCCGATAGACTCATAATGGAACAAAAAGCTTCAAAAATCTTCTTCTCGGAAACCACAGGGCCCAGAGCTTAGATATTTAGCATGTAGCAATGGCAAGTGGTGACCTACATAATTCCTGCCAATCATGCCCCTGGGGTCAAAACGGGCCACGCCCGGGGCCCTTTAGCTCCCATAGACTCATAATGGAAAAAAGCTTCAAAAATCTTCTTCTCTGAAACCACAGGGCCGAGAGCTGAGGTATTTGGCATGTAGCAACGGCCAGTGGTCACCTACATAATTCCTGCCAATCATGCCCCTAAGGTTATAATGGGCCATGCCCCGGGGCCCCTTAGCTCCCATAGACTAATAATGAAAAAAACGCTTCAAAAATCTTCTTCTCTGAAACCACAGGGCCCAGAGTTTTGATATTTAGCATGTAGCAACGGCAAGTGGTCACCTACATAATTCCTGCCAATCATGCCCCTGGGGTCCAAATGGGCCACGTGCCGGGGCCCCTTAGCTCCTATAGACTCATAATGGAAAAAAGCTTCAAAAATCTTCTTCTCTGAAACACAGGGCCCAGAGTTTAGATATTTAGCATGTAGCAACGGCAATTGGTCACCTACATAATTCCTGCCAATCATGCCCCTGGGTTCCAAATGGACCACGTGCCGGGGCCCCTTTGCTCCCAAAGACTCATAAGGGAAAAAAGCTTAAAAAATCTTCTTCTCTGAAACACAGGGCCCAGAGTTTAGATATTTAGCATGTAGCAACGGCAATTGGTCACCTACATAATTCCTGCCAATCATGCCCCTGGGTTCCGAATGGACCACGTGCCGGGGCCCCTTTGCTCCCAAAGACTCATAAGGGAAAAAAGCTTAAAAAATCTTCTTCTCTGAACCCACAGGGCCCAGAGCTTAGATATTTAGTACGTAGCAACGGCAAGTGGTCACCTATATAATTCCTGCCTATCATGCCCCTGGGGTCCAAAAGAGCCACGCCCCGGGGCCCCTTAGCTCCTTTAGACTCATAATGGAAAAAAAGCTTCAAAAATCTTCTTCTCTGAAACCACAGGGCCCAGAGCTTAGATATTTAGCATGTAGCAATGGCAAGTGGTCACCTACATAAATCCTGCCAATCATGCCCTTGGGTCCAAATGGGCCACGCCCCGGGGCCCCTTAGCTCCCATGGACTCATAATGGAACAAAAAGCTTAAAAAATCTTCTTCTCTGAAACCACAGGGCCAAGAGCTTAGATATTTAGCATGTAGCAACGGCAAGTGGTCACCTACATAATTCCTGCCAATCATGCCCCTGGTTTCCAAACGGGCCACGCCCCGGGGCCTTTTAGCTCCTATAGACTCATAATGGAAAAAAGCTTAAAAAATCTTCTCTGAAATCACAGGGCCCAGAGCTTAGATATTTAGTACACAGCAACAGCAAGTGGTCACCTATTTAATACCTGCCAATCATGCCTCTTGGGTCCAAAAGGGCCACGCCTCGGGGCCCCTTAGCTTCTATAGACTCATAATGGAAAAAAAAAGCTTCAAAAATCTTCTTCTCTGAAACCACAGGGCCCAGAGCTTAGATATTTAGCATGTAGCAATGGCAAGTGGTCACCTACATTTATCCTGCCAATCATGCCCGTGGGGTCCAAATGGGCCATGCCCCGGGGCCCCTCAGCTCCCATAGACTCATAAGGGAAAAAGATTAAAAAATCTTCTTTTCTGAAACCACAGGGCCCAGAGCTTAGATATTTAGCATGTAGCGACGGCAAGTGGTCACCTACATAATTCCTGCAATCATGACCCTGGGGTCCAAACAGGTGAGCGATATAGGGCCATTGGGCCCTCTTGTGTCATTATACAGCTACTTTAATTCAGCAAATATTCTATGACAGCCTATTCTATGTTTGTTGTTTCCATGTAAAATTGTTCCAAATTGCAACAAACTTTGATTTTTTATTATCCAGCAAAGACAAGCAGTTTCATCTTTGGATATGATAAATTATACTATATTTGTTCAAATGCAATAGTTATTCTCAGTGGACTAAATGGAAAGTTTATATGGAAAGGTTCAATTCTACAAACAAATTTTCATTTCCACTAAAAGGGGATGACACTGGTCGGGGGTATACATGCCCCACTGGGCACTTTCTCTAGTTACACATTGTTACTGGCACAAAAGGTCATGACACAGTCCATGGCATCCCTATATTTCTACTGAAATTCCTCAGCAACAAATCGCATTAAAATCATAATTGATAAATCAAAGTAGAAGTAAAACAAAGATCAGGAATCGATACAATTAACTTACTCCACCCACCAAAGGCACCAAAGGGAAAGAAATACAAACATTAAGCGACCAGACCATAATGGAAACCTAAACAAAGGAAGGCCACAAGGACAGTTACTTTCCCACAAAATGGCCATATGGCCATCCAAAATTAAAAGACACAAGTGATACACACAGTAAGTAACAAACAACAACATAAATAAATCGCCACAGAAGAACCGCCTTGGAACGGTCAGTGGAAAGATTTCCACTGGGGGGCTTAAATCGATTTTACGTGGCCACAATCCTCGCCCTTACTTCCGTCGCGATTTAGACAAATAATTTGTTCAGTCCGCATGAAGGCCTCCTAACTCATCAGTGCAGCATCTCCGTGAACACAAAAAATCAAAGAACCACAGAGGTGAGACAACGGTGAGGACTCGACAGCAAGAAACCACTGAAATGCTGGAGCAAAAGAAAACCAACAGTTAGACTCCGATGGGCCCGACCAGAGACAGAGCATCAGGCACCAACCAACATTACCAAGAATTAGATCTCTCTAATTCTCAATAAGCCTTTACGTTGGAGCCATCATAGAATCTGAGGCCTGACCCACCGGCGTGCAATTAAAGAGGGAAGCAAAGTTGCCAACCGTGATTGGGTTAACTACCATGCATGCAGTCTGCCGAATAACATCCATGTTGTACCCAATCTTTTTATATCGAAGAATGATTTTACGAAATTGGGTGCTGAAGTCGTTGCGGTTATATATTTTTCTGAATTTATATACTAAGTCACCATAAAATTCGGGTTCCGATAGACCTTGTTGCAGAAGAGATTTAAGTCCAATATTGAATTTCGAAATTAAATCAGAATGGCGTCTATAAAATTTGGAAAATGCTTTGCGTAGTTTATGGTACCGATAACCCTGATTAAGGAGTTTAGCAGTTAATAATTTATTTCGAGTGTTGAAGTCAGTTACATGACTACACACTCTAGCAAATCGAATTAATTGCGAAATATAAACGCCATAGGATGGCGCATGAGGAACATCACCATCCAAAAAAGGAAAATTTACAATCTCAAAATCAAAGTCATCGCGTTTATCATAAATTTTGCACGAAACAAACCCATCTACAATAGATAGATGTAAATCCAAAAACGGGGCCTCGGTATCAGAAGAATTTGCTTTATTTAGTTGGAGTTCTGGGGGGTAAATCTGACTGATCAGACCATCGAAATAGGTATTATCAATATTTAATAAATCATCTAAATATCTAGAAGTGGAGCTAAAAGCTTCAATAATTTCAGATTGGTTATCAATGGAAAGCGACAACATGAAGTCTCTTTCATAACAATACAAGAACAGATCAGCCACAAGAGGTGCGCAATTCGTACCCATCGGAATACCCACAATTTGTCTAAATAACTTAGTACCGAATCTAATATAAATATTGTCAAGTAGAAAGGTGAGGGCATCACACACTTTCTGACATGACCAAAGTGTATAATTCTTATGCTCTTTAGAAGTGAAAAATGCATTTCTGACATTACATGCAAGATAGAGAGAATCTTCTCTGTGAAAAGCCCATTCAATTAAATCATTAAGCTTTTCTTTTATAAGATTATGAGGAAGTGTAGTGTAAAGAGTGGAAAAATCGTAAGTAGACAGACCTGAAGCACGAAAATGTCTGGATTTCAATTTATTTAAAACCTCATTCGAATTTTTTATAGACCAAAACAGATTTCTTCCTGATCTCTCTAAGACTTTATCACAATATTTAATCACATGCGTTTTAATAGCAGTAAGACAGGAAGTTAATAATTTAGAAAGTTCAGTGGTAGTGCAAGAGCTAGAATTTGCAATAAACCGTGCTTTGTAAGGTCTTTTATGAAGTTTTGGTAGCCAGTATAGCGTAGGAAGCTTGTCTTGGCCTTCGGTAACACACAAACTTGGTGGCGGAATGACAAATATGTTTATCTACTATAACTCTCTCTTCAGCTAAAGGCTGAAGTTCATTGGCCTTAGTACCACCAAGCTCCTGCTTAAGCGCGTTAACTTAGTGGAGCCGTCACACAACGACGACATTGTTAGCAGCCTTGTCTGCAGGGGCCAAAAAAAACTTCTTATGAAATTCTTGAATACCTAGCTTAAGATGACGTAAAGACGTCTTAGGCTTAGGAGGTAATAAGTTAGTATTTTGAGAATAGAAAGAAATGCGTTTATTCACTAGTTTTAAAATGCTTAGTTTCCAGTCCTTAAGGGCTTTATGCTCAACATACTCTCGCTTACACCATCGATTACCGAATTTATTCAAGGAAGCAGCGATTTCATCTCTACAGTTACTGAAATCAATTATAGAAGGAAACCGATATTTCGGTCCTTTAGAAATTATATTCCTTATCCTAGACCTCCACCTTACACTCGTGGTCATTTCATATGAAATTTATGAAACAAGTCTCTGGCTGCTTTCATAAATTTCATATGATTTTTGTTTGGTTTGAGGTTTAACGTCCCCATCAACACTGTATTGGTCATTTTGGAGACGTTGCTTCCAATTTTGTGGGACTTTTACCCAATGTCGAGATGAACTGACATCTCCCTGTAGCCCAAAGAAACCAAAAGGGTTAATAAGCATGGGCAGTCCAACTTGCATCGCTTTGCTTGGGCAGGCTTATATCCTCTAAGCGGTTTACCAGTACTCATGTGCGGTCAGTTTCAGCTCTGCATGGAAGCATTATGCAGTCCATCTATTTCTTCAAAACCTGACAGATGGGGCCGAAAGTTCATATAAAATGATCACTTGTTTAATTTGTTATAGATAAACAGAATCTTCTGCATGTGGTCATTTCATATGAGCCCATTAATTTCATATGAAATGACCACTAGGGTAAGATCCTCCATACCTTATGGGGAATGGGTACACCTGGCACATTTTTGTGCCATTTTTCAAAGGGAGACAACTTGTGGGACTTCCTGTTCACTTTTCTATAAGCCCTGTCCCACAGAAAAAGGGGTCGACTATTAAACAAAAGAATTTGCTCCTCAGGAGCAAATTCCTGAGGAGCAAATTCTATCCTTTAAGAGTTGACCCCTATTGACATGGGAGACAAAAATACATTTGCAGGAGTTGTGTACACTGAAGGTGTTCCCTTTCCCCTTAAATAGATTATGGTTATGTTTTTCTTTTTCCAGTTTTATGTGGAGCCCCCACAAAAACTCAAACAAGAAATGTCGATGGCGAGGATAAAACATGAATCAGATGAAACCACTGCAGAAAGACTGAGACCTGAGAGATTTCAGTGTTTACATCATGGTGAACTGTGGGTTGTAGGCGAAGAGAGGACAGAGCCTAGATTCATGTTTGAGCCTAATCCTACACCTACAAAGTTATAGAAAATGAGAAACAATGATTGTCTAGTCAGCCGAGCTAGAATGCAATAAGTTGAGGGCTTCTCGTATTGAAATTGAAAGTGGTTTTTGGTTTAATGGCCCTTTCAAGATTAATTCACTCATTAAACAGAGGTGGGCTAAAATGGGAGAAAAAGTACCTGACCTCCCGTTGAAGAACTTGGCCCCTAACATGTGGCCTGATTGAGGTGTGAACCACAGTGGTGAGAGACCTAATTTAGAATCAGCACTCTTACCCATAAGGCTACAGAGGCCCGTGATAAAAATTATAATTATTTAATATGCTTCAGATAAGGAGGAGTGATGGGAATATTTTTGGGATAATTATCTTTGTTTCTCCATAAGGGCAAATGTTGTGGCTACATGTTGGAATCACCTACCTGAAAGGAGTTATGACAATAATTTTGGGATCATAATTTTATTTAGTTCAGCATAAACATGTTGATGTACATGTTAGAAATGCTTTTACCCATAAAATGATGTAGGAGCAGTCTGATCTGTTTGCCTGTATACAAAAATGTTTTTAAAAGTTTGCAAGAAAATTCAGCAGACGACATAAGCAGGCGTCATTTTCAGATGTAGTTTTTCTCAGCGTTTTAAGGCTTAATGAAAGGAGGAGTATTGTGCATAATTTTGGGATATTTTTTTCTTATCTCTCTCCATAAAATCATCATATAGAATCATTTCAGTGTATACTGCAATTATCCTATATTTTTAACAGACAGGCCTGGACAAACAGTGCAGACCCAGATCAGATTGCTCCTAGAGGATCACTGATCAGTGTCTGCACTGTTTGCTATTCCAGCTGCCTTGTTTGATCCCTTTTCTCCTTGGGTTCAAATTTTTAGGGCGATTAAAGCAAACTTTTCACGTGTTTGAATTTTAGGATATGTACAGTATATTATTAATTGACTATCCTGTATTGTTCGGAGGTCATCCGTTTTAACACTGAGGCCAAAAATCAATAATCATGTTTTTAATGATGTCAATTAATAATAAAAGTTGTCATTAACTTTATTCAATTGGCCAATACAGCAGACCTCGGACCTGTAACTGGGCCAATACGAAATTACTTGATTAACCCATTTTGGACTGGAAACCCCAAAACAGGTAATTGGCAAACAATGTAGGCCCTGATCAGACGCCACAGAACGTGGCGTCTGATCAGGGCCTGCACTGTTTGCAAAAAGTTAAGCCATTTTCCAAATAGATTTTGAAGAAAACACAGCCTGGTACCCCTTAATTTTGAAATGGACTCCTGGTATATCTAAGGAGGAAGGTTCCATTTGGTACACAAAGGATTAATAACATACTGCTTTATCATATGACGTCGTGTCTGAGAGTGTAATAACGCCATGTAATATTTTCGATAATCCACTAGTGGATTAAATATGCAAATTGGCTAGACATGTTCCGTAACGTTACATGTACGACGTCCTTAACGACGTCGCGTTTATTAATGGCGGAATATTGACATTTTTGTTAACAGTCGTGAATAAAATGCGTTTTAAATGTCATATGATAAATAGAATCTTGCATTCGTGCTCATGTATTATTGAATTTATTAAACTCGTTGAAGAAAAGGGATAAAATGCTCGGCAAAGCCTCGCATTTTATCCCTTTTCCTCAACTCGTTTAATAAATTCAATAATACATGAGCACTCATGTAAGGTCCTCTATATCAATAATCTATTAAACTCCTTGAGGAAAAGAGATAAAATGCTCGGCAAAGCCTCGCATTTTATCCCTTTTCCTCAACTCGTTTAATAAATTCAATAATACATGAGCACTCATGTAAGGTCCTCTATATAGCTCCAGATAAGGAGGAGTAAAGAGGATACTTCTGGAAGGGGCCCTGTGCAAAAAAGGCCTGCAGTTTTGTTTTTGTTTTAAAAAAGGCCCTTCCCTTTGAAAAGCATTGGCCCATTTTATAATATGAAGAGATAAGGAGCGTCTATATCAGGCTTTTGTAAAGAATGTGTAAAAAATGCGCATGGCTTACATGAACCAGAAATTATATCACTGAATTTTTATGCCCCCCGTAGGAGGGCATATAGTTTTTGCACTGTCCGTTTGTGGGTTTGTTTGTGCGTTTGTAATTCTGCACCTTTTTGTGATGCAAACTATTTCCACATTTCTTCAAAGATTGAGCTGAAATATTGCACATGCATTCATTGTGAGGTGAAGGGATGCCTAACTCAATTTTCACGTTGGTCCTATCATTTTCGAAGGAGTTACTTACGGCCCTTTATTTTCTAAAAATGTGCTAAAAACCTTGTGATGCGAACTACTTCAACATTTCTTCACTGATGCAGCTGAAACTTTGTACATGCAATCCTTGTGAGGTGAGGGGGTGCCTAACACAATTTTCACATTGATCCTATCATCTGTGACAGAGTTACGGCCCTTGATTTTCTAAAAAACGTGTTCGAAAACCTTGTGACGCGAACTACTTCCACATTTCTTTACCGTTTGAGCTGAAACTTTGCACATGTATTCCTTGCGAGGTAAAGGGGTGCCTAACACAATTTTCACGTTTATCCTATCATCTACCATGGAGTTACGGCCCTTTATTTTCTGAAAAAAAGGAGAAAAAAAAAACCACGTTCTTAAACCTTGTGATGCGAACTACTTCCACATTTCTTCGACAATTTTTAAATTTTTGCATATTTTTTTGCAATGCTATGTAAATGTGCCTAACACAATAAATTCTGCTCGGATGAAGTGTTCTGGAGTTATGACCCATGTTTCTTTTTTAAACTTTAAAATTGGCCATAACTTTCGATTGATATGTGTTTGGGCTTTCATATTTCACATGTGCATTTCTTGTCACAAGACCTTTCTAATGGTTTCATAATTTTTTACATCTTGACCTTGACCTACTTTTTAAAAACTTTAACATAGTTCACAACTTTCTATTGGTAAGTGATAGAGCTCCCATATTTCACTTGTGCATTCTTTTTCACAAGACGTTTCTAGTGGTACCATAATTTTTGACCTCTTGCCCTTGACATGTGACCTCCCTTTTAAAAACATTTACATTAGCCATAACTTTCTATTGGTAAGGCTTGCATATTTCACATGTGCATTCCTTGTCACAAGACCTTTCTAGTGGTACATAATTTTTGACCTCGTGACCTTGACCTTGACGTTTGACCTACTTTTTAAAAACTTTAACATTGGCCATAACTTTCGTTTGGTAAGTGATAGGGCTTTCATATTTCACATGTGTATTCTATGTCACATGACCTTTCCAGCGATCCCATAATTTTTGACCTTGTGACCTTGACCTACTTTTTTAAGACTTGAACATTGGCCATACCTTTCGATTGCTTAGTGATACTGCTTTCATATTTAACATGCACTGTCCGGGGACATCAGTGTTTCACAAACACATCTTGTTTGGATACTTATCTTTATTTCTTCATAAAAACATGCTGTGGGTAATTTTCAGAATTATCAATGAAAGAAGCAATGAGAATAAGTTTGGTTTTCTTTATTTAAGAAATAGATCAGCTCTAACAGTGAATTATTGAGTAATAAATCACAGTTTGTCTACTTACAACTGACCGAAAAACTGATTTATCACCTGTGATAACGACAAGTGCATAAGAGCCCCGCCAAGCGAATTTGTGTCTTCGAGCATTCCGTCATGACAAATTTTAACTGTGCATGCCCAGCCATTCAGAGGGGCCAGGGATATAGCTTTCTGTCTGAAGGTTCCTCTTGATTCACTGCTTGTATGAGCGAGCAGCGAAATCACTTGACGGGGCCCAGTTTGTCTACTTACAACTGACCGACAAACTGTGATTTATCACTCAACAATTTACATACAAGATCTGATCTATTTCAATCCTAACACACTGAAAATCTGAAATAATGTTGTTATTTCCATCACCTTCCTGCCATTGTTTGAAGAAATCCTGCCAAAGTTATCGATTGAAACATGCATTTATGTCATTTTCTTACGTTTTCAATGTGAGAAAGTGATGTTACATCATCGAATAGTGACATAATAAATTAGTAGTTTTTTTAATGATATCACTCATCACTGTCTGCAGAATAAAACACAGTTCTTTTCCATCGGCTATATAGGCACGCTGTGTTAGTATTCTCTATAAAAACATATGCTGTTGATATTTATAAGAAATGCTCAAATGAATGGTGAAGTGAGTGGGTTCATTTTGGGATGATTATTCTTATTCTTGCATGAAAACATACAGTTTAAGGGGGTCATGAAAACATATGTTGGTGGTGCTTGTTAGAATTGCCTCAATGAGGCATTTCTAACAAGTACCCACAACATATGCTTTTCACAAAATAGAAAGAAAATATTAATATCCCTTCACTATCCACATTTCTCATCTGGAGTTTTGCTTATCCTTTAACACTCTGCTTGCTGGGTATTTTTTCGAAGCAGACAACGTTTTGAAATATTTTCCATTTTTTTCCAGAAAACAGGATTTGACATATAATGCAAATTGTGTCCTATGGAGACAAGTTGCATGAGATGTCAAGTCCTGTTTTCTAGGAAAATCTGAAAAATATCAACAATTTGTCGTCTGCTTAATTAGCCTAGAGAGTAGTAAAGGTTGATGAATGTTGTTTCTAACGATAAACTTACGTTTCTTCTGAAAAAAAAAAAATGAGTAGTTTATGCATCGTGAACACTACTTACATTTCTTACAGCAAAAACATGAAGATTTTACCATTATGTTAGCTGACGACATTGTTAACTTTGAACAACTGAGCCAGGGGTTGCCATGGATACAACACAATCTCTGGAAAACTTTGATTCCATTGTTGAAGTTTGAAACTATTTGAGGGTCACTGATAGACTGAATTGGCGGAAACCAGCTAGTCTGGCTCAGAAAACCTTACACATTCACCACTTTCCAGTTCTGTTCTGTATTCCATGCTTCCAAAGGATAACTCTTTCATAGAACATGTTGTGTTTAGGCCCATAGCAGAAATTGTGTTATTTAAAGAACCATGTTTAAACCAGACAAAAATGGCAGATTATATTGAAAAATTAGTGTTAATAGTTCCATGAATTCTGTACATTTTTGTGGATCCAGTTTTTAACCCATTTATTACAGGAAACCCCAAAACGGGTACCTTGGCAAACTGTGCAGGCCCAGATCAGACACTGGAGAATGGGGCGTCTGATGAGGGCCTCCACTGTTTGCTAAAAGTTCAGTCATTTTCCACATAAATTTTGAAGAAATCACAATCTAAATTTTGAAATGGACTCATGCTATATATATATGGAGGAAGATTCCATTTGGTATAAAAAGAGTTAAACTGGTATATATCCGAAAACATGTAGTATAATGAACAGTGTTATAAAAAGGTATGTGTGTGTGCCATAACTGATCACATTTTATCATAGGACGCTGGTCTGAGAGTGTAGTAACGCCATGTAATATTTTCGATAATCCACTAGTGGATTAAATATGCTAAATAGCTAGATACGTCCCGTAACGTTACATGTACGACGTCCTTAACGACGTCGCGTTTATTAACGGTGGGGATATTGCCATTTTTGTAAACAATTGTGAATAAAATGCGCTTTAAATGTCATATGATAAATAGAATCTTGCATTCGTGCTCATGTATTATTGAATTTATTAAACTCGTTGAGGAGAAGGGATAAAATGGTCAGTGAGGCCACTCATTTTATCCCTTTTCCTCAACTCATTTAATAAATTCAATAATACATGAACACTCAAGTACTTTTAAACATTCACTATATAAGTTACAAGACGTGTACAACCAGCACCAGGTGGGTGTGGACGCCCTTACAGTATTACTATTATGTATGTGAGAAACAGAATTTGTTTTGAATACTTGTCCTGCTGAATAAGTTAATTTTTCACACTGGCTATCAGCCAATCAAATTATTTGATACAATATTTTCATTCAGATTTGCAAAGTATCTGAAAAAACAGTATAGACCCTGACCAGACAGCTTCAGAAGCCATCTAATCTGGGTCTTTACTACGTGCAAAGGTAGGGGCTTTTGTGTTGCAGCAGAACAAGGTTTGAAATGTTAAAACATTAATTCATATATGGGCCCTGTCAAGCGATTTTGGTACTTACCGCCTATGCGAGCAGCGAAGGTTCAGGCGAGCCTGTGCATCCGCGCAGTCTCGCCAGAACCTTCGCTGCTCGCTCATACAAGCAGTGAATCAAGAGGAACCTTCAGACAAAAAGCCATATCCCTGGCCCCTCTGAATGGCTAAGCATGCACAGTTAAAAATTTGTCATGACGGAATGCTCGAAGACCCAAATTCGCTTGGCGGGGCTCATATGACAATGAAAAGTCTCACTAGTGGTCCATTTCCAATTATCAGGGTTGCCAGGTCTGTCTTGTTAGGGGTATGTTTTGTGAAAAATGTATGTACTTTCAGCAAACAGTGCAGTGAGTGAGTGAGTGAGTTTTAGTTTTACGTCCCACCAACAGCTATGGTCATACGGAGACGGGACCTCGGTTTAAAGACTCATCGGAAAGTCTGGAGAAGCCCAGGAAACAGTGCAGACCAAGATCAGACACCGCATTGTGCAGCATCTGATTTAGGTCTGCACTGTTCGCCAATGTCTCAAAAAGGGCCACTAGGCATATATGGGTTAAAATGTTTTATGATTTTTAGATTCATATTTTGAAAATGTTTCTGATTATTTAGTTTTAATATCATTTTCTATTGTCATTTTCTACACTTTTACAGTTTTTTAATTAGCACAGCATTGTTGCATGTCTGTTTACCAAAGTTCCTGAAATACAACGCATTTGCCGTCGACAGTCTTGAAAAAACGTCGCAGGCCTCCAAAGCTTGTGTCTTAGTCGGCGGCGGTGTCGCACATTACAAAAACACGCCAATACAAATACATTGTTACCTTTATCGCCAAAAAAAAAATGAAAATTTTAAGATGAAAAATTGTGATATTTTTCTTATTCCTGCTCAAAATATAGATTGTGGGTACTCGTTAGAACCGCCTCGATGAGGCGGTTCTAACGAGTACCCACAATCTATATTTAAGAGCAGAAATAAGAAAAATAAGGTTTACCCCTGCAAACCCCAGTTTTACCATATAAAAGTGGGGTTCAAGGGGTCAAAATTATATAGGCGTGTTTTCGTAATCGGCTCCTCATCGTTGCTATCATAGTCAACTTCTGTTGATTTATCAAAGTTTATGGCCTGAATAAGGTCATCGATGGTATCAATGTCTGTCAGCTGGCGAAACATCAGGAGATTAGGGTCAACGTTGTCGTAATGCTCCGTGAAAATGTTGTTTATACAGCCGAATCTAGCTAAATGGCTGACCATGTCATCGTCTAGTATTCTTCTGTCCCGGCACCAGCTGCAAAGGACCCCCAATAGGTGATGACTCTACAGATGATAATATTCCACGCTAGTATAAGCATCCTTCTGACATCTAGGACAGTGAGAGAGAATTCTTCTTTCTTGTCTGCTACCTCAAGCTGCTTGATGATATTCTAATTAGGGCCCGGCACTGAAAGTGTGGGTGCCCTATAGTAATCACTCTGTCCGTCTGTCTGTCTGTCCGTCTGTCCGTCGACAAATTTTCCTACTCCTCTGATAGCGCTGCCGGGGCCCTAGTCAGTTTCACTGACAGCTCTAGTTTCTGTTAAAACTCTTCCGATTACAGAAAAATTCCCTGATCCATTTGCTGGGTATGGTATGTCGTGTTATGAGGGAGAAAGATAAAGCTACTTTATCTTTATCTTTATGAGTTCTAGTGCCTTTAGTTCTTTGACTTTCGGGTGTGCAGGGCAGTTGTCAGCAAACATTTCCACTTTCATTTTCAAACTTTTTGTCAAGTTTCGTTTACCAGGATGCAGATATCTGTTATTTCATCCTTATTCTGTGTTACTTCGCGGGTAGTGTCATAACATTTTTGAAGCAGCCCAGGTTGACGTACTTTGCAATTACAAGAAATGGCAGTTTATCCCTTCCAGATATTTTTGCACAAACCATTACAGTTAAACTTTCTTCGCTATGATTCCCGCCTTGTCACTGACCAGCCTTGAATTCAAGTATCTTGTTATATGCAAGATTAAAAAAACCTTGTCGCGTCAACTCTGTAAAGGTCATTAGGCCCATAGGCCTTTAGTGAAGCAGACAAAATAGAAATGAAGGCAATGATCAGGAATTGAAACAATTAACACACAGCTAGCCTTGAGTCCATTCAGTCATGTCAGCTGATGAAGTGTCAACAGACTTTGCGTCTCCGCTCATAACCTTGGAATGTGATATCATGCTGCTCTTCAAAATGGTAAAATAGAACTGAAGGCAATGATCAGGAATTGATACAATAAACCCACAAAGCCTAGCTAGTGGATTGCTAATCTATTGTCAATAGCATTGGCAAAATGGCTTGCATTTTCAGGCAGGATTGGCTCAGCAAGAGGAATTGTTTCTCATGGTTGTAAACCACTTGAGCATGACATTTCCATGCTCATCAAACTGGCTGGTATTTGGGTACAAACTTAGCATTACCCTCTTTTTTAGCTCACCTGTACACCAATGGTCCGTTGTCCATCATCCATTCATATTTTCACACATTTTCGCAGAAACCACTCGGCCAATGGGAGTCATACTATATATACAGCATCTATGCCTCATAGGAATTAAAGTTTATATAATTGGTCCAGGTCGCATGGCCAATATGGCTGCCATGCCAATATAAGGTGAAACCCTTTAAAAACCTTCTCCAAATGGTGTATGAATGTCATTTGATGTGTCACCAATACAAATTCTGTAAACATCATCTCATAAGAAAAAAAAACAAGGCCAATTGAATAATATTTTAAATAGAACATCTATGCATTATGGGAACTAAAGTTGATATAATTTATTCTGGTCACATGGCCAAGATGGCTGTCATGTCCATATGATTTAAAAACCCTTTAAAAATCTTCCTGTCCAGACCCATAAGTCAGTTGACCTTGAAACCAGGTAGAGAGCAAGAGGTACTCGAGCCCTGCAAAAGTTATATAAATGATGACCCTAGGTTGACCTTGACTTAATTTACATCAAGATCAAATTTTGTCCCTAAAACGTTTGAATGGGAAAAGGGTAAAATAGTACTTTTATCCAATACAATTTTAGTTTATAAAAGGAAAACTGGTCTTAAATGTACCTCTATGAATGCCAAAGGTCAAGATTATCCAATGACTTTGGCTCAAGGTCACAAGGGTTGAATCAGGCCCCCGCCCATCGGGGCTTGAAGAAATATATGGGCTGCATGATGCTTCCACCCATAGCTAAATCCGACCCGCACACGAGTACTGGTAAACTGCTTTAAGGATCTAAGCCTGCCCAGGCAAAGCGGTGCGAGTCGGACTGACCATGCTTATAATTCCTATTGGTTTCATTGGGCAAAAGGGCTTGAGATGTCATTTCATCCCAGGGTCGGTTAAAATTGGAAGCAACGTCTCCAAAATGACCTTTACAGTGTTGACGGGGACGTTAAACCTCAAATCAAACAAACAAACAAAACAAGGGTTTAATCACCATTAGAACTTCAACCATCTTCTCCTTAGAAACCATTGAGCCAATTGAAGTCATATTTTATGTAGAACACCATTGCCTCATGGGAACTAAAGTTTATATAATTGGTCCTTGTCACTTTACCAAGATGGCCACCATACCCATATCAGGTAAAAACCCTTTAAAACTCTTATCCAGAAGCGGAAGTCAGATGAAATTGAAACTTGGCAGACAGCAAAAGGCACTTGAGCCCTACACAAGTTATAAATATGATGATCCTGGGTTGACCTTGACCTATTTTATGGCAAGATCAAATTATTTGTTCCCTTAGACTTAAGTATGGGAAAAGGTGAGACAGTGCATTTATCAAAAACAATTGTAATTCATGAATTTAAGATAGCACTTATATAAATGTCATTGTTCAAGCCTAGGGTGTAGATTTACAATAAACAGGAACGTGATTCGTCTGGACAGGGGCGTGGTTTCGAGTGATCCAGGGTGTTTGAGACAGCCGAGTTGGAACCAAAGAAGTTCGGTTATCCTTTTCATACAACACTTTTCTGTGCTTTCGACTTTATAGGTGATGTAATGACATCGTCATTTCATGTGTAAGTTATATGTAAAAACAGGTACTTATATGCTTCTGAAAGCACTATGCATTGAAATCTTTTTTGACTTGCTGACAAATTTCCAATTCATTTCACACAGTAGTATTGCACCACTGTCCATGGCCAAGTTGCAAGATATAGATTTTTGAATATTCTTGTTATAGATATATTTTGTATTTTTGATGTAATAAATTACTTAGAAAACTAACTTAGTCAATTTTCACTGCAAAGTCTCAATGTTTTTAGCTCACCTGGGCCGAAGGCTCCAGGGGAGCTTATAGTATAGTGGGTCCTCCGTCGTCCGTCCGTCGTCCGTCCACACTTTTGAGCAGCTATATCTCTGTATCCTGCAGGCTGATCTCAATCATTTCTCATCTGTAGCATGCCTCTGGTGGGGCATTGATGA
The DNA here is from genome assembly GCA_963580285.1 of Lucinisca nassula. NCBI lineage: Eukaryota > Metazoa > Mollusca > Bivalvia > Lucinida > Lucinidae > Lucinisca > Lucinisca nassula. Next base: position 102,613,217 of record OY757017.1, on the reverse strand, counting down.
CATAAACTTTTTTTCGAAATGGCTCTAAAACTTTGGTTCCTATGGTAACCACAAGGTCCCATAGACTTACTATGGGAAAATGCTTGTCATCACCGTAGCGCCTTCAGTTTTGATCAGATCTTTCTGAAACTTATATGTAAGGTGACTGGGGATAAAAACTCGGATGAGTTCGAAAACCGGCCAAGTCGGCCCAATTATCATAGAGTTACGTCCCTTTGATTGCTGAAAATACCAATTTTCGACCTTGTCATCACCGTAGCCCCTTCAGTTTTGATCGGATCTTTCTGAAACTTATATGTAAGGTGGCTGGGGATAAAATCTCGGATGAGTTCCAAAACTGACCAAGTCGGCCCATTTATCGTAGAGTAACGTCCCTTTGATTGCTGAAAATGCTGATTTTTGACCTTGTCATCACTGTAGCCCTTTCAGTTTTGATCGAATCTTTCTGAAACTTATATGTAAAGTGGCTGGGGATAAAATCTCGGATGAGTTCGAAAACCAGCAAGTTGGTCTATTCATCACAGAGTAACGTCCCTTTGATTGCTGAAAATGCCGATTTTTGACCTTGTCATCACCGTAGCGCATTTAGTTTTGATCGGATCTTTCTGAAACTTATATGTAAGGTGACTGGGGATAAAAACTCGGATGAGTTCGAAAACCGGCTAAGTCGGCCCAATTATCATAGAGTTACGTCCCTTTGATTGCTGAAAATACCAATTTTCGACCTTGTCATCACCGTAGCCCCTTCAGTTTTGATCGGATCTTTTTGAAACTTATATGTAATGTGGCTGGGGATAAAACCTCGGATGAGTTCGAAAACCGGCCAAGTCCGCCGATTTATCATAGAGTTACGTCCCTTTGATTGCTGAAAATGCCGATTTTCGACCTTGTCATCACGGTAGCCCCTTCAGTTTTGATCGGATCTTTCTGAAACTTATATGTAAGGTGGCTGGGGATAAAATCTCGGATGAGTTCGAAAACTGACCAAGTCGGCCCATTTATCGTAGAGTAACGTCCCTTTGATTGCTGAAAATGCTGATTTTTGACCTTGTCATCACTGTAGCCCTTTCAGTTTTGATCGAATCTTTCTGAAACTTATATGTAAAGTGGCTGAGGATAAAATCTCGGATGAGTTCGAAACCAGCAAAGTTGGTCCATTTATCACAGAGTAACGTCCCTTTGATTGCTGAAAATGCCGATTTTTGACCTTGTCATCACCGTAGCCCTTTCAGTTTTGATCGGAACTTCCTGAAACTTATATGCAAGGTGGCTGGGTATAAAACCTCGGGAGAGTTCGCATACCAGCAAATGTGGCCTATTTATCATAGAGTAAGGTCCCTTTGATTGCTGAAAATGTTGATTTTTGACCTTGTCATCACTGTAGCCCCTTCAGTTTTGATCGGATCTTTCTGAAACTTATATGTAAGGTGGCTGGGGATAAAACCTCGGATGAGTTCGAAAACCGGCCAAGTTGCCACATTTACTATATAGTTATGTCCCTTTGATGGCTGAAAATGTCGATTCTTTACCTTGTCATCACCGAAGCTGCAGTTTTGATCTAATCTTTCTGAAACCTATATGTAAGGTGAATGGAGATAAAACCTAGGATGAGTTGGAATACCGGCCAAGTTGGCCCATTTATCATAGAGTTACATCCCTTTGATTGCTGAAAATGCCGATTTTTGACCTTGTCATCACGGTAGCCCCTTCAGTTTTGATCGGATCTTTCTGAAACTTATATGTAAGGTGGCTGGGGATAAAATCTTGGATGAGTTCGAAAACAGGCCAAGTCAGCCCATTTATCGTAGAGTTATGTCCCTTTGATGGCTGAAAATGTTGATTTTTGACCTTGTCATTACCTTAGCCCCTACAGTTTTGATCAGATTTTTCTGAAACTTATATGTAAGGTGGCTGGGGATGAAACCTCGGATGAGTTCGAAAACTGGCCAGGTCGGCTCATTTATTTTAGAGTAACATCCCTTTGGTTGCTAAAAATGCCAAATTTTGACCTTGTCATCACCGTAGCCCCTTCAGTTTTGATCGGATTTTTCTGAAACTTATATGTAGGGTGGCTGGGAATAAAATCTTGGATGAGTTTGAATACTGGCCAAGTCTGATCGGATCTTTCTGAAACTTACATGTAAGGTGGCTGGGAATAAAACCTCAGGTGAGTTGGAATACCGGCCAAGTCGGCACATTTATAATAGAGTGACGTGCCTTTGATTGCTGAAAATGCCTATTTTCGACATTGTCAGCACTGCTGCCCCTTTAGTTTTGAACGGATCTTGATGAAACTTACAAACAAGGAAGTCAGGCAGAAAGCTTGGAGGAGTTTGAAAAATGTTTTTGAACTTGTCATCACCATAGCCACTTCAGTTTAGATCGGATCTTCTTAGCAAGTCAGGAATAAAAGCTTGAATGAGTTTGAAAACCGGTGAGGTCAGCCTGTTTATCATAGAGTTACATTCTACTTGATTTTCAGAAAATGCTTACCCTGTCATCACCATGTCCTCCTACAAAGCCTTCAGTAAAGGTTGGCACTTCCTTAAACTTTGAATCTGTTAGCTCAGGTGAGCGATACAGGACCAGCTTGGTCCTCTTGTTTTGGTGTCCCAACATCAGGACCCAAGAGCTCAAAGCATTGTTAGCTTAACAAGCTAATCAGTGGTCAGATTGTTAACTGTTCTTAAAAAGTAATAGCTCTTGTAGTTGTGCTGAAAATGTGAGTAGCTTTTGATGATTCAATGATTAATGATACATTTACTAATTGTGGCATTGGTTATGAACAACTGAACCTAAGTGAATTTAATTCACATATGAGGCTGTTCACATGAAAAGAGCAGCTTAACATCACAATAACAAGTCCGTGAAATGAAGACCCCTCTAAACCCCACTGTATATAGAGAAATGTGGGGTTTAGAGGGGTATACATTATCTGCCTTATTTTTGCACCCACAGTCTATGTTGAAAGCAGAAATAAGAAAGATGTTATCATTTTTACTCAAAATGTGTAATTTTTGACACCATGTTGGACGCCATTATTTCACACGGACATGTTTTCCTAATGATAGCTGCATATCTCCACACACGCAACATTTTGTTGTGGAAAGAATGTAGGACATCTTCCAGAGGTGATTGCATACATCACAGGTAGCATGCAACAGCGACCAACGTCGGACCGGCAGCGATTTGCAGTCAGCCCGACCTTGGCCCGTCATTCTTTGAAGGCTGGGTAGTCCATTTCAGTGGTATTGAAGATGAGTGTCAGTAGCAAAGCTGTCATTTTGACATGACCCTCAACTGACAGCACAGATGGGTCGATTTTCTCTGAGTCTAGGCTGCTGGAAAAATGGTTCTGGGCAGGGTTTTTGACTGTTCGATTTTGCCCTTAAATTCCTGAATGGTAAGCAAACAGTCTAGACCCTGATCAGATGCACGGCGTCTGTTCTGGGTCTACACTGTTTGTCAGACTGAACACGTGATTTCAGTTCAGATTCTATAGATAACGTTACGTAACATTGACCTCACAGCGATAGATGTGCACGGGGATTTTTGTCGCGCCTAGCTACTGTTAGCATTGCGCCATATAGACGTCCGGTTTTCCGTCCGTTCGTCCGTCCATCCGTTTTTCAAGGCGTCAACATTTGCGACTTCCCCAGCATTCACCCCAATGGTCAAGTTAATTTCTCAAGAACTATAAGAGCTACATTTATTATACTTGGTACAAACTTGTATCTAGGGATGGCAACTTAGATGCAAGCATCCATATTGACCTTGACCTACATTTCATGGTTCACTGACTTTGTAAAATATTGCGACCACCCTAGCGTTCACGCTAATGGTCAAGTTAATTTCTTAAGCACAGTAAGAGCTTCATCAATGATACTTGGTACAAACTTGTATCTAGGGATGGCAACTTAAATGCAAGCATCCATATTTAACCTTGACCAACATATCATGGTTCACTGACTTTGCAAAAAAAGTGTACCACCCTAACGTTCAACCTAATGGTCGAGTTAATTTCTCAAGAACCATAAGAGCTTCATTAATGATACTTGGTACAAACTTGTATCTACGAATGGCAATTTTAATGCAAGCATCCATATTTGATCTTGACCTACATTTTATGGTTCACTGACTTGGTGGAATATTGCGACCACCCTACCATTCATCCTAATGGTCAAGTTCATTTTAAAAGAACTATAAGAGCTTTGTTAATGATACTTAGTACATACTTGTATCAAGGGATTACATCTATAATGAAAGCATCAATATTTGACCTTGACCTAAATTTCATGACTCACTGACCTAGTGAACTATTGCATCAACCTTCGTGTTCAACCTAATGTTTAAGTTGATTTCTCAAGAACTGTTAGAGCTTTATTAATGATACTTGGTACAAGCTTGCACTTAGAAATTGCAACTTTTATGCAAGCATCAATGTTTGACCTTGGCTCAGATTTCATGGTTCGGTGACTTTGTGCCACCACAGGCGCGACATAGACTTCGGCGGAATTGTTGTCTATAAAATACAATTACCAGGCCTACAAGTCAGTGACAGTCACGTGAACATCAACAACGAAAAACGACTGTGCTTAGTGACTTTGGATAGATTGAGTTACAACTGATCCAAAAATTGGGAGATGTATTTCAAGCAGTTAATTGCCAGCCTCGGTAGTTCAGTCGGATGCACGTCTGACTAGTGATCAGGAGGATGAGGACATGGGTTCGATATCTGCATGGGTCGGCAATATTCCCGTGTGGAAATCGATCATGAAATCTTTTTCTACGGTCATTCTCTCCCTTCCGCTGTTTCAAGAAGGACAGTTGTCAGTTTTTGGCAAAAGAAAGTGCACTGTACTGGTTAACCGCTTGCGCCTGCCAAGGAAAGTGGAAAGGTAAACTGACCGGCTCAAAAATGACCTAAATAGTGTTGACTGTGCCGTTATGTTATTTTCACAGTAGCAGCCCGGGCTACTTTTCTCGCCAAAATTCATGTTATCTACAAAATAATTCTGTAAAATACCTCGAAAAAGCATTCTTTGAACTGTAAAAATGCTGTATTAAAATGGCGATCTGTTTAGGTTTGCAACTGACAGTTGTGACGTCATACCCAAGTCAAAAATTGTGACGTAAGATCCGATTGATCAATTACAGTAAGTGTCCTAAAATATTATCAAATAAAAAGAAAATTTACTTTTTTTTTTATAAAAGCAAAAATGTTTCATCTCGTGTGTTGAAAACATCAGAATTTTCACTCGTGCTTCACACTCGTGAAAATTCTGATCTTTTCCAACTCACTCAATGAGATATTTTTGGTATTCATCTCAAAAAAGTAAATATCCTCTATGTACTTTACACAAGGTACAAATCTCGTGCTGCTATATGTGCGCATGCGTATATATTGCACTTCAAAATCTTTTTGTGCTTCTGATGAACTCCATCAGTGCATTCGTAAGTTCCTTCCTTCCTTGCTTACGCATGTCTTCAATCATGCCTGTCAACACTTTCAGGTTAATGTCTGTTACCAATTTCACATCCTCTCTCCCTCCCTCACTACCTCCATATACATGTAGACCCTTCAAATGCGACCGGCGAATCAACATGGCGGCCAGTTCAGAATGCTGTTTACAACGACATTGTTACGCAGTAACCATCTGACGTCATCATAGAACCCTAAAACGCTACGTTCAGGGCGATAACGTTACGTCGCTCAACGTAACGGAAACAAAGCAATGCCAGTATTGTGATATCAAAAGCTCAAAATCCATGTTCAAACAGCACGCGAATTTCATTGTTTGAACATGGTTTTTGCTGTTTGAGCACGCCTTTCGGTCCATTTGACAATGGCTTCAAACAGCGATACACATAGGTATTTATGCAAGGATATTTGTTAGAATCGTCTTGCTGAGCATTGTTCTTTAAAAACATGAATAGATGAAAGCCACCCATTATTGCTCGGACACTCCGCTCACACAAAACACTTGAAGGGGGGGACAAGCGAAGCGTTATATTAATTTATATTTAAGAAATAGATCAGCTCTAGCTGTGATCTGTTGAGTAATAAATCACATTTGGAGGTCAGTTGTAAAGTAGACAAATCACGAGCGCGTAGCGCGCGTGATTTGTCTACTTACAACTGACCGACAAACTGTGATTTATTACCTAACAAATCACTAGCTAGAGCTGATCTATTTCGATTCTAACACGCTGAAACTCGGCAATAATGCTGCTGTTTCCTTCAAATTCTCACAAATGTTCGCCATTGGTTGAAGAAATCCCGCTTAAATTATCGACTGACACACATGCATTTATATCCTTTTCTAACGTTTTCGATGCGAGAAAATGACCCTTCACCGTCCAACGTCAAGGAAATCGACTAGTGACGCAATAAATTTGTAGGTTTTAATGACATCACTCGTCACGCTCTTCCTTGCCGTGATTTGTTGTAGAATAAAACACGGTTATTTTCCATTACCTATATAGGCGCGCTGTGTTAGAATCTTGCATAAATGGAGATGAGTTTATTAGCTCTTAACCCTAATCCTTTAGTCACACCAATTTCTGACTATCCACCAGTCAATGTACTTGATACAGTGCATACTGCATGACAAACACTGTACAGCCATCTGATCTGATCTACACTGTTTGCGAAGGTAGGGTTTGTCGTGTTCAGCGGGATCATTAGCAAAACCACCAGAGTATCTACAAAGCTTCTGAGCCTGTACACGACAAGTGTGAGTTCAGAATACGATATGGAACATTAATGTGGAAATGTGAAAGAAGGGATCCCTTGATGTCAACTAAAGGGAAGGATTTACAGTATGCGTTAACTTATCGCAGACATTAGGTATAAAAGGCGCCGTATAAAAGCAGTGTAAGTGGTCCCAGGATCATCACGTGAAAAGTCCCTGAAATGAACACCCCCTAATATATATATTTATATATATAGAGAAAACTGGGGTTTACAGGGGTTAACATGATTTTTTTCTTATTTCTGCTCCAAGACAAAGGTTGTGGGTACTCGTTAGAACCGCCTTAATAAGGCGGTTCTAACGAGCACCCACAACCTATGTTTGCAGCTAAAATAAGAAAAATATCAAGGATTATGAGAAAAGGAGCCATTTTGGAGATGTGCAAAATGCATTCTGTTGCACGGGTGTGTTATCGAATTGATTCAAACCACCTGATAACTGAGGGAACCCATCAGAATTCAAGTCAAAAAGCTTACGCTCCCATTGAAATAGAGGGGAAATCCATTGGAAACATGGACTACACTACAGAAATAAGAAGAGTAGATTGTGCAAGTTTTTCTCGGCCGGGCTAGCTAGTTTCGGCCAACTAGTCCTCACCTGTGTCCCTCAAATATGTTCATAATTCCACGTTGGAATCAGTGATCTCAAAATGATTAGATAATATAGTCTGCACTATGATGAATGGCTGTGAGTGTTTTTTTTCGACCACCACACATTCCCTTAATATCAGCTGTATCGAAGTTAAATATTTTCTATCATTAATGTGGAAATGTGAAAGAAGGGATCACTTGATGCCAACTAAAGTAAAGGATTTGAAATATGCGTTCACTTATCGCAGACATTAGGCATAAAAAGCAGTGTACATGTAAGTGGTCCCAGGATTCAAACCACTTGATAACTGAGGGAACCTGTCAGAATTCAAGCCAAAAGCTTATGCTCCCATTGAAACAGAACGGTAATCTCATGGAAGCACGGAATGCACTACAGAAATGAAGTGTAGATCGTTCTTGTTTTTTCTGGGCCAGGGTAGCTAGTTTCAGCCAATAAGAGCTTATCAGTGACCAACCCGTACCTTTGCAAACAGTTAAGATCCAGATCAGATGGCTTCTGTAGCGAAGTGATCAGGATCTTCACCGTTTTGTCTTGTATATTACATTAGTTCAAGTAATTTGATTGGTTGATAGTCGGAAATGGATTTCGCTAAAATATTTTATTCAGCAGGATAGGGGCTTCACGAACTCACCCTGATGGGCTATTCACGATATTTGCATTATTTGTTGGCTTCCAGCTTGCACATTGTCAATATTGGAAAAAAAAAAACAGGTAACCAGACCCCGCTGACCTTTCAATGTCAGGGGGGTCTGGTTACCTGTTTTCCAACACTGATAACCTTCAGACTAGGAACCAGCAGATAATGCAAATAAGGTGGATACGCGTACATACGAGGGTCGTTCAATAAGTATCTGGCCTTACCTGCTTAGAGTCACGCTTGACTTCTTTGTCCACATAGTCACCCAACAGCAATAACCACTTCTTTCGTCGATGTTCCAAGGCTGAAAGTTTATTTTTATAGAATTCAAAGCCTTTAGAGTCGATCCACCCTCCAACTGCTGCCTTAAGCTCTTCATCGGACCAGAACGCAATTCTTTCTTTAAGTTCGGAAACAAAAAGTAATCACTGGGTGCCAGATCAGGAGAATAGGGTGGAAGAGGTAAGGGTTTGAAACCGCATCCACAGAAGACTCTAGCGTTGTCATGTTGCAACAGCACACCTCTTGTATTTTTTTCCACGCCTTTTCAGTACTATAGCTGCACGTAATTGGTCCGAAATATTAGCATAAAATAGTTCCCATTGATAGTCTGGACATGATGTAAATGACAGAACCCCCTTGCTATCCCAGAACACAGTTACAATGACCTTGCCAACTGAAGGCTGAGTCTTGAATTTCTTTGGACGCGGTGAACCGTGGCCACTCCATTGTTTACCCTGCTGTTTAGTCTCAGGATCGTACTGATGGATCCAAGCCCAGTCCCCGGTAACAATTCTTTCAAGGAAGTCTTCCGGATCAGAATCATACCTTTCTAGACGTGACTCGGACATGGACCCTTAGACAGCTCGTCCTTTACTGAGGCATTTTGGCACCAAACACGCTGAAATCTTCCAGATGCCCGCCCGTACATGTATGGTAAAAACGCTACCATCTAGCCATTTCTGAAAGTTTCGTTCGCCTGTGTCGCTAGATTTTCACTAGTGACGTTGTCAGTAGCGTTCACAGGTGTTCCACTACGGTGCTAGTCTTCCAACGTTACCCGGCCTGGTTAAAAATCAGCCTCCCATTTTTTAACACTTGAATATAAAGGAGTAGTATTTCCGTAAATTCACACAATTCCTCATGATTTCCAGGTTCGTCTTTTTTATTTATATTTTTTTCAAACAACAGTATATTTTCACTGCTCTGTACGCAATTTGTGAAGAAAATTCGGCAACAGACCCCTGTCATGTCATTTTACCTAGTATAGCACGGACTACAATTACTAGACTGACCGATAAAACTTTGTGTTACCGTGTATAAGGCAATGATGTATAAATTGTGAACTTCGTGCACTTGCCACGGATCACTTACTAAAAATTGAACGACCCTGTTACAAATCCTCTAGTTCTTAGCCGTCATGCAATCAAAATAGAAGTAAGGACAATGATCAGGAATTGATACACTTACCTCACATTTCTTGCACACCAGACAAGGAAATCCGTGATTTTACCCTGGGATAGAAATTTATGTTCTGACCCTGGTGTTCCGACCCTAAATCGAATATAATCGCGTGTTTGATAAATGCACTGGTGGATTACAACCTCATGCGCGGCGTCATGATGCGTGACGCCACTAAACATTCCTGTTGTGTCATCACAAAATGGCGAACGTCGGTAACCGAAGTGATAGCAGCATTAAAAATTCGCAATAGAAATGGAAGGTATGCAAGAAAAAGAATCCAATATGGGTGTGAGGGGTGGAGAGAAAATCCGTCCCTCTGGATCACTGTCCGGCATCACTCGGCAAGCCTCGTGATGCCGGACAGTGTCCCTCGGGACGGATTTTTCAATCCACCCCTCACACCCATATAAGATTCTTATACTCTCATCCAAGGCGTCAAAGGGAAAGAATCACTAACATAAAATAACTTCACTATAATGAAAAACGTCACAAGCAGAAGTCCATAATTAACCCTTATCTTGCTGAATATTCATTTAAGCCACACCCATTTCTGTCTGTCAACCAATCAAATTACTTGATGTAATTTATTGCTACAAATTCATAAACTGAATGCCAAACAGTGTAGATCCTGATCAGATGGCTTCTTCAGAAGCCATCTGATCTGGATCTACACTGTTTGCAAAGATAGGGGTTGTCGTGAACAGCAAGATAAGGGATAAGGACAAAATGGCCAAATGGCTATCCGAAATGAAAATATGTAAGCAGTACATACTATAATAAACCACGACAAAAGAACCGCCTTGGAACGGTCAGTAAAAGTATTTAACTTGGGTTGGGGGTCTGATTTTACGTGGGTAGACATTGTTCAGTCCTTATGAAGGATTTCTAGTTATGCCCCAACTTCGAAGAAGTTGGAGGGGCATATTGCTTCTGCTTCGTTCGTTCGTCCGTCCGTTACGTTTTTGATGCATAGCATAAATTAAGAACCGTGTATGCTAGGGTTTTGAAATTTCATAAATGGATTCCTCATGGGAAATTAGGGGACGCGTATTTTTTTCTCGTCCAGATTATGCCCCTTTCAAGAGTTATTGCCCTTTGAATTTTGTTTGATAAAATCTTGTCAGCAAAATATCTCAAAAATTATAAGAGCTAGAGCCTTGAAAGTTGGTGAATAGATTGGCGGTGATGAGTAGATGATCTGATTAGCTTTTGACTAAATTCCAAAAAATACTTAATGAGTTATGGCCCTTTGTCACTTTGGGTATTTTTACATTGTACCTCTAAATGCTTTGTGATGCATAGCATTACTTTATAACCGTGTATGCTATGGTTTTGAAATTACATACATGTATATGGATTCGTCATGGGAAATTAGGGAACACATATTTTATTTTCTCATCCAGATTGTGCCCCTTTCAAGAATTATTGCCCTTTGAAATTTTTTTTGATAAAATCTTGTCAGCAAAATATCTAAAAAATTTTAAGAGCTAGAGCCCGATTAACTTTTGACTAAATTCCGAAAAATACTTAATGAGTTATGGCACTTTGTCACTTTGGATATTTTTACATTGTACCTCTATATGCTTTGTGATGCAAAGCACAACTCTAGAACCGTGTATGCTAGGGTTTTGAAATTACATATATAGATTCCTCATGGAAAATTAAGGGATGCGTATTTTTTTCTCATCCAGAGTGTGCCCCTTTCAAGAGTTATTGCCCTTTGAATTTTTTTTTATAAAATCTTGTCAGCAAAATATCTAAAAAAATATTAGAGCTACAGCCTTGAAAGTTGACGAATAGATTGGTTGTGATGAGTAGATGACCTGATTAACCTTTGACTAAATTCCGAAAAAATAATTCATGAGCTATGGCCCTTTGTCACTTTGGGTATTTGTACATTCTATGCTTTATGAATGAACCATGTGCCAGTGTAGTGGATAGATTGCTGGACTTCGAACCAGATTGTGAACTTTGAATCTGAGGGGCGTGAGTTCAAACCTCAGTGGAAGAATGGATTTCTTTTTTATGCCCCCGGAATCTAGATTCGGGGGTATATAGTTTTTGGTCTGTCTGTCTGTTTGTCCGTTTGTCCATTTGTCTGTCTACAAAAACCTTAACATTGGGCATAACTTTTGAATGATAATACATGTAGTTAGAGCTTTCATATTTCACATGTATATACCTTATCACACGACCTTTCCAGTGGTACCACAATTTTTGGTCTGGTGACCTTGACCTTTGACCTACTTTTTCAAAATTAAAAAAACCCCATTAACATTGGCTATACGAGGACTGTTCAAATATGATTGCAACTAAGCACATAAAAATGATTTCGTGATAGATTTCGATGAAAAATTTATTTTGTCCCCTCAATGTATTCCCCTTTAACAAATATACAAACTTTCAGTCTTCTGATCTAATCATTGAATGCATTTTGGTAGTCTTTTCGAAGTATACTATGAAGGCACTGGAATATTGCAGAACCGAGGTGTTTGCGTTTGCACTGTACAAATTTTCGACCAGAAAGGTATTTTTTTCAGCCGCGGGAACAAAAAAAAAAAGTCGCAGGGGCAAGGTCAGGGGAATACGGGGGGTGAGGGAGTTCAACAACATTTTCCTGCTTCAGATAGTCTTCCACAATGAACGCCTTGTGCGATGACGCATTGTCATGTAGCAGTCTGACATTGGTCATTCCAGTTGCGGGTCTTCGTTCTTTGAAATATTTCTTCAATTTTCGAAGAACTTTATTCATTTACAGATTTGCCTTTAGGCACAGCAACCTGAATAGCAGGGCCCTGATTTAAAAAGAATATGGCATACATTACCTTCTTGACGCTCATGGTCCGCTTTGCAATGCATGGTCGTTTGCAATACTTTGTTGCCCATATTTTGTTCTGAATCTTTCGTTTTGGCTCATAAAAGTGAACCCATGTCTCGTCACCTGTGACGACATTAGCGAAAGACCGTGCATTGTAATTTAGAAACTTTTTAAGCAACTTCTTGGTGCACTGAACGCGTGTCTTTTTCTGTTCATCTGTCAACAGATGGGGAATCCGGTCCGCACACTAGTACTGGTAAACCGCTTAGAGGATCTAAGCCTGTCCAGGAACCGCGGTGCGAGGCGGACCGTCCATGCAAATAAACCCTATTGGCTTCATTGGGCGACAGGGCTTGAGATGTCATTTCATCTTAATGTCGTGTAAAAGTCCCACAAAATTGGAAGCAACGTCTCAAAAATGACCTTTACAGTGTTGACGGGGACGTTAAACCTCAAATCAAACAAACAAACCATATGCATATATGCATTCAAACACACATGCATGCACACATACACTGATACACGCATGCACACACATGCATGCATGCACACACTCACTCATGCAGGTATGCATTCACACATACATGCAAGCAACCAGACATGCATGCATGCATACATGGACATTCATACATGCATGTTCACATTCATGCACACACACTCTTGCATACACATGCATGCATTCATGAGTTCATGCTAACACGCATGCAGATGTGCATGCACTCATGTATGCATGCACTCATGCATGCATGCACACACACTAACGCATAAATGCACACACTCACACATGCATGCATGCATGCATGCATGCATGCAAGCATTTGAAAAAACTCTGAAAAATTTTCTTTGGTTATGGCCCTTGGAAAATTGGGCATTTAGGAGCAAGCGTATGGTTGGGGGCATTGTGTTTTACAAACACCATTTCTAGTTAATCATTGCAACATGTCCGAGAAGACACCCAGAGTTGCCACAAGACTGACGGGGCCTGAGTTTGGCACCCCGCAGTCTGATCACGATCTGTTGATAACGGCTCATAAGCAGAACGAATAGTGAAGACACTGATGTGATGTCATATGTGCGCAGAGAGATACGACTCGTATTCCCCTGCCAAGTTATACCTTTTAGACCGTGCGTTTAATTTAACCCAACTAGCAGACAGTTTTCTTTTTCTTTTTCATTTTTATTTCACTGAAAAATAAGACTTGAGTGAATAGTCTGTTGGAAGATTCACATCGAACGCCAAGCCTCATTTTTGCTGAAAAATAATGAAATAATAATAATAATAAGATTGCCTTCTGCTCTAAAATTTTCTGCAGCGCTTGAAGAGTTAACATCTACGTCATAGCAACATAATAACCCGGGTTCGAAACATCGTCTGTCATTCTTTGAATCCTGATATTTTACTCAGCCTATTGAACAATCTGTCATCGTGTCAATATGGTTTATTTTTTTCTGCAATAAGTCTAGACAGAAGAAATAAATATTTCAAGAATTATACAAAAGAATCAAACACTGATTGTTGGCTGAGGGAACTTGTCCTGAACTGTTCAATTTAACCCGCAGTGCCATTATTCTAAGCAAACAGTGTGGACCCTGATCAGACGCTGTGTCTCCACTGTTTGCCTATCCCAGCGCTTGATTCCAGTCAATATTCTGTAGATAACCTTACGTAACATTCTGACCTCGCAGCGATAACAATAGCGCGGCTTTTTCTATAAATAACGGTTACCTGGATTTTCTTCTACAAGTCACATTACGAAAACATGCCTATACGAATACATTGTAACTTTTATCGACGAATAAATGAAAATTTTAGGATGAAAAATTGTGATATTTTTCTTATTCCTGCGCAAAATATAGATTGTGGGTACTCGTTAGAACCATCGAGGCGGTTCTAACGGGTACCAACAATCTATATATTATAGCAGAAATAAGAAAAATAAGGTTTACCCCTGTAACCCCAGTTTTACTATCTAAAATGGGGGTTCAAGGGGGTCAAAGTCATACAGGCGGGTTTTCGTGATGAGTTAGTCAGCACTCTAGAGCTGTGCTTAGTAACTTTGGGTTGATTGACAAACAATCGACCTAAAAATTGAGACTATCGAGAGATTTGTTTGATTGCGCACCACGACATAAACTTAGCACAAAGTCTTATATTCTTTACAGTATTTAACGTCTCACCGACAGGCGTGGTAACATAATTACAGGGTATTTTGGGACAGACTGCATACACCTTTCCGGGTCAGGTGTCAGGCGCTTACTAGGGACCATAAATAAAGAAGTTGTCATAGCAACAGACTTTTCCAAGTGTACTTTTGGTATGCACCAGGGCAACAGATCTCAGCAGCAGCACCCACAACACCATCAACATCAGCAACCTCACCCCAGTGGAAGGCAAAATATACAAGTCGGGCACCAGGGCAACAGATCTCAGCAGCAGCACCCACAACACCATCAACATCAGCAACCTCGCCCCATTGGAAGGCAAAATATACAAGTCAGGCACAGACGTTATCAAGACTCGCATCCTGAATCCATAAACTTGTGCTATAAATGTGGTGAAAGCAACCATGAAACCAGAGATTGCAAACATAAACAGCAGTTAAGGTGTTTTCACTGCAATTTCCTAGGACATAAATCGGGACGCTGTCTTCAGAAAGCATAGGAACTCGGCAAAGATGCCTCTAATTTTTCCCCCGATATATTCAAGGAACAATCTTTACAGTTATTGAATAGGTTTTCAGTTCTTAGTTATGTCTGTGATGAATGCGAATTTACTATGTGTGTATGTGACAATGTCACTTTTGATTCATCCATGACTGGATATAATGATTATAATCAAATTACAGATACTCAAAATATCCCCTTACCAGAGACAGTAAATATGGTACCATTAACCTATACCAATGATGATAATTTAATTATTGATAGATCCATGAGGCCCAACTTTGTAGAATATGACAACACAGAATTATCTGTGTCAAGCAATGATACTTGTACTAATAGTGCTTCATTTTCAGGTGCTGATATTTCATTGACTAATCAGACCCCTAGTGAGAAAGACTCTCATTTCCATTGCTCTGATAGCTCTTTATCTCCAGGTAGTGATCAGGGTTCTTGTGGTTTTCCTACTCAGGTGTCTGATAACAGGTCAATTTCTATACACAGTATATCAGATATATCTAATGAGTCCCATTCAAATAACATTCTGGACTTAGGTTTAAAAAGTAAAGGCTTCCAAATGGGCCATATCAATATTCAAGGTATAAGCAACAAAATTGACCAGGTACGTCTATTACTAGAGTCTGAAAGCAACCAAATTCATGTCTTAGGCTTGAGTGAGACAAAACTAAATGGCATTCATCCAGACTCAGCCTTTGAAATTAATGGCTTCCAAAAGCCCTTTAGGAAGGACAGAGTAATTAACTCAGGTGGAGGTATTGTAGTTTATGTTAAAGGTAACATATGCACTAAGAGAAGGAATGATCTAGAACATGAGAGTCTTGAATGTATCTGGCTTGAAATTAAACCAGTTAAGAGCAAGTCATTTTTAATAGGTAATATTTACATACCCCCAAATGCTACTGTTGAATGGAATGCTATTTTTGAAGAATGCATTGAAAAAGTTTAAAAGGAAAACATGGAAATATACCTAATTGGCGATATCAATAGAGATCTTTTAAATAACCAAATTAAAAATGCCTGGACTGATTATATGGAACCTTTTGGCTTAACACAGTTAGTTTCTGAGGCAACCAGAATAACAAATGATTCAAGAACTCTGATCGACCATATTTATTCAAACTGTCCAGAAAATGTAAATTCCTTAATTATACCCAAGATAGGCCCCAGTGATCATTTTCCAATATTTATGACTCGAAAAATGCATGTCCAGCCTAAAAAAGCAAATCATTTTACAATATCTTATCGAAGTTTTAAAAACTTTAATGATGCTAAGTTTGTTGAAGATCTGCAATCTGTTCCATGGGATACAATTAAATTGTTTGATGACACAGATGATGTAATTGAGGCATGGTTGGACCTCTTTTTGCAGGTAGTCGACAAACATGTACCATTGAAACAACACAGAGTTAAACACAAAAATCAACCACAATGGTTGTCTCCAGAGATTATTGATGCTATGAGATGCAGAGATCGTCACAAATCCATAGGAAATGAAGACGAATATAAATTCTGGAGAAATAAGGTTACCAAACTTATTAATTCTGCTAAAAAAGTTCAGTACCAAACTTTCATTGATGAAAATAAAGGAAGGCCAGGTAGCATTTATAAAATATTTAAAGAAGTAGGGGCTGGCAAAGGGCTACAACAACAATCCACTATAGGTTCGGTTAAAGTTGGTGATGACCTCATGGAAGATTCAACAAGTATGGCAAATGAGTTTAATGAATTTTTTGTAAATATTGCAGCCAAATTAAAAGAACCTGTGACAGATACAGGCCATGATAAACTAAAGCAGTTTTGTCATAGCAAGCTTCCCAAAGATACAAAATTTGCGATCCCATTAATTCCAAAAGAAAAGGTTCTGAAATTTCTCACCAACATCGACATCAGTAAAGCTACAGGTATAGATATGATAGGACCACGCCTTTTAAAATTTTCTGCCCCATATATTGCCGAAGAAGTAACTTTAATTTGCAACCACAGTATAACTAGTTCAGTTTTCCCAAGTAAATGGAAAGAAGCTAAAGTAACTCCCCTTTATAAAAATGGTCCCCTTGATGAAATAAATAACTATCGTCCCATATCAATTCTTCCTGTCCTATCAAAAGTTCTTGAAAAGCATGTGCATGACAGTCTCTCTGATTTCCTACATGAGCATAATTTATTGCATAAAACACAATCAGGCTTTCGAACACAGCACTCATGCAAAACTGCTCTTACTAATATGATTGACTCATGGCTGAATGCTATCGACATTGGTAAACTAGTTGGGGTAGTATTAGTTGATTTTAAAAAAGCTTTTGATCTTGTAGATCATCAAATTTTAATGAACAAACTCAAACTGTATGGCATGAATGATGCAGCTCTCCTTTGGTTCAATACTTATCTTAATAACAGAAAACAGCAAGTGGTAATCAATAACAGTAGATCAGATTTTAAGCCAATCTCATGTGGGGTTCCCCAGGGCTCTATATTAGGGCCTCTTTTATTTTTGCTTTTTATTAATGATTTACCTTTATACACCAGTGATATTTATACCGATCTTTACGCCGATGACACAACTCTATATGACGTACAGGATTCCATGGAACAGATTGAATACAACCTTCAGTATGCACTGAATTATCTACACATATGGTGCAGAAGTAATGGTATGATTCTTAATTCATCAAAAACGAAAGTTATGGTTGTCACATCAAACAGGAAACGACAAAGACTCAATAGAGATAACCTTGATCTAAACTATAATAATGAATAACTTAATATGATTTCAAATGAAAAAATTTTAGGTGTATTTGTTGATAACAATCTGTGTTGGACTGATCACGTAAAACATTTAACTAAAAAAATCACTTCAAGCATTTGGCTTCTCTCAAAAATTAAAAAATTCTTATCCCAAGATCACAGAGTTCAATTTTACAAGTCATACATACAACCACATATTGATTTTTGTAATATTGTTTGGGGAAATTCTTCTGAATCCAACAAACTTAAAATATATAGGTTACAAAAACGTGCATGTAAGGTAATTCTTGATTATAATGTTGATGACTCTGATGAAGCTATGAACTCCTTGAAGATTCTGTCCATATATGATAGACTGTATTTAAGAAAAGCCAAGTTTATGTTTAAAGTATATAACAATACAGCCCCAGCATATATTTCTGAAAATTACACTCTAAGAAGTAATATCAATACCAGTGTACACCTGCGTTCATCTTCCGCTGGATGTTTTGTCCCACCCAAGCCTAGAACTGAATATTTCAAGCATAGTATGAGATACTCTGGATGTCTAGTGTGGAACAGTCTGCCTGAGGAAATCAAAAAAGCACCGTCCCTAGATTCATTTCACAACAGATGTTTGAAATGGCTTCTTAATTAAAAGATTTTTTTTCTCTAGGACTGGAAACTTAGCATTTTAAGACTAGTGAATAAACGCATTTCTTTCTATTCTCAAAATACTAACTTATTACCTCCTAAGCCCAAGACGTCTTTACGTCATCTTAAACTCGGTATTCAAGAATTTCATAAGAAGTTTGTTTTGGCCCCTGCAGACAAGGCCGCTAACAACGTCGTCGTTGTGTGACGGCTCCACTATGTTAACACGCTTAAGCAGGAGCTTGGTGGTACTAAGGCCTATGAACTTCAGCCTTTGGCTGAAGAGAGAGCTATAGTAGATAAACATGTTTGTCTTTCAGCCACCAAGTTTGCTGTGTGTGTTAACGAAGGCCAAGACAAGCTTCCTACGCTATACTGGTTACCAAAACTTCATAAAAAACCTTACAAAGCACGGTTTATTGCAAATTCTAGTTCTTGCACTACCACTGAACTTTCTAAATTATTAACTTCCTGTCTTACTGCTATTAAAACGCATGTAATTAAATATTGTGATAAAGTCTTTGAAAGATCAGGAAGAAATCTGTTTTGGTCTATAAAAAATTCGAATGAGGTTTTAAATAAATTGAAATCTAGACAGTTTCGTGCTTCTAGTCTGTCTACCTACGATTTTTCCACTCTTTACACTACACTTCCTCATAATCTTATAAAAGAAAAGCTTAATGATTTAATTGAATGGGCTTTTCACAGAGAAGATTCTCTCTATCTTGCATGTAATGTCAGAAATGCATTTTTCACTTCTAAAGAGCATAAGAATTATACACTTTGGTCATGTCAGAAAGTGTGTGATGCCCTCACCTTTCTACTTGACAATATTTATATTAGATTCGGTACTAAGTTATTTAGACAAATTGTGGGTATTCCGATGGGTACTAATTGCGCACCTCTTGTGGCTGATCTGTTCTTGTATTGTTATGAAAGAGACTTCATTTTGTCGCTTTCCATTGATAACCAATCTGAAATTATTGAAGCTTTTAGCTCTACTTCTAGATATTTAGATGATTTATTAAATATTGATAATACCTATTTTGATGGTTTGATCAGTCAGATTTACCCCCTAGAACTTCAGTTAAATAAAGCAAATTCTTCTGATACCGAGGCCCCGTTTTTGGATTTACATCTATCTATTGTAGATGGATTTGTTTCGTGCAAAATTTATGATAAACGCGATGACTTTGATTTTGAGATTGTAAATTTTCCTTTTTTGGATGGTGATGTTCCTCGTGCGCCATCCTATGGCGTTTATATTTCGCAATTAATTCGATTTGCTAGAGTGTGTAGTCATGTAACTGACTTCAACACTCGTAATAAATTATTAACGGCTAAACTTCTTAATCAGGGTTATCGGTACCATAAACTACGCAAAGCCTTTTCAAAATTTTATAGACGCCATTCTGATTTAATTTCAAAATTCAATATTGGACTTAAATCTCTTCTGCAACAAGGTCTATCGGAACCCGAATTTTATGGTGACTTAGTATATAAATTCAGAAAAATATATAACCGCAATGACTTCAGCACCCAATTTCGTAAAATCATTCTTCGATATAAAAAGATTGGGTACAACATGCATATTATACGACAGACTGCATGCATGGTAGTTAACCCAATCACGGTTGGCAGCTTTGCTTCCCTCTTTAATTGCACGCCGGTGGGTCAGGCCTCAGATTCTATGACGGCTCCAACGTAAAGGCTTATTGAAAATTAAAGAGATAATGTTGGTTGGTGCCTGATGCTCTGTCTCTGGTCGGGCTCATCGGAGTCTAACTGTTGGTTTTCTTTTGCTCCAGCATTTCAGTGGTTTCTTGCTGTCGAGTCCTCACCGTTGTCTCGCCTCTGTGGTTCTTTGGTTTCTGTGTTCACGGAGATGTTGCACTGATGAGTTGGGAGGCCTTCATGCGGACTGGGCGGGTTGTTTGTCTGAATCGCGGCGGAAGTAAGGGCGAGGATTGTGGCCACGTAAAGTCGATTTAAGCCCCCCAGTGGAAATCTTCCACTGACCGTTCCAAGGCGGCTCTTCTGTGGCGATTTATTTATGTTGTTGTTTGTTGCTTGCTGTGTGTGTCGCTTGTGTCTTTTAATTTTGGATGGCCGTGTGGCCGTTTTGTGGGAGGGTGGCTGTCCATATGGCCTTCCTTTGTTTAGGTTTCCATTATGGTCTGGTCGCTTAATGTTTGTATTTCTTTCCCTTTGGTGTCTTTTATGGATGGAGTAAGTTAATTCTATCAATTCCTGATCTTTGTTTTACTTCTACTTTATTATGGTCTTTTTTTTTTTTTTTTTTTTTTTTTTTAATATGTTTTGGCACCGTTTATAAAGTGCTTGTTTGATGCTGAATCTAAACTGCATATGCATGACTATATATTCATATGCCATTCCTACACATTACTGTAATTGTGTTTACTTTTGTGTGTATGGGTTTTCACATTTTCCTAGTTTTGTGCATATTCACCCATTTACACATTTCTCCTCTTGCTGATCACAAAATCAGTGAACATTAGTGGATGGATTTGTACAGTTACAGTAAATCATCAGAGAAAATCTTGCTTTTCGTTTCGGTAAGGTAACACATTGTTGTGGAAGGTATTTAAAAGGTTCCAACATCAAACAATCACATCATATTTTGTATGTTTTCGTTTTTTGTTTTTTTCTCTATGAACTTGTTTATATTTATGTTTCTGTGTAAATAATTGTATATACTGAGGGCCTCATGGAAGATTAGCTATTACATGTATTTTTGTATGTGCTAAATGTTGTTACCCTCACTAAATAAAGTCTTTACTTACTTACTTACCAACACCTAGGGTCATACGGAGGCGGGACCTCGGTTTAAATACTCATCCGAAAGTCTGGAGAAGCCCGGGATCGATCCTGCGACCCCTGGTTTACAAGGTGAGTAGCATAACCACTACATAAAGGGGGCTTCTTATATTCCCGACAGTATTGTTTGTTTTTTTTTTGTTTGTTTTGGAGTTTAACGACCCAGTCAACACTATTTAGGTTATATTGTGCCAGTCACTTTACATATCCATACTATTTCTCGGCAGGCTTATACATAAGCAGTTAAGCAGCGCAGTGCACATTATTTCGCCTGAACCTGACAACTGCCCTTCCTGTATCAGTGAAAAGGAGAGAAAGGCCGAAGAAAAGACTAGAGTATTGTATTCGAAGGTCTAATCCAGACGCCTGTATCTTGTTTGGTGGAAAAGGTAACTTTGACACCTTTAGAGTCTTTATACCCGACGGGTAATATATAGAAAATATGAATTTTATTCCATTATTTACACGTTTTTTCGTATTTCAATTGTATAGATTATATGTATGTGCAGTACAAAAACACGCCTATTCAAATACATTATAAATTTTACTGCCAAAAAAAAAAAAAAAAAAAAAAAGAAAAAAGATGAAAGATTGTGATATTTACTTATTTCTGCTCAACATATAGATTGTGGGTACACGGTTCTAACGAGTACCCACAATCTATGTTTTTGGGCAGAAGTAAGAAAACAAAATGTATACCCCTGTTAACTCCAGTTTTACTATATAAAAGCGGAGTTTAATGGGGTCAAAATGATATAGGCATGTTTTCGTGATGAAAAGTATAGATTATATATGTATATGCGTGTCTAGTCAGGGAAAAAGGGACCTTTTGGGTGTCTGAAAGTGCTAACGTTTGAACAAAAGAAGATACATGCACCATTCAGATATCATTTTTTTTTATTTAGATATAGACTAACATTTTATGTTGATTGATAATCGCATTAGCTACATGCAATTTGCGTTAAAGTTCACATGCCAACAATATAAATTGTTTGCTTTTTTAAAAAAAAAAAAAAAAAATAGAAGTGGAGGCAATGATCAGGATTCGATACAATTAACCCACAGCTCCCATCAGAGACACCAAAGGGAAAGAAACACAAACATGAAACAACATACCCTAATGGAAACATCAATAGCGGAAAGCTAAATTGACAGTTACTTTCCCACAAAATGGCCGATAGGCAATCCAAAATAAAATATTATAAGCGACACAAACACCCAAAGACAAACCATAACAAAAATAAACCGCGACAGAAGAACCGCCTTGGAACGGTCAGCAAAGTATAGGACAGAGTAAAAGGGAACACCACTCGAAGCTTTTCAAAACTGCTTTCATCTTGAAACTCTGTTCGGGTGTTGCCAAGATAACATGGGCCTCTTTGTAAATAATTGGAATAAATTTGCATACATTATGCAAATGATTTTATACTGAATTATCTCACATTCTAATTGCCCAATTTTCAGAACCCAACATCACTAAAACACGCCTATGTAATTTTGACCCCATTGAACCCAACTTATATATTCTAAAACTGGGGTTTCTGGGGGTATACCTTATTTTTCTTATTTCTGATCTAAAATATAGATTGTCGGTACTCGTTAGAACCGCCTCGATGAGGCGGTTCTAACGAGTGCCCACAATCTATATTTTGAGCAGAAATAAGAAAAATGTCACAATTTTTCATCATAAATTTTTCATTTTTTCGGTGATAAAGGTGACAATTTATTTGTGTAGGCGTGTTTGCGTAATGATATGTTTGAAATCGAAGGACAGTATCCTTTTCAGAAGGGGTGTTTGGGTGGCGCAAAGTTGACGTGTACATGTATCTTGGGTCACTGGGGCATCTAACTGATATTTGTGTCCTTGCAGTTAGATGGAGTATATTGCTACATGTATTTCTTCTGTTTCTACATTTCAACTCGGTTTTCTCTTTCTCCTCTGTCCATCACTTTCATCTCCTCTTCTATCTTTCCTATCTCTTTTCTTCCTGTCTCTGGGAGCCGACACAAAATGGCCCACACCTTTTCAGATGCTTTATCCATGGTAAGAAACTACATGTATATCCGAACTCTGTATGAACTCGTTTTCATAAGTATTATTCCACTAAGTCTTATGAATGGGTTTGTTGTGCTTGACCTGCAGATCACATGATAACTATAGCACTTTTGCTTAACCTATTTTACATACAAATTCGGATGTCTTTGACAAACTTGATAAATGAAGGCATAATTATGCATTTTTCTAGATTCTTCATTTGCAATTGATTACTGTTTATAGTCACTTCACGACCGAATATTTATCTCCTTGAATGTATTAAATTAGAAACGTACTTAACCCATTCAGTACCGGAAACCCCTAAAAGGGTACCCTAAGCAAACAGTGCAGTCCCAGATCAGACGACGCAGTCTGACCAGGGCCTACACTGATTGCAAAAACTAACAGATTTTGAAGAAAAAAAAAAAAAAAAAAAACCTGGCACCCCTAAATTTTGAAATGGTCAGGAATGGTAAGGAAGAAAAAATGGTACGGAAGAAGATTCCATTTGGTACAAAAAGTGTTAAGAAGAGTTTATTGAATAAATTCTTTTTCAGAGAAGGAAAAGTATTTTTAACATGTTTAGGATTTTGGATAAACCTTCTTTTAATAATGTTTGTGTCCTTCGTTTTTGTCAGTCGTGTCAATAGTGGCCTGTTCTTCGTCATGAAAACAGGCCTATATAGTTTTGATCCCACAACCCATTTTATGTTGTAAAACTGGGGTTTTCAGGGGTATTCACTATTTTTCTTATTTCTGCTCGAAAACATTGATTGTGGGTACTCGTTAGAACTGCGTCACCGAGGCGGTTCTTACAGGTTCCCACAATCTATGTTTGGAGCAAAAATATGAAAAAAAAAAAACAAAAACAAAAAAAACAAAACAAAAAAAAAAAACAGAATTTTTGTCTGAAATTATTTATTATTTTGGGGGTAAATTTTTTCAATAAATTTGAATAGGCGTGTTTTCGTAATGTAAAGGAAAGAATTACCTTTAAGAGTAGACCTTTCTTTTAAAGAGCTCTTGTTCCGCTGAATAAATTGATTTGACACGCCCTTTTTGTCTATCAATCAATCAAAATACTCGACAAAATGTGTTCATTCAAAGTTGCACACTGAATGAAAAACTATGTAGATCACAACATAAATCGTGATCAGAATCAATCTGATCTGTTCTACACCGTTTGCAAAGGTAGTCTTGATTTCTAGAAACTTACAAGAAGTTGTCAGGAAGTGCCGGAAGTTGACGGCACTATAACAAATGGCGGCAAATGTTACAGATGTGTCAATCCCCCTTAAGTACGCAAGAAAACATGCTTCATTCCTATGATGTTCTCCGTCTATTTTCATGATTTAATAAGCTACATGTATATTAATTTAGACCTATTCATTCTCTCACCAGAGGTCAAGGAGAAGTCAATGTTATCCGGTTCTTAACAAGCGCGAAATTGGTTCTTCGAGCAAGTGCGCTTAGAAATAATTCCACTCAATAAGTACACTCTGAGAGTGGGGGGAGGGGGGGGGGGCGCCCATCGGGGCTTAGAGAAATTGATTGGTCTGCACGATGCTTTCACGAGCTGAAACCGGCTGCTCATCACGAAAACAGGCCTATATATATATAATTTTTACCGCCACTTTTATATATTGAAACTGGGGTTTACAGGGGTAAACCTTATTATTCCTTATTTCTGTTCTAAAATATAGATCGTGGGTACTCGTAAGAACCGCATCGATTAGGCGGTTCTAACGTGTACCCACAATCTATATTTTGAGCAGAAATAAGAAAAATATCACACTGTTTCTTCTTAAAAGTTTTGAATTTTCGGCGATAAAGTTTTCAAGGTATTTGTATAGGTGTGTTTTGGTAATGCAAGGGTACTTGCAAACCTCTTAGAGGGTCTAAGGCAAAGTGATAAGAGTCGGACCGTCTCTACATATAAACCATTTTGGTTTGTTTGGGCGGCAGGGCTTGAGATGCCATTTCATTTCAGTGTGGGGTAAAAGTCCCACAAAATTGAAAGCAGCGTCTGCAAAATGACCTAAATATTAATGTTGGGGATGTAAAACCACAATTTAAACAATCAAACAAAACACAAACCTGAGTTTCGCCAATCAGGCCTTGGAGAAAGGGATTGGGCTGCATGGTGCTTCCACACACAGAGCTGAAACCGACCGCACATGAGAAATGGTAACGCTTGGAAGGTCTAAGCCTGCCCAGTCAAAGTGTGCTAGAATGACCGTCCATGCATAAAGACCCTATTGGTTTTGCCTTAACAGTGTTGACGGGGGTGGTAAACTTCAAATCAATCCATAAAACCAAAGTACACAAACCATTACGAAAACACACCCATGCTTTTTATGGTTTTGGTTTGACGGCACTTTCAATATTATTTCACTCATATCAAGCCGATCGTTAATCATAGGTGGGCGAAAACCGGAGTACCCGGAGAAAAACCACCTGACCTTCCGTTGCAGAACTTGGCGTCTCACATGTTCATGCAGATACAAATGTTCAATATTTGTCTTATCTGAAGCCCTAGTATACATTGTCGGTGATCAATGATGCGGTTTTAACCAGTACATATGATCACTATTTTGAGCAAAAAATAAGGAGAATAAATGGTACACCAGTAAACTCTACTTTTCTCAAAATAATAAGTGTTTAGAGGGGTATTCATTTCATGGACTTGTTAGCAGAAGACAACCTGTCCAAACCTTTGTGTCTTTGATTATCCATATAGCGCATAGTGAACATTCTGATCAGACTGACTGGCCCCGATAGCTCAGTTGGTAGAGTGTCCGCTCCGGGGAACGGGAGGTCACGGGTTCGATCCCGGGCCGCGACATACGAAAGTCGTTAAGAATGGTACTAGCTGCTCCTCGCTTGGCACTCAGATTTACGGGGTAGAGATAGGACTGGTCGACCCAGTGTCAGGATAATGTGACTGGGTGTGGTATCATGTAATGTGTCTGGGACATGATACTTCAGTGAGGCAGCACTATTAAAGGTGAGCATTGAGCTCCCTGTCGCAACCAGACACCGTCGTGATATGACTGAAAAATTGTTGAAAGCGACGTTAAACCCGAACACACACACACACACACACACACACACACACACACACACACACACACACACACACACACACACACACACACACACACACACACTGATCAGACTGCGCGTGGACGGGCATGCTGACTTGAGTCTTTGCTGGACGCACATGCTCCAAAAACAAGTTTCGGTATTTTGGTTAACCCTTTTTGTTCCGAATGGAACCTTCCTCCTTATATATTGCAGGAGTCCATTTCAAAATTTATGGGTGACAGGTTGTGTTATCTTTAAAATAGATGAACGTCTTGCAAATAGTGTAGGTCCTGATCAGAGGCCGCGTCCTGTGGCGTCTGATCTGGGCCTGCACTTTTTGCCAGGGTAATCGTTTAGGGGTTTCCAGTACAGAATGGGTTAAATGTCGGGCAAATATCGCCGTTGCTTTCGGACACACTCATGAGAGATAATAATATTTCCATTATATCTAACCTTACCCTAATTTAATTTAGCCAAACCCATTTCTTACTATAAACTATCCGAATTCCTTGATATACTGTTTGTTTGTTTGTCTGATTTGCTGTTTAACGCCCCCGCCAACACTATATAAGTCATTTTGGAGACGTTGCTTCCAGTTTTGTGGGACTTTTACCCGACATTGAGATGAAATGACATCTCAAGCCCTGTCGCCCACTGAAACCAATAGGGTTTATATGCATGGTCGGTCCGACTTGCACCGCTTTGCCTGGGCCGGCTTATATCCTCTAAGCGGTTTACCAGTACTCGTGTGCGGTCGGATTCAGCTCTGCGTGGAAGCATCATGCAGCCCATTTATTTCTTCAAGCCCCGACGGGCGGGGGCCGCCTTGATATGAGGTATCTATGCATTTGTTCAAATTCAAAAACTTGTATGAAAAAAGTGTGGATCCTGATCAGAAGGCTTCTTTAGCAATCTGATCTGGATCTACACTATTTGCAGCGGCAGGGTTGTCGTGTGTAGCAGGATAAGGTTTAAAATGGTGTTTTGGGGCGGCCAAAAATTTACATTAAACAGAAAATAGATTGTGGGTGCTTGTTAAAATACTCTCAATAAGGCTGATCTATCTATGTTTTAAATTTAAATGAGACAAACATAACAGATAATGTACACCATTGTTTTCCTCAATTCTCCATGAGTAAGTTCGATCAAGTTTAGTTTGGTTTGGTTGCTGTTATTTTTATTGCACCTTCCGCCTTTGTCTGTATGAAAACCAGTCAATGCCTACGAAAGGAATTACTGCTTCTTGTGTTCTGCAGTGCTTTTGGGAAAACTGCGAACCTCGCAGGTTAAACCGCGGAAACTTAACTGACGTCATTTCCTCTAACCAAATAAGGTTCGATCTTTACTCACAGATAAGTGACGGCGGTTCTTGCATCGAACGCGCTCTATATAAAGCGGGTTTAAAGGGGATTTGTTTAGCGTGATGTATGAGCCGAAAAACAAAGTCCAGCTTTCGTATGTGTTTATTTATTTATTCCAAATATCAGTCATCATGCATATGTACATAATACAGGCATAGATACACTGCTCAAAACAATTAATAAAGGCATAGATACACTGCTAAAAACAATTAAAGGAGCAAACACATATATTTCCCATGGATAATGATGATGAAACGATTCAGAAAGATGAATATCTGCAACATTTATTGGTAAACATTGGCAACAAGTTCACAGAAACACGGCCTGTAAACCTGTTAAGGAAGAATTGCATAAACGTTTGGGAAATCGCCATCTTTATGTCAGATTATTTCAAATGCCATAGACATGCGCAAATCAGTCTCTTTTTTCCTGTCACCTATATTTCTATAAATAGCAATATATTAAAAAAAAATGGTAGCAAAATAATCAAACAACATTTGATGAATAAACTGTCAGAAACAAACATGACAATTAACGAGCAAACATCAACAGAGCTTATTATTTATCAAATGACCCATTTCCTAGTCATTTTCAAAATGGCATTTTGAGTTCGAGGATGCAGTTGTCATGAGGATCATTAAGGTGTTGTGCGGGGTAAAAGTAAGATAAAGGCATGTAATTGATAACAAGATACTTTTATTGTAAATAACATTAATTTTACTGGAAATCATTTGGAAAATGCAGATTTTTTCACTCATTCTCCATTTGTGCTCAAAAGTTTAATCTTCTTCTAGATATATGTTTAGTTCATTCTGTTCTATTCCATACGAGTCCAAAAATTTAGCTGCATTTTATAATTTGTTCATTGATATCATCTACTTCAAACGAGAATTAGATGTCCCAAGAACAAGAACAATTACCTAAAGTTTCGATTATAGAGCATCACATTCACTACTGCTCTCCATTTTTCAGAAGACAAATGAAGCCTCTGAAGTAATAAGGACAGCAGGTATGTTTGGTTAAAGAATTTTCCCACATTGATCCTCATACGAAAATAATGGTTAAACATGTCTGCTGGTATGTGTCAACAGTAAACAAAGAACGCTTGATATTTCTGCCAGAATGTGTATGAATGAAGAAATCATATGGTTAAAGTTGAGTGTAAAAGTATTAGCAAAAATTGCGTATTTTGTAGCTTTTTAATGTCTCAAGCAATATTTACCTCTCTGATCGGCATCGCAAGAATTATATACTGCCAAAATTTTGGCTTGTATTTGTGGTTTGTTGTTGTTGATTCACGAGAGAATAGCATCAGTAGTAATCGATATATTTATATACAAATGACGTCATCGAACTTGCGTGACCGTCGACGTTGCATGACGTCTCTATAGTTTAGATTTTTCTAACCCAGGGAGGAGTTGCATACGGCGAGCGCTACAGAGCGCTTTGTGACGCTTCGCTATGCAACAGTACGTTTCCTAAAAGCGCTTCGTAGCGCTTCGTAACAGTGTTTGGGAACTGCCCCAATCTACGTTGCATAGCAATCAGGCGAAACAAAATGGCGGTGCCCGACCTCGCGACGTATTTAGTGTCCGTTCTAAGCCATTTTTTTTTCTTCCCAATTTGAGCAGGAATGACGACAGAAAACAAAACTATCACTGAACGAAGCACCGCATTTTTTCTGAGAAGTTTTCGGGTTTGAAAATCGTTCCACTTTGACAGACTTTTCAAAAAGCGCCTCCATCGAGCGGAGCATTGCATAGCACGGACAAAGCGCTACGCTCGCCTTATGCAACTCTCACCTGATGTTCTTAAAAAAATCGAATTATCAATATTCTCGCGTGTTTGATAAATGCACTGGTTGAATAGGCCTACGACCTCATATGCGCCGTCGTTAAGGTTGGCGTCACAGCACGTTACCTGACGTCACTAAACATTCCTATAGTGTCATTACAATATGGCGGACGCTGGTTACGTAAGTGACTGCAGCATTAAAATCCGCGTTAAAAGTGGAAGGTATGCAAGAAAAATAATCCTATATGGGTTTGAGATCCGTCCCTCGGGATCACTGTTCGGCATCACTCGCCAAGCCTCGTGATGACAGACAGTTACCCTCGGGACTAATTTTTCCATCCACCCCTCACACCCATATAAGATTCTTATAGTCTACCACACGTCAATCACCATAGCTGCCCTTGTGGCAAGCCTGGAGTAGAACGAAAGTGTTGCGTGTACCGGGTCGTCCTCGAAGTCAAGCAACGCGGTCACCCATCCAATAAACCGCGATATCCTTTACTTAACTCACCACTCTACCCGCGTTGCTAAAAGAGCCGGCTTCTACAGTAAGCACGGCCCCCGCCCATAGGGGCTTGAAGAAATATATGGGCTGCATGATGCTTCCACGCAGAGCTGAATCCGGCCCGCACACTAGTACTGGTAAACCGCTTAGAGGATCTAAGCCTGTCCAGGAACCGCGGTGTGAGGCGGACCGTCCATGCTAATAAACCCTATTGGTTTCATTGGGCGACAGGGCTTGAGAAGTCATTTCATCTCAATGTCGGGTAAAAGTCCCACAAAATTGGAAGCAACGTCTCCAAAATGACCTTTACAGTGTTGACGGGGACGTTAAACCTCAAATCAAACAAACAAATCTACAGTAAGCTGTAGAAGTGGAATTTATCCATAATCGTAACAAAAGTAATGAAAGTTTTATTATCTTTCTGGTGCACTGGCCTCTGAAATGACGTCTGTATAAAATGTAATGGATATTTAAATGCGTAGCACATGTAACACCAACTGAAGTGAAATTAAATAGTCAATAAAAGATATTCATTTGGCAGCAAGGACTTTAATATACATCTGAAACCCGTGTGCAATGTTCAAGTATGTTTTTCGGGCCAGACTAGCTATGATAGGGTATTGTTCAAAATGACATATGT
Source organism: Lucinisca nassula (assembly GCA_963580285.1). Taxonomy (NCBI): domain Eukaryota; kingdom Metazoa; phylum Mollusca; class Bivalvia; order Lucinida; family Lucinidae; genus Lucinisca; species Lucinisca nassula. Next base: position 102,582,611 of record OY757017.1, on the reverse strand, counting down.
GACCAACAAAGACACAAAACGGCCTGTGCAACCACTTTGTTTGATCAAACTCTTAGCAAGGGGCAAGACTCATCCGCGGATCTTATCGCAGTCACAAGAATCTGGTATGTAGCATCATCTTGGCAAAAATATAGAAATCGATGCTAAGGAAAGGCCACAAAGAGTACAGCCTACCAATGGCACCAAGAGTAAACAAACATTGAGGAATACAACAACACCAAAAAAAAAAAAAAAACACAAACCAAAAAAAAAAACAAAACGAAACAAAACAAAAAACAAAACGATTCACAAACAGCACAGCAATCAGCCCTCCCTTCCCCACAAGAGGTTTTGTTTGTTTGATTTGAGGTTTAACGTCCCCGTCAACACTGTAAAGGTCAGTTTGGAGACGTTGGTTCCAATTTTGTGGGACTTTTACCCGACATTGAGATGAAATGATATCTCAAGCCCTGTCGCCCAATGAAACCAATAGGGTTTATTAGCATGGACGGTCCGCCTCGCACCACGGTTCCTGGACAGGCTTAGATCCTCTAAGCGGTTTACCAGTACTTGTGTGCGGACCGGTTTTAGCTCTGCGTGGAAGCATCATGCAGCCCATATGTTTCTTCAAGCCCCTTTGGGCGGGGGCTTACCCCACAAGAGGTGATTAACCCTTTACCACTCTGGGATTTTTTTAATTTTGCTGATTTTCACAGTGTTGCACCTGACAGCAACTTCAACTAGCCATTGTTTCATAATGGATGGTCTGTTTTACACCAAACTCGGTATGAATGTTCATTGGGCAGTAGGCTTTCAAATGCAACCTTTCATGACTTGATCATTGTTGTCCTGGTAAAGAGGGGGCATCTCAAAGTTGGCAAAAAAAGTGTTTTCACATGAATTTTTGACCACATTTTAATCTTCACACAGTTGTCAAGGCAACAATTAAGGTGTTTGGCACTGGCCGTTTTCACTGTTTGCAGCATGTTTTATCAGGATCAATTTTCAGGCATTTTTGACCCCAGACACCCTCAGATATAATTTTAGCGGCCGGTTGGGTCATACACCCAAAACTTTTCGGGATGTCCCCCCCCCCCCCCCCCCCCCCAGAATATTTTTAGTGGGGAGGCGCGCGAAAAAACAGGTCACTTTTTTGCCCAACAAATCCTAAAGCAAACATAACTATCCAGGGGTAGAAATGCAGATTTTAGGTGCTTCTGGGGCTTAAAAATGGGGGGGGGGGGTGGGGGAGGGTGCAGACACGTAAAAACACGTATCTGAGTGGTAAAGGGTTAAGGTGGGTACAATTGATGAAAATTAAAAAAAAATAATAACAACAATACACAACCATAAGCACAAACAACATGAAGACACCTCCGTGTGAATAACACCCATCGGGTCCCCACTTTATAGGCAGAAAACACAGTTTTACAGGGTATTTTAATTTGTTTTCTGATTTCCGCTCCAAAACAGGCTGTGGGTACTCGTTGGAATCGCCTCCAACCTATATTTCGGGCCTCTGTTGGAAAACTGTCACAGGTTAACCGTTGTTACTGATCAGACGCCGTATTCTGTGGCGTCTGATCTGGGCCTGCACAGTTTGCCAAGGTACAAATGGGTTAATTCATGCAGTTATGTTATACTGGTCTCAGACCTCTGAAAACGCTCTACAAACCAATTTTGAGACACTTTATCTACCATAATCTGAATGAAATGTGTTATCTTAATGCATTTAAATGAACTGATTTTCTAGAATTTCACCATGCAGACGAGTTTGATTATGTACAAACCTGCACTGGAACTGAATTGAATAAATTCTGATTAGTTGATAACTTTGCTCCCCTCTTTAATTGCACGCCGGCGGGTTTGGTCTCAGACTCTACGACAGATCCGGCTTAAAGACTTACTTAAATATTTTAAGTAATGTCGGTTGGTGCCTGATGATCCGTCACTAGTCGGGCCCACCAGAGCCCTACGGCTGATTTTTCTTTGTCCCAGCATTTCAGTTATTTAATGCTGTGGAGTCCTCCTCGTTTTTTATTTATTTATTTATTACTGTATTCGTTTGATTTGTGTTTTATAGTCCTCAGGAACTTTATATTTACCGATTTATTGAAACTGGTCTGAGCTGATCTGCTAAACCAGTTTTCAATCGCAAACGCAAACCTCAAATTCAAAATTGAAATTATTTAAATTCCAGTTTCTGTATTTGTAAGTGGATGGAATTACATACTGAACTCAGTGTTCTGTATAAAAGGCATGTAACAACACTTACCTCAAGTAGTCTAAATGAAATTTTGAATTAAACTGCAGTTTAAAATTTTTTTGTTAAATACTTTAAATCGTTTAAGTTTGGAGTGAAATTTCTGATTTTTATTCAAATTATGAACAACATACACAATAATCAAAGAGCATGAAAAAAAACAAAAAAAAAAAAAACAAAAAAAAAACCGGCAACTGCAAAATGGAAACCATTGTAATTCAAAATTATTTTAAGAAGTTCAAAACCCACTATGACATCACATAATATTGCATTGTGTGTCTAAATCAAAGAAAATTCAAGACAGGTTACTCTTGGCGGAACATAGGTACATGTATGTATCAAATATACATTAGCATACCTTCAGAACGAAACGGATTTTTTTCATGCGTTTTCAATAAACTGACATTCTGTGTGCTTATTACTAAGAATATTAAAAATTTCTTTATAATTGCTCCTATTTTGTTTTATGTTACTGTATGTGCCTTTGTGTCACTAAGTTGTCTTTTTCTCTGGTTGGTTTAATATCGTTCTTGCTCTGGGTAATGTTTCTTTCTACTTTGCAGTTGGTTACTCATAAATGCCGGGCCCCACCCATAGGGGCTTGAAGAAATATATGGGCTGCATGATGGTTCCGGCCCGCACACTAGTACTGGTAAACCGCTTAGAGGATCTAAGCCTGTCCAGGAACCGCAGTGCGAGGCGGACCGTCCATGCTAATAAACCCTTTTGGTTTCATTGGGCGACAGGGCTTGAGATGTCATTTCATCTCAAAGTCGGGTAAAAGTCTCACAAAATTGGAAACAACGTCTCCTAAAATGACCTTTACAGTATTGACGGGGACGTTAAACCTCAAATCAAACACACAAACAAACTCATAAATACACATAAAGAAAACACGCCTATATAATTTTGACCACCTTAAACCCCATTTTTATATAATAAAACTGGGGGTTACAGGGGTATAAATTAGTTTTCTTATTTCTGCTAAAAACATAGATTGTGTGCTCTCGTTACAGCCGCCTCAACGAGGCGGTTCTAGCGAGTTCCCACAATGTATGTTTTGAGCAGAAATGTGAACAATATCAGAATTTTTTATCTGAAATGTTTCATTTTTTTTGTAAAACTCTCAATATACATGTAGTATTTGAATAGGCGTGTTTCCGTAATGAATACCTTGAAAACATCACGAAACCACACCTATATAATTTTGACCCCCTTGAACCCCACTTTTATATAGTAAAACTGGGGAATACAGGGGAAAACCTTATTTTTCTTATTTTTGCTCTAAAATATAGATTGTGGCTACTTGTTAGAGCCGCCTCGATGAGGCGGTTCTAACGAGTATCCACACTCTATATTTTGAGCAGAAATAAGAAAAATATCACAATTTTTCATCTGAAAATTTTCGGTTTTAAGGCGGTCAAGTTTACAACATATTAGTATGTATTGTAATTTCGAAATTATCTGCTATGAAGACAACCTAAAATTGACTAATTCATTTCTATAAACGTTATCAGTGTGTGTGTGTGTGTGTGTGTGTGTGTGTGTGTGTGTGTGTGTGTGTGTGTGTGTGTGTTTTCTACACCCCAAATCAGGCGTGGTAGCTAAATAATAGATTGGGAGGTCTCGGCTTCGCAAAAGTAACTGTCCTTTTGGCTTTCCGCTATTGATGTTTCCATTAGGGTCTAGTTGTTTCATGTTTGTGTTTCTTTCCCTTTGGTGTCTCTGATGGGAGCTCTGGAATAATTTTATCGATTCCTGATTATTGCCTTCACTTCATTTTTTTCATATTACGGTCGCACGACGTCAAACCTTGCATGTCCGTGAAGTTGTCTACTTTTTCCTTTTTCCTTATTCGAATGTGAAGTTGTCTCCTTTTTCCTTTTTCCTTTTTCCTTATTCGAATGTGAAGTTGTCTCCTTTTTCCTTTTTCCTTTTTCCTTATTCGAATGTGAAGTTGTCTCCTTTTTCCTTTTTCCTTATTCGAATGTGAAGTTGTCTCCTTATTCCTTTTTCCTTATTCATCTGAGTATTTCCTTATTCGATTCCTTACGAAAAATGATGAAATTAACCCTCCAAGGGCATTTTTCCTTATTCCACCAAGTTTTTCCTTATTCGTTTTCTTGTAGAAAACGATGAAATAAACTCGTTTACGTGTCTTACCTGATTCATCTGAGTATTTCCTTATTCGATTCCTTACGAAAAATGATGAAATTAACTCTCCCAGGGCATTTTTCCTTATTCGACCAAGTTTTTCCTTATTCGTTTTCTTATAGAAAACGATGAAATAAACTCGTTCAGGTGTCTTACCTGATTCATCTGAGTATTTCCTTATTCGATTCCTTACGAAAAATGATGAAACTAACCCTCCTAGGGCATTTTTCCTTATTCGACCAAGTTTTTCCTTATTCGTTTCCTTATAGAAAACGATCAAATAAACTCGTTCAGGGGTCTTACCTGATTCATCTGAGTACTTTTTGATTCGATTCCTCACGAAAAATGATGAAACTAAGCCTCTTAGGGCATTTTTCCTTATTCGACCAAGTTTTTCCTTATTCGTTTTCTTATAGAAAACGATGAAATAAACTCGTTTAGGGGTCTTATCTGATTAATTTGAGTACTTTGTTATTCGATTCCTTAAGAAAAATGATGAAAGTAACCCTCCCAGGGCATTTTTCCTTATTCGACCAAGTTTTTTCTTATTCGCTTTCTTAAAGAAAACGATGAAATAAACCCGTTCAGGGGTCTTACCTGATTCATTTGAGTACTTTCTTATTCGATTCCTTACAAAAAATGATGAAATTAACCCTCCCAAGGTATTTTTCCTTATTCGACCAAGTTTTTCCTTATTCGTTTTCTTATAGAAAACGATGAAATAAACTCGTTTAGGGGTCTCATCTGATTAATTTGAGTACTTTGTTATTCGATTCCTTAAGAAAAATGATGAAAGTAACCCTCCCAGGGCATTTTTCCTTATTCGACCAAGTTTGTCCTTATTCGTTTTCTTATAGAAAACGATAAAATAAACACGTTCAGGTGTCTTTCCTGATTAATCTGAGCATTTCCGTATTCGATTCCTCACGAAAAATGACGAAACCAACCCTCCCAGCGCATTTTTCCTTATTCGACCAAGTTTTTCCTTATTCGTTTTCTTATAGATAACGATGAAATAAACTCGTTCAGGGGTCTTATCTGATTTCGATTCCTTAAGAAAAATGATGAAAGTAACCCTCCCAGGGCATTTTTCCTTATTCGACCAAGTTTGTCCTTATTCGTTTTCTTATAGAAAACGATAAAATAAACTCGTTCAGGTGTCTTTCCCGATTAATCTGAGCATTTCCTTATTCGATTCCTTATGAAAAATGATGAAACTAACCCTCCGAGGGCCTTTTTCCTTATTCGACCAAGTTTTTCCTTATTCGTTTTCTTGTCGGAAACGATGAAATAAACTCGTTCATGTGTCTTACCTGATTCATCTGAGTATTTTCTAATTCGATTCCTTACGAAAAATGATGAAATTAACTCTCCCAGGGCATTTTTCCTTATTCGACCAAGTTTTTCCTTATTCGTTTTCTTATAGAAAACGATGAAATAAACTCGTTCAGGTGTCTTACCTGATTCATCTGAGTATTTCCTTATTCGATTCCTTACGAAAAATGATGAAACTAACCCTCCTAGGGCATTTTTCCTTATTCGACCAAGTTTTTCCTTATTCGTTTCCTTATAGAAAACGATCAAATAAACTCGTTCAGGGGTCTTACCTGATTCATCTGAGTACTTTTTGATTCGATTCCTCACGAAAAATGATGAAACTAAGCCTCTTAGGGCATTTTTCCTTATTCGACCAAGTTTTTCCTTATTCGTTTCCTTATAGAAAACGATCAAATAAACTCGTTCAGGGGTCTTACCTGATTCATCTGAGTACTTTTTGATTCGATTCCTCACGAAAAATGATGAAACTAAGCATCTTAGGGCATTTTTCCTTATTCGACCAAGTTTTTCCTTATTCGTTTTCTTGTAGGAAACGATGAAATAAACTCGTTCATGTGTCTTACCTGATTCATCTGAGTATTTTCTAATTCGATTCCTTACGAAAAATGATGAAATTAATCCTCCCAGGGCATTTTTCCTTATTCGACCAAGTTTTTCCTTATTCGCTTTCTTAAAGAAAACGATGAAATAAACCCGTTCAGGGGTCTTACTTGATTCATTTGAGTACTTTCTTATTCGATTCCTTACGAAAAATGATGAAATTAACCCTCCCAGGGCATTTTTCCTTATTCGACCAAGTTTTTCCTTATTCGTTTTCTTATAGAAAACGATAAAATAAACTCGTTCAGGTGTCTTTCCTGATTCACCTGAGTATGTTCTTATTCGATTCCTTACGAAAAATGTTGAAATTAACTCTCCCAGGGCATTTTTCCTTATTCGACCAAGTTTTTCCTTATTCGTTTTCTTATAGAAAACGATGAAATAAACTCGTTTAGGGGTCTTATCTGATTAATTTGAGTACTTTGTTATTCGATTCCTTAAGAAAAATGATGAAAGTAACCCTCCCAGGGCATTTTTCCTTATTCGACCAAGTTTTTCCTTATTCGTTTTCTTATAGGAAACGATGAAATAAACTCGTTTAGGGGTCTTATCTGATTAATTTGAGTACTTTGTTATTCGATTCCTTAAGAAAAATGATGAAAGTAACCCTCCCAGGGCATTTTTCCTTATTCGACCAAGTTTTTCCTTATTCGTTTTCTTATAGAAAACGATAAAATAAACACGTTCAGGTGTCTTTCCTGATGAATCTGAGCATTTCCGTATTCGATTCCTTACGAAAAATGACGAAACCAACCCTCCCAGCGCATTTTTCCTTATTCGACCAAGTTTTTCCTTATTCGTTTTCTTATAGAAAACGATGAAATAAACTCGTTCAGGGGTCTTATCTGATTCATTTGAGTACTTTCTTATTCGATTCCTTAAGAAAAATGATGAAAGTAACCCTCCCAGGGCATTTTTCCTTATTCGACCAAGTTTGTCCTTATTCGTTTTCTTATAGAAAACGAAAAAATAAACTCATTCAGGTGTCTTTCCTGATTAATCTGAGCATTTCCTTATTCGATTCCTTATGAAAAATGATGAAACTAACCCTCCCAGGGCATTTTTCCTTATTCGACCAAGTTTTTCCTTATTCGTTTTCTTATAGAAAACGATAAAATAAACTCGTTCAGGTGTCTTTCCTGATTAATCTGAGCATTCCCTTATTCGATTCCTTATGACAAATGAGGAAACTAACCCTCCCAGGGCATTTTTCCTTATTCGACCAAGTTTTTCCTTATTCGCTTTCTTAAAGAAAACGATGAAATAAACCCGTTCAGGGGTCTTACCTGATTCATTTGAGTACTTTCTTATTCGATTCCTTACAAAAAATGATGAAATTAACCCTCCCAAGGTATTTTTCCTTATTCGACCAAGTTTTTCCTTATTCGTTTTCTTATAGAAAACGATAAAATAAACTCGTTCAGGTGTCTTTCCTGATTAATCTGAGCATTCCCTTATTCGATTCCTTATGACAAATGATGAAATTAATCCTCCCAGGGCATTTTTCCTTATTCGACCAAGTTTTTCCTTATTCGCTTTCTTAAAGAAAACGATGAAATAAACCCGTTCAGGGGTCTTACCTGATTCATTTGAGTACTTTCTTATTCGATTCCTTACGAAATATGTTGAAATTAGCTCTCCCAGGGCATTTTTCCTTATTCGACCAAGTTTTTCCTTATTCGTTTTCTTATAGAAAACGATGAAATAAACTCGTTTAGGGGTCTTATCTGATTCACCTGAGTACTTTGTTATTCGATTCCTTAAGAAAAATGATGAAAGTAACCCTCCCAGGGCATTTTTCCTTATTCGACCAAGTTTTTCCTTATTCGTTTTCTTATAGAAAACGATACAATAAACACGTTCAGGTGTCTTTCCTGATTAATCTGAGCATTTCCGTATTCGATTCCTTACGAAAAATGACGAAACCAACCCTCCCAGCGCATTTTTTTACTTATTCGACCAAGTTTTTCCTTATTCGTTTTCTTATAGAAAACGATGAAATAAACTCGTTCAGGGGTCTTATCTGATTCATTTGAGTACTTTCTTATTCGATTCCTTAAGAAAAATGATGAAAGTAACCCTCCCAGGGCATTTTTCCTTATTCGACCAAGTTTGTCCTTATTCGTTTTCTTATAGAAAAAGATAAAATAAACTCGTTCAGGTGTCTTTCCTGATTAATCTGAGCATTTCCTTATTCGATTCCTTATGAAAAATGATGAAACTAACCCTCCGAGCGCATTTTTCCTTATTCGACCAAGTTTTTCCTTATTCGTTTTCTTGTCGGAAACGATGAAATAAACTCGTTCATGTGTCTTACCTGATTCATTTGAGTATTTTCTAATTCGATTCCTTACGAAAAATGATGAAATTAATCCTCCCAGGGCATTTTTCCTTATTCGACCAAGTTTTTCCTTATTCGTTTTCTTATAGAAAACGATCAAATAAACCCGTTCTGGGGTCTTACCTGATTCATTTGAGTACTTTCTTATTCGATTCCTTACGAAAAATGATGAAATTAACCCTCCCATGGCATTTGTCCTTATTCGACCAAGTTTTTCCTTGTTCGTTTTCTTATAGAAAACGATAAAATAAACTCGTTCAGGTGTCTTTCCTGATTAATCTGACCATTTCCGTATTCGATTCCTTACGAAAAATGTTGAAATTAACTCTCCCTGGGCATTTTTCCTTATTCGACCAAGTTTTTCCTTATTCGTTTTCTTATAGAAAACGATGAAATAAACTCGTTTAGGGGTCTTATCTGATTAATTTGAGTACTTTGTTATTCGATTCCTTAAGAAAAATGATGAAAGTAACCCTCCCAGGGCATTTTTCCTTATTCGACCAAGTTTGTCCTTATTCGTTTTCTTATAGAAAACGATAAAATAAACTCGTTCAGGTGTCTTTCCTGATTTATCTGAGCATTTCCTTATTCGATTCCTTATGAAAAATGATGAAACTAACCCTCCGAGGGCATTTTTCCTTATTCGACCAAGTTTTTCCTTATTCGTTTTCTTGTCGGAAACGATGAAATAAACTCGTTCATGTGTCTTACCTGATTCATCTGAGTATTTTCTAATTCGATTCCTTACGAAAAATGATGAAATTAATCCTCCCAGGGCATTTTTCCTTATTCGACCAAGTTTTTCCTTATTCGTTTTCTTATAGAAAACGATGAAATAAACCCGTTCTGGGGTCTTACCTGATTCATTTGAGTACTTTCTTATTCGATTCCTTACGAAAAATGATGAAATTAACCCTCCCAGGGCATTTTTCCTTATTCGACCAAGTTTTTCCTTATTCGTTTTCTTATAGAAAACGATAAAATAAACTCGTTCAGGTGTCTTTCCTGATTCATCTGAGTATGTTCTTATTCGATTCCTTACGAAAAATGTTGAAATTAACTCTCCCTGGGCATTTTTCCTTATTCGACCAAGTTTTTCCTTATTCGTTTTCTTATAGAAAACGATGAAATAAACTCGTTTAGGGGTCTTATCTGATTAATTTGAGTACTTTGTTATTCGATTCCTTAAGAAATATGATGAAAGTAACCCTCCCAGGGCATTTTTCCTTATTCGACCAAGTTTTTCCTTATTCGTTTTCTTATAGAAAACGATAAAATAAACACGTTCAGGTGTCTTTCCTGATTAATCTGAGCATTTCCGTATTCGATTCCTTACGAAAAATGACGAAACCAACCCTCCCAGCGCATTTTTCCTTATTCGACCAAGTTTTTCCTTATTCGTTTTCTTATAGAAAACGATGAAATAAACTCGTTCAGGGGTCTTATCTGATTCATTTGAGTACTTTCTTATTCGATTCCTTAAGAAAAATGATGAAAGTAACCCTCCCAGGGCATTTTTCCTTATTCGACCAAGTTTGTCCTTATTCGTTTTCTTATAGAAAACGATAAAATAAACTCGTTCAGGTGTCTTTCCTGATTAATCTGAGCATTTCCTTATTCGATTCCTTATGAAAAATGATGAAACTAACCCTCCAAGGGCATTTTTCCTTATTCGACCAAGTTTTTCCTTATTCGTTTTCTTGTAGGAAACGATGAAATAAACTCGTTCATGTGTCTTACCTGATTCATCTGAGTATTTTTTAATTCGATTCCTTACGAAAAATGATGAAATTAATCCTCCCAGGGCATTTTTCCTTATTCGACCAAGTTTTTCCTTATTCGTTTTCTTATAGAAAACGATGAAATAAACCCGTTCTGGGGTCTTACCTAATTCATTTGAGTACTTTCTTATTCGATTCCTTACGAAAAATGATGAAATTAACCCTCCCAGGGCATTTTTCCTTATTCGACCAAGTTTTTCCTTATTCGTTTTCTTATAGAAAACGATGAAATAAACTCGTTCAGGGGTCTTATCTGATTCATTTGAGTACTTTCTTATTCGATTCCTTAAGAAAAATGATGAAATTAACCCTCCCAGGGCATTTTTCCTTATTCGACCAAGTTTTTCCTTATTCGTTTTCTTATAGAAAACGATAAAATAAACTCGTTCAGGTGTCTTTCCTGATTAATCTGACCATTTCCGTATTCGATTCCTTACGAAAAATGTTGAAATTAACTCTCCCTGGGCATTTTTCCTTATTCGACCAAGTTTTTCCTTATTCGTTTTCTTATAGAAAACGATGAAATAAACTCGTTTAGGGGTCTTATCTGATTAATTTGAGTACTTTGTTATTCGATTCCTTAAGAAAAATGATGAAAGTAACCCTCCCAGGGCATTTTTCCTTATTCGACCAAGTTTTTCCTTATTCGTTTTCTTATAGAAAACGATAAAATAAACACGTTCAGGTGTCTTTCCTGATTAATCTGAGCATTTCCGTATTCGATTCCTTACGAAAAATGACGAAACCAACCCTCCCAGTGCATTTTTCCTTATTCGACCAAGTTTTTCCTTATTCGTTTTCTTATCGAAAACGATGAAATTAACTCGTTCAGGGGTCTTATCTGATTCATTTGAGTACTTTCTTATTCGATTCCTTAAGAAAAATGATGAAAGTAACCCTCCCAGGGCATTTTTCCTTATTCGATCAAGTTTGTCCTTATTCGTTTTCTTATAAAAACGATAAAATAAACTCGTTCAGGTGTCTTTCCTGATTCATCTGAGTATGTTCTTATTCGATTCCTTACCAAAAATGTTGAAATTAACTCTCCCAGGGCATTTTTCCTTATTCGACCAAGTTTTTCCTTATTCGTTTTCTTATAGAAAACGATGAAATTAACTCGTTTAGGGGTCTAATCTGATTAATTTGAGTACTTTGTTATTCGATTCCTTAAGAAAAATGATGAAAGTAACCCTCCCAGGGCATTTTTCCTTATTCGACCAAGTTTTTCCTTATTCGTTTTCTTATAGAAAACGATAAAATAAACACGTTCAGGTGTCTTTCCTGATTAATCTGAGCATTTCCGTATTCGATTCCTTACGAAAAATGACGAAACCAACCCTCCCAGCGCATTTTTCCTTATTCGACCAAGTTTTTCCTTATTCGTTTTCTTATAGAAAACGATGAAATAAACCCGTTCAGTGGTCTTTCCTGATTCATTTGAGTACTTTCTTATTCGATTCCTTACGAAAAATGATGAAATTAACCCTCCCAGGGCATTTTTCCTTATTCGACCAAGTTTTTCCTTATTCGTTTTCTTATAGAAAACGATGAAATAAACTCGTTCAGGTGTCTTTCCTGATTCATCTGAGTATGTTCTTATTCGATTCTTTATGAAAAATGATGAAACTAACCCTCCACGGGCATTTTTCCTTATTCGACCAAGTTTTTCCTTATTCGTTTTCTTGTAGGAAACGATGAAATAAACTCGTTCATGTGTCTTACCTGATTCATCTGAGTATTTTCTAATTCGATTCCTTACAAAAATGATGAAATTAATCCTCCCAGGGCATTTTTCCTTATTCGACCAAGTTTTTCCTTATTCGTTTTCCTATAGAAAACGATGAAATAAACTCGTTCAGGGGTCTTATCTGATTCATTTGAGTACTATCTTATTCGATTCCTTAAGAAAAATGATGAAAGTAACCCTCCCAGTGCATTTTTCCTTATTCGACCAAGTTTGTCCTTATTCGTTTTCTTATAGAAAACGATAAAATAAACTCGTTCAGGTGTCTTACCTGATTCATCTGAGTATTTTCTAATTCGATTCCTTACGAAAAATGATGAAACTAAGTCTCTTAGGGCATTTTTCCTTATTCGACCAAGTTTTTCCTTATTCGTTTTCTTATAGAAAATGATGAAATAAACTCGTTCAGGTGTCTTTCCTGATTCATCTGTGTACTTTCTTATTCGATTCCTTACGAAAAATTGATCAAACAAACCCTCCCATGGCATTTTTCCTTATTCGACAAAGTTTTTCCTTATTCGTTTTCTTATAGAAAACGATGAAATGAACTCGTTCAGGTGTATTTCCTGATTCATTTGAGTACTTTCTTATTGGATTCCGTATGCATAATGATTAAACTAACCCTCCCAGGGCATTTTTCCTTATTCGCCGAAGTTATTCCTTATTCGTTTTCTTATAGAAAACGATAAAATAAACTCGTTCATGTGTCTTTCCTGATTCATCTGAGTATTTCCTTACTCAATTCTTTAAGAAAAATGATGAAAATATCCCTCCCAGGGCATTTTTTCTCATCCGACCAAGTTTTTCCTTATTCGTTTTCTTATAAAAGACGATGAAATAAACTCGTCCAGGGGTCTTACCTGATTCATCTGAGTTTTTCCTTAGTCGATTCCTTACGAAAAATGATGAAACTAACCCTCCCATGGGCATTTTTCCTTATTCGACCAAGTTTTTCCTTATTCGTTTTCTTATAGAAAACGATGAAATAAACTCGTTCAGGTGTCTTTCCTGATTCACCTGCGTATTTCCTTAGTCGATTCCTTACGAAAAATGATGAAATTAACCCTCATAGGGCATTTTTCCTTATTCGACCTAGTTTTTCCTTATTCGTTTTCTTATAGAAAATGATTAAATAAACTCGTTCAAGTGTCTTTTCTGATTCATCTGAGTATTTCCTTAGTCGATTCCTTACGAAAAAGGACGAAATTTACCCTCCCAGGGCATTTCTCCTTATTCGACCAAGTTTTTCCTTATTCGTTTTCTTATAGAAAACGATGAAATAAACTCGTTAAAGTGCCTTTCCTGATTCATCTGAGTATTTCCTTATTCGATTCCTTGCGAAAAATTAGGAAATTAATCCACCCAGGTCATTTTTCCTTATTCGACCAAGTTTTTCCTTATTCGTTTTCTTATAGAAAACGATGAAATAAACTCGTTCAGATGTCTTTCCTGATTCATCTGAGTACTTTCTTATTCGGTTCCTTACGAATAATGATTAAACTAACCCTCCCAGGGCATTTTTCCTTATTCGCCCAAGTTTTTCCTTATTCGTTTTCTTATAGAAAGCGATGAAATAAACTCGTTCAGGTGTCTTTCCTGATTCATCTGAGTATTTTCTTATTCGATTCCTTAAGAAAAATGATGAAATTATCCCTCCCATGGCATTTTTCCTTATTCGACCAAGTTTTTCCTTATTCGTTTTCTTATAGAAAACGATGAAATAAACTCTTTCAGGTGTCTTTCTTGATTCATGTGAGTATCTCTGGTATCCCCCAGAAAACTTGATTATTTCTACGCTGTTGAGCCTCCGAATCATTCGACTTGTAAGCGAGTAATTCCGACATATCGCTATTTGAGTCAACCTGACTACGGATTTCACGGATCTTGCCTTCTGCGCGCGTTAACCTGTCGCTGAACCAGGGTTCGATAAATGTACATATCTACATATACATGTTTACATATCTTGTAAAGAAACTAATATTTTAGTCAAAGTTTTCATCATTACTCAATGATTTAAACTGATCTAAGAAAAGATCGACAGAAGAAAGTGGAGAATGAGGTAAGCTAGTAAATCTCCCACCTGCAGATGCCGGGGAAGCCGTAGAATCAGTAGATACACGCGCGCGTTTGGTCGATGGTCGTGATTTTTGGCGTGTCTGTGGGCGTGTACCCCTCTAGGATTGAAACCAACATTTCGACGTGGCGGTTTCTTTGCCACAGTATTAGACATTTTCCACAAATTCGGAATACGGATACCAAAGCCGATGACAGAGTGAAACGCTGGGATATTTAACTGTAATTTATTTATATTAAGAGGGGGTCTAGCGAAACCGAGAAAGCAGTGTATTTAACGCAAAAGTGATTGTTTGGGGACTTTGTCCTTTAATATGAAGTCCTTCAACCCAGCAATGCCACCATGCTGGCTCCACATAGGCTCAAACAGGGCTCACTGACGCCAACGCCGATACAAACGGAAGTCGCACCGAGTCATTTTTGTTTGTTTGTATCTGGGTTAACGGCCCGGTCAACATTAGTTAGGTCATTTTAAGGCGGTCAGTTACCTATCCACACTTTGCCTGGACAAGTTTATCATTAAGCAGAACACCAGTACAGTGCACATTCTTTCGCCAGAACAAGAACTGACAACTGCCCTTCTTAAATCAGCGGAAGGGAGATAATGACAGTAGAAAAAATTTCTTGATCAATCTCCACGAAAGAATGTTGTAGACCCCGGCAGGAATCGAACCCGCGTCCTCCCGATGCCAGTCAGACGCGCACCCGACTGAGCTACCGAGTCCGGGCCACATGAGCGAGGTCTCTGTTTAATGTTTGTTTAAAGGACCTGTTGCAGTGGCCCACCGAAACAGCAATTTTCAAGAGTAAACAAATCTATGATAAAACATTACAAAAGGTGACCCTGATAACTTAAGTTCATAATTCTGGGGATCATTGCCTCAAATAAAAGCGTTTTCACACATCATAAAAGCGTTTTCACACATCATTCATTCCGCCCCGCCCATAGGGGCTTGAAGAAATATATGGGCTGCACGATGCTTCCACGCAGAGTTGATACCGACCGCACATTAGTACTGGTAATCTGCTTGGAAGGTCTAAGCTTGCCCAGGAAAACTGCTGCGAGTCGGCCCGTCCATGCATATAAACCCTATTGGCTTTATTGGGCGACAGGGATTGAGATGTCGTTTCATCTCAATGTCGGGTAAAAGTCCCACGAAATTGGAAGCAATGTCTCCAAAATGACCTACATTGTGTTGACGGGGACGTTAAACCTCCAATCAAACAAACAAGCCCGCGTCTTTGGTCAAAACCGAGTCACATGCGATACATCGACCGGTCAATAATTATAGGTTATTGACTTTATATTGTGAAATATTCGGCCCGAGTTCATATGGCGGAGACGCACTCGCAAGCTCGTGCGTCCTTCACAATATGAACTCGGGCCGAATATTTCACAATATAAAGTCAATAACCTTTTTATTATATACCCAAAACTTTAACTCTTTTCAAAATTTAGATCTGCCTGGCATGGGAATCTGAATGCAAAATTCTAGTATATATACTTTTAAGTGGTTTGAAATAGAAAATAATGCAACTCGTTTAATGTCTTCCTACACATTGCGAAACCACGCCCAATGGAGCCGAAGTCAATATGACTTTAACGTCGTTGGATGTGACGTCATTAAAAACATCGACGTTTGCCAACGCAGGACGCCATTTTTTTCGGAGTGTCCGTTAGTTTCTTTCAAAATACTCCTGATTTACTGAAAGAAATTTTTGTAAACCTTTACAGATAGCAGGTAGGTCATATTTTTTAGCATAAAATGCGCTTTATGCTCTGTGTTACAGCATACATTCGTTTTGTTTTTTCGCTCGACAAGATGGCTGCCGAGTGCTATGATTCAAATCTGAGAAATTTGAAAGTAGTCCTATTGTGCACGAGACTCCTTATCTCCGGGCAATATCAACTTGACTACAGGCAATATGGAAAATATTGACCGGTAACTTCTTACAAAGTAAACGGGACATTTTCTGGGTATATAATAAATCATGGTGTTGCCCGGCAGTCGCACGCACACAACTCCGCATGTATCGAATAACAATACGATCCAATCGAATGAACTAATCGATATTATTGAATGACCGATTTGATTTTATCGAAGAGCTTATTCGATTGTATCCAATAAGACGTCTAATAACAATTTGATTCTATCGAATACACCATTCGATACAATCGAATTATATATTCGATTATCGATAATTAAAATATAGATCAGCTCTAGCCGTGAATTGTTGAGTAATAAATCACAGTTTGGAGGTCAGTTGAAAGTAGGTCAAATCATGAGCGCGTAGCGCGAGTGATTTGTCTACTGTCAACTGACCGACAAACTGTGATTTATTACTCAACAATTCACATGATAGAGCTGATCTATTTCGATTCTAACACACTGAAAATGGGTAATCATGCTGTTGATTTCTACAAATTCTCCCAACCCTACACCATTGTTAGACGAAATCCCGCCAAAACTGTCGACTGTGATACGTAAATTTACGTCCTTTTCTAACGTTGTAGATGCGAGAAAGTGACGTTACACCGTCTAACGTCAAGAAAACCGACTTGTGACGTCATAAATTTGTATGTTTAATGACGTCACTCGTCACGCTCTTCCTAGCCATGATTTGTTGTAGAATAAAACACGGTTCTTTTCCATTGCTTATATAGGCATGCTGTGTTAGAATTAAGAAATAGATCAGCTCTAGCCGTGAATTGTTGAGTAATAAATCACACGTTGGAGGTCAGTTGAAAGTAGATCAAATCACGAGCGCGTAGCGCGAGTGATTTGTCTACCATCTACTGATCGACAAACTGTGAATTATTACTCAACAATTCACATGGTAGAGCTGATCTATTTCGATTCTAACACACTGAAAATGGGTAATCATGCTGTAGATTTCTACAAATTCTCCCAACCCTACACCATTGTTAGACGAAATCCGCCAAAACTGTCGACTGTGATACGTGAATTTACGTCCTTTTCTAACGTTGTAAATGCGAGAAAGTGACGTTACACCGACTAACGTCAAGAAAACCAACTTGTGACGTCATAAATTTGTATTTTTAATGACGTCATTCGTCACGCTCTTCCTAGCCGTGATTTGTTGTAGAATAAAACACGGTTCTTTTCCATTGTTTATATTGGCATGCTGTGTTAGAATCGAATATATAATTCGATTGTATCGAATAAAATGGCCATATGTCGATCTAAATTGTGATAATATCGAACGAATATGTAAGAATCGATCGAATGAGCAAAAATAGAATTTTGCTGAAAAAAAAAACATGCCATAGCATTTCGCCTATATAGACCTACTAAGTACACTATTGGCGCGCTGTGAGGAAACTCGCTGTACGGTATCGAAAATCAATAGTTCGTCCCAATGACGCTGGTAAATTGGCTATTGACATGGTATAAAGCAAATACGGACGGATCCATCGGGCAATATGGTGTTTCTGGCCCTCGGAAAAGTGATATTCCTTTTCCTCGGGCCAGAAAACTCAATATCGCCATCAATATCGGTCCTTATTTGATAATTGTTATATCGGATGGTGCGTCACACCGGCTGAAAGCGGGGTTGAAAGAAGACTGGACAAAAAGGTCCGGAATTCGGGTCTCACATGCGGCAAAACTTCGGATACCCCTTTAAGGGTTATGTCAGGTGACCTTTTGTGGGGGGGAGGGGGTGGGGTTATGGCTCTTTCAAGATTAGTTCACTTATATCGAGCCGATCGTTAATCATACGTGGGCGAAAACCGGGGTACTCGGAGAAAAACCACCTGAACTTCCATTGCAGAACTTGGCGTCTCGCACGTGACCCGAGCGAGGCTCGAATCCACGGCGGTGAGAGACATAATGACTAATAGTCATCGCTCTTATCCATTAGGCCACGAAGGCCCATCATAAAGTGACCTGTGAGGGATGAAGTAAAAATCTAACACCCATCAAAAACATCGAAAGGAGTGTCAGAAGCAAGTGAAACTCGCCCCAGTCAGTTTATGTTATAAACCAAAAAAGATATGACACAAAGTGCCATATGAAGTGACTCGATTGTAAAAGACTAGCTACTAGGCTGATGATTGAGTGATATCCAGCTATCTTTAGTCTTGTTCAAGGCTCAGAAATTTAACCAAAAAAATTTATATGATTTTCTTCCATTTTCAAATAAATTGTCAGAAATACTTTGTAGCTATAGTCTACAGGTTAGCTTCGATTTCTAAGCTTGAAAATGCAGACTAAAGATAGTTGGATATCACTAAGTAAATAGACTAGCCATGGACAAGAAGTGAAATTAATATGAATATATATAATTGATTTAAAGAAACTCAATAATCAGACTAGTAGCTAGTCAACAGAAGCCAACCAATAAACTAGCTACAGAGTATTTCATACAATTGAAGAAAATTAGACTTTTTTTTATGAAATTTCTAAGGCTTGGGAAAGGCTACGATTGTAACTGCATTGTGAAAAAGGCAAACACATATTTGTTTGATTTGAGGTTTAAAGTCCCCGTCAACACAATTTAGGTCATTTTGGAGACGTTGCTTCCAATTTTGTGGGACTTTTACCCGACATTGAGATGAAATGACATCTCAATCCCTGCTATCAAATAAAACCAATAGGGTTTATGTGCATGGGTGGGCCGACTCGCAGCGGTTTTCCTGGACAGGCTTAGACCTTCTAAGCAGATTACCAGTACTCATCTGCGGTCGGGAAGCATCGTGCAGCCCATCTATTTCTCCAAGCCCCGATGGGCGGGGGCGGGGGCGGGACAAATGCATGTAGTACACTCAGAAACTTATAAACTAAATTTACTCGGCATGAACACTAAATTTGCAGCACCAAATTCGACAAGACCGGCTTTTTCTTCGTTTTTTTATGCCCCCCCCCGCCATTCTTGGAAGGGGCATATACGTCCGTCCATCCATTCGTTTTAATGATCGTTCGTCCGTCCGCCCGTCCGTCCGAAACATAAACGCTGTAAATAAATACTTATTCATGAATCAATTTGAAATTACCTGTAAGAAATATTAACCACCATGAGACAATGTATGGCGCGCAAATACCTAGGCCCCACCTACAAGGTCAAGGTCATACTGAAGGGTCAAAGGTAGAAAAAGGAGTCCGACACTTGAATGCTGACAATAACTTTCTTATGCTGGATCAATTTAGAAATTACATGGCAGCAATTTTTAAAATCATGAGTTGATGTGTTGGTTTTTTGGTTTTCCTCACGTGTGTTCGTATGCACGTCCGTCTGCTCTTGTGTGTGTGTGTGTGTGTGTGTGTGTGTGTGTGTGTGTGTGTGTGTGTGTGCATGATTCTGTGTTTTTGTATAAGGTAGAGGTTTAACTTCTAAAAGTCACATTTTCCAAACCATTTGATGGAATCGGTTCATATTTGGTATGATGATAGATATAGGTCCAGTTTTATTTGGCAATACCCCACCAATGCCAATGACCACAAATTCAAGGTAACAGACTTAGAAATTTTTTATGTTAAAGACTCGTGTTAAGATTTTTGTTATAGGTGAAAACTGAACTTTTATGATGAGTTTGCTTATGTTTGGTATCATAATAGATATGTGTTCGAAGTTTGATTCACCAATGCCAGCGACTATGCAAATGACCTCAAGGTCAAGGACATGGACTAAGAGATTTTTAATGTTAAAGACTCAGGTTAAGGTATTTATTAGATATCAACGGACTTTTTATTATCATAATAGATAAAAGTCAGAAGTTTGATTCATCAATGCACACGCCCATGGCTTTGACTTTAAGGTCATGGACAAATACTTATTTTTGAATTATGAAGATTTTAAAGACCTCAAATTGTTCAAATTATGTAATGGATTTGATTAACATTTGCTATCATGATTGAAACAGGTCCTGCAATTTTTCAAATTTGACTATACCTCCACCAATGCCTATAACTTCAAGGTCATGGTAACAAGCTTATAAGCTTTAGTTAGACATTTAAGAGTTTATATTGTCCCATTCGTATGATGCATTGGGTTTATATTTTCTATGGTGATAGATACATGTCCTAAGTGACATTCAACAGTACCCATGCGCTGACGGTCCTAAACGCCAAGATCACAGTCATAAATATTATTTGATTTAAAGAGCTCATACTTACCAAACTATTTCATGGATTAGCTTCACATTTGGTATGATGATAGTTACAGGTCTGAAATTTCTTTCAGCTGTATCCCACACCTGACCTCAAGGTCAAGGTCACAGACATAAATCTTTATACTGTTTTTACGGATCATATTTTTTCAAACTATACTATGGCTTGACTTCATAGTTGGAATGGTGCTTGTTAAAGGCACAAACATTCATTAAGTTCTACCATCAAAGCTGCCAACAACATCAAAGTCACGGACATCAACTTGTTTTTCTAGATGGACCCTAGGCGGAGGTATCTGTGTCGTGGTGACACATTTCTGGTTTTTCTAGTTCGATAGATTGAATATGTAAACCTGGAAGTTTGATGTTTGTGGAAAACCGTAATGAATTTAGACAGAGTTTAATTCAACAAGAACTGATCAGTGGGCATAGCCTGAGTGACAAGCGCAATCAGCATAACGAGATACATGCATCATGCACCCTCCTTTCAACATAAGGATCAACACTAATGCCGTGCGCATTTTTTCATCGTCATCATCATCATCATCAGCAGCAGCAGCATCTTCATTATTATTTTTAATATTATTATTATTATTATTATTATTAATATTATTATTATTGTTGTTGTTGTTTTGCCCCCGCCGGGCTTAAAATAGATAGGTTTGCTTGATGTTTCCATGCAGACCTTAAACCAACAGCCTAGTAAACCGCTTGCAGGTTCTAAGCCTGTCCAGGAAAAGTGATGCGAGTCGGACCATCCTATAGCTTTCATTGGGCGGCAGGGCTTGGTATATCATTTTATCTCAGTGCAGGGTAGCACTCCCACAAAAATGGAAGCCAAGTCCCCAAAATGGACTTAACAGTGCATATAGCAAATATAAATTTAACTACTGTATTAACAGGTGAAGGCTTATTTATTTCCAAAGTCAGCGTACAGCAAACTGTACTAGTACTCTTCTGCTATAGATAGATAGATAGATAGATAGATAGATAGATAGATAGATAGATAGATAGATAGATAGATAGATAAGTGCCCTGGGGGTTAATTTCATCATTTTTCATAAAGAATCGACAAAGGAAATACTCAGATGAATCAGGAAAGACACCTGAACGAGTTTATTCCATCGTTTTCCATAAGAAAACGAATAAGGAAAAACTTTGTCGGATAAGGAAAAATGCAGTGGGAGGGTTAGTTTCATCATTTTTCGTAAGGAATCGACTAAGAAAGAACTCATATGAATCAGGTAAGACCCCTGAACGAGGTTAATTTATCGTTTTCTATAAGAAATCGAATAAGTAAAAACTTGGTCGAATAAGGAAAAATGCCCTGGGAGGGTAAATTTCGTCCTTTTTCGTAAGGAATCGACTAAGGACATACTCAGATGAATCAGAAAAGACACTTGAACGAGTTTATTTAATCATTTTCTATAAGAAAACGAATAAGGAAAAACTAGGTCGAATAAGGAAAAATGCCCTATGAGGGTTAATTTCATCATTTTTCGTAAGGAATCGACTAAGGAAATACGCAGATGAATCAAGAAAGACACCTGAACGAGTTTATTTCATCGTTTTCTATAAGAAAACAAATACGGAAAACATGTTCGAATAAGGAAAAATGCCCTGGGAGTGTTAATTTCGTCATTTTTCTTAAGGAATCGAATAAGAAAGTACTCAGATGAATCAGGTAAGACCCCTGAACGAGTTTATTTGATCATTTTCTATAAGGAAACGAATAAGGAAAAACTTGGTCGAATAAGGAAAAATGCCCTAGGAGGGTTAGTTTCATCATTTTTCGTAAGGAATCGAATAAGGAAATACTCAGATGAATCAGGTAAGACACATGAACGAGTTTATTTCATCGTTTTCTACAAGAAAACGAATAAGGAAAAACTTGGTCGAATAAGGAAAAATGCCCTGGGAGGGTTAATTTCATCATTTTTCGTAAGGAATCGAATAAGGAAATACTCAGATGAATCAGGGAAGACACCTGAACGAGTTTATTTCATCGTTTTCTACAAAAAAGCGAATAAGGAAAAACATGGTCGATTAAGGAAAAATGCCCTGGGAGGGTTACTTTCATCATTCGTCTTAAGGAATCGAATAAGAAAGTACTCAAATGAATCCGATAATACCCCTGAACGAGTTTATTTCATCGTTTTCTATAAGAAAACGAATAAGGAAAAACTTGGTCAAATAAGGAAAAATGCCCTGGGAGGGTTAGTTTCGTCATTTTTCGTAAGAAATCGAATACGGAAATGCTCAGATTAATCAGGAAAGACACCTGAACGTGTTTATTTTATCGTTTTCTATAAGAAAACGAACAAGGAAAAACTTGGTCGAATAAGGAAAAATGCCCTGGGAGGGTTACTTCCATCATTTTTCTTAAGGAATCGAATAACAAAGTACTCAAATTAATCAGATTTGACCCCTAAACGAGTTTATTTCATCGTTTTCTATAACAAAACGAATAAGGAAAAACTTGGTCGAATAAGGAAAAATGCCCTGGGAGAGTTAATTTCAACATTTTTGGTAAGGAATCGAATAAGAACATACTCAGATGAATCAGGAAAGACACCTGAACGAGTTTATTTTATCGTTTTCTATAAGAAAACGAATAAGGAAAAACTTGGTCGAATAAGGAAAAATGCCCTGGGAGGGTTAATTTTATCATTTTTCGTAAGGAATCGAATAAGAAAGTACTCACATGAATCAGGTAAGACCCCTGAACGGGTTTATTTCATCGTTTTCTTTAAAAAAGCGAATAAGGAAAAACTTGGTCGAATAAGGAAAAATGCCCTGGGAGGATTAATATCATCATTTTTCGTAAGGAATCGAATTAGAAAATACTCAGATGAATCAGGTAAGACACATGAACGAGTTTATTTCATCGTTTCCTACAAGAAAACGAATAAGGAAAAACTTGGTCGAATAAGGAAAAATGCCCTTGGAGGGTTAGTTTCATCATTTTTCATAAGGAATCGAATAAGGAAATGCTCAGATTAATCAGGAAAGACACCTGAACGAGTTTATTTTATCGTTTTCTATAAGAAAACGAATAAGGACAAACTTGGTCGAATAAGGAAAAATGCCCTGGGAGGGTTACTTTCATCATTTTTCTTAAGGAATCGAATAAGAAAGTACTCAAATGAATCAGATAAGACCCCTGAACGAGTTTATTTCATCGTTTTCTATAAGAAAACGAATAAGGAAAAACTTGGTCGAATAAGGAAAAATGCCCTGGGAGGGTTAATTTCATCATTTTTCGTAAGGAATCGAATAAGAAAGTACTCAAATGAATTAGGTAAGACCCCAGAACGGGTTTATTTCATCGTTTTCTATAAGAAAACGAATAAGGAAAAACTTGGTCGAATAAGGAAAAATGCCCTGGGAGGATTAATTTCATCATTTTTCGTAAGGAATCGAATTAAAAAATACTCAGATGAATCAGGTAAGACACTTGAACGAGTTTATTTCATCGTTTCCTACAAGAAAACGAATAAGGAAAAACTTGGTCGAATAAGGAAAAATGCCATTGGAGGGTTAGTTTCATCATTTTTCATAAGGAATCGAATAAGGAAATGCTCAGATTAATCAGGAAAGACACCTGAACGAGTTTATTTTATCGTTTTCTATAAGAAAACGAATAAGGACAAACTTGGTCGAATAAGGAAAAATGCCCTGGGAGGGTTACTTTCATCATTTTTCTTAAGGAATCGAATAAGAAAGTACTCAAATGAATCAGATAAGACCCCTGAACGAGTTTATTTCATCGTTTTCTATAAGAAAACGAATAAGGAAAAACTTGGTCGAATAAGGAAAAATGCGCTGGGAGGGTTGGTTTCGTCATTTTTCGTAAGGAATCGAATAACAAAGTACTCAAATTAATCAGATAAGACCCCTAAACGAGTTTATTTCATCGTTTTCTATAAGAAAACGAATAAGGAAAAACTTGGTCGAATAAGGAAAAATGCCCAGGGAGAGTTAATTTCAACATTTTTCGTAAGGAATCGAATAAGAACATACTCAGATGAATCAGGAAAGACACCTGAACGAGTTTATTTTATCGTTTTCTATAAGAAAACGAATAAGGAAAAACTTGGTCGAATAAGGAAAAATGCCGTGGGAGGGTTAATTTCATCATTTTTCGTAAGGAATCGAATAAGAAAGTACTCAAATGAATCAGGTAAGACCCCAGAACGGGTTTATTTCATCGTTTTCTATAAGAAAACGAATAAGGAAAAACTTGGTCGAATAAGGAAAAATGCCCTGGGAGGATTAATTTCATCATTTTTCGTAAGGAATCAAATTAGAAAATACTCAGATGAATCAGGTAAGACACATGAGAGAGTTAATTTCATCGTTTCCGACAAGAAAACGAATAAGGAAAAACTTGGTCGAATAAGGAAAAATGCCCTCGGAGGGTTAGTTTCATCATTTTTCATAAGAAATCGAATAAGGAAATGCTCAGATTAATCAGGAAAGACACCTGAACGAGTTTATTTTATCGTTTTCTATAAGAAAACGAATAAGGACAAACTTGGTCGAATAAGGAAAAATGCCCTGGGAGGGTTACTTTCATCATTTTTCTTAAGGAATCGAATAAGAAAGTACTCAAATGAATCAGATAAGACCCCTGAACGAGTTTATTTGATCGTTTTCTATAAGAAAACGAATAAGGAAAAACTTGGTCGAATAAGGAAAAATGCGCTGGGAGGGTTGGTTTCGTCATTTTTCGTAAGGAATCGAATACGGAAATGCTCAGATTAATCAGGAAAGACACCTGAACGTGTTTATTTTATCGTTTTCTATAAGAAAACGAATAAGGAAAAACTTGGTCGAATAAGGAAAAATGCCCTGGGAGGGTTACTTTCATCATTTTTCTTAAGGAATCGAATAACAAAGTACTCAAATTAATCAGATAAGACCCCTAAACGAGTTTATTTCATCGTTTTCTATAAGAAAACGAATAAGGAAAAACTTGGTCGAATAAGGAAAAATGCCCAGGGAGAGTTAATTTCAACATTTTTCGTAAGGAATCGAATAAGAACATACTCAGATGAATCAGGAAAGACACCTGAACGAGTTTATTTTATCGTTTTCTATAAGAAAACGAATAAGGAAAAACTTGGTCGAATAAGGAAAAATGCCGTGGGAGGGTTAATTTCATCATTTTTCGTAAGGAATCGAATAAGAAAGTACTCAAATGAATCAGGTAAGACCCCAGAACGGGTTTATTTCATCGTTTTCTATAAGAAAACGAATAAGGAAAAACTTGGTCGAATAAGGAAAAATGCCCTGGGAGGATTAATTTCATCATTTTTCGTAAGGAATCAAATTAGAAAATACTCAGATGAATCAGGTAAGACACATGAGAGAGTTAATTTCATCGTTTCCGACAAGAAAACGAATAAGGAAAAACTTGGTCGAATAAGGAAAAATGCCCTCGGAGGGTTAGTTTCATCATTTTTCATAAGAAATCGAATAAGGAAATGCTCAGATTAATCAGGAAAGACACCTGAACGAGTTTATTTTATCGTTTTCTATAAGAAAACGAATAAGGACAAACTTGGTCGAATAAGGAAAAATGCCCTGGGAGGGTTACTTTCATCATTTTTCTTAAGGAATCGAATAAGAAAGTACTCAAATGAATCAGATAAGACCCCTGAACGAGTTTATTTGATCGTTTTCTATAAGAAAACGAATAAGGAAAAACTTGGTCGAATAAGGAAAAATGCGCTGGGAGGGTTGGTTTCGTCATTTTTCGTAAGGAATCGAATACGGAAATGCTCAGATTAATCAGGAAAGACACCTGAACGTGTTTATTTTATCGTTTTCTATAAGAAAACGAATAAGGAAAAACTTGGTCGAATAAGGAAAAATGCCCTGGGAGGGTTACTTTCATCATTTTTCTTAAGGAATCGAATAACAAAGTACTCAAATTAATCAGATAAGACCCCTAAACGAGTTTATTTCATCGTTTTCTATAAGAAAACGAATAAGGAAAAACTTGGTCGAATAAGGAAAAATGCCCAGGGAGAGTTAATTTCAACATTTTTCGTAAGGAATCGAATAAGAACATACTCAGATGAATCAGGAAAGACACCTGAACGAGTTTATTTTATCGTTTTCTATAAGAAAACGAATAAGGAAAAACTTGGTCGAATAAGGAAAAATGCCGTGGGAGGGTTAATTTCATCATTTTTCGTAAGGAATCGAATAAGAAAGTACTCAAATGAATCAGGTAAGACCCCAGAACGGGTTTATTTCATCGTTTTCTATAAGAAAACGAATAAGGAAAAACTTGGTCGAATAAGGAAAAATGCCCTGGGAGGATTAATTTCATCATTTTTCGTAAGGAATCGAATTAGAAAATACTCAGATGAATCAGGTAAGACACATGAGAGAGTTAATTTCATCGTTTCCGACAAGAAAACGAATAAGGAAAAACTTGGTCGAATAAGGAAAAATGCCCTCGGAGGGTTAGTTTCATCATTTTTCATAAGAAATCGAATAAGGAAATGCTCAGATTAATCAGGAAAGACACCTGAACGAGTTTATTTTATCGTTTTCTATAAGAAAACGAATAAGGACAAACTTGGTCGAATAAGGAAAAATGCCCTGGGAGGGTTACTTTCATCATTTTTCTTAAGGAATCGAATAAGAAAGTACTCAAATGAATCAGATAAGACCCCTGAACGAGTTTATTTCATCGTTTTCTATAAGAAAACGAATAAGGAAAAACTTGGTCGAATAAGGAAAAATGCGCTGGGAGGGTTGGTTTCGTCATTTTTCGTAAGGAATCGAATACGGAAATGCTCAGATTAATCAGGAAAGACACCTGAACGTGTTTATTTTATCGTTTTCTATAAGAAAACGAATAAGGAAAAACTTGGTCGAATAAGGAAAAATGCCCTGGGAGGGTTACTTTCATCATTTTTCTTAAGGAATCGAATAACAAAGTACTCAAATTAATCAGATAAGACCCCTAAACGAGTTTATTTCATCGTTTTCTATAAGAAAACGAATAAGGAAAAACTTGGTCGAATAAGGAAAAATGCCCAGGGAGAGTTAATTTCAACATTTTTCGTAAGGAATCGAATACGGAAATGGTCAGATTAATCAGGAAAGACACCTGAACGAGTTTATTTTATCGTTTTCTATAAGAAAACGAACAAGGAAAAACTTGGTCGAATAAGGAAAAATGCCCTGGGAGGGTTAATTTCATCATTTTTCGTAAGGAATCGAATAAGAAAGTACTCAAATGAATCAGGTAAGACCCCAGAACGGGTTTATTTCATCGTTTTCTATAAGAAAACGAATAAGGAAAAACTTGGTCGAATAAGGAAAAATGCCCTGGGAGGATTAATTTCATCATTTTTCGTAAGGAATCGAATTAGAAAATACTCAGATGAATCAGGTAAGACACATGAACGAGTTTATTTCATCGTTTCCGACAAGAAAACGAATAAGGAAAAACTTGGTCGAATAAGGAAAAATGCCCTCGGAGGGTTAGTTTCATCATTTTTCATAAGGAATCGAATAAGGAAATGCTCAGATTAATCAGGAAAGACACCTGAACGAGTTTATTTTATCGTTTTCTATAAGAAAACGAATAAGGACAAACTTGGTCGAATAAGGAAAAATGCCCTGGGAGGGTTACTTTCATCATTTTTCTTAAGGAATCGAAATCAGATAAGACCCCTGAACGAGTTTATTTCATCGTTTTCTATAAGAAAACGAATAAGGAAAAACTTGGTCGAATAAGGATAAATGCGCTGGGAGGGTTGGTTTCGTCATTTTTCGTAAGGAATCGAATACGGAAATGCTCAGATTAATCAGGAAAGACACCTGAACGTGTTTATTTTATCGTTTTCTATAAGAAAACGAATAAGGAAAAACTTGGTCGAATAAGGAAAAATACCCTGGGAGGGTTACTTTCATCATTTTTCTTAAGGAATCGAATAACAAAGTACTCAAATTAATCAGATAAGACCCCTAAACGAGTTTATTTCATCGTTTTCTATAAGAAAACGAATAAGGAAAAACTTGGTCGAATAAGGAAAAATGCCCAGGGAGAGTTAATTTCAACATTTTTCGTAAGGAATCGAATAAGAACATACTCAGATGAATCAGGAAAGACACCTGAACGAGTTTATTTTATCGTTTTCTATAAGAAAACGAACAAGGAAAAACTTGGTCGAATAAGGAAAAATGCCCTGGGAGGGTTAATTTCATCATTTTTCGTAAGGAATCGAATAAGAAAGTACTCAAATGAATCAGGTAAGACCCCAGAACGGGTTTATTTCATCGTTTTCTATAAGAAAACGAATAAGGAAAAACTTGGTCGAATAAGGAAAAATGCCCTGGGAGGATTAATTTCATCATTTTTCGTAAGGAATCGAATTAGAAAATACTCAAATGAATCAGGTAAGACACATGAACGAGTTTATTTAATCATTTCCGACAAGAAAACGAATAAGGAAAAACTTGGTCGAATAAGGAAAAATGCCCTCGGAGGGTTAGTTTCATCATTTTTCATAAGGAATCGAATAAGGAAATGCTGATATTAATCAGGAAAGACACCTGAACGAGTTTATTTTATCGTTTTCTATAAGAAAACGAATAAAGACAAACTTGGTCGAATAAGGAAAAATGCCCTGGGAGGGTTACTTTCATCATTTTTCTTAAGGAATCGAATAAGAAAGTACTCAAATGAATCAGATAAGACCCCTGAACGAGTTTATTTCATCGTTTTCTATAAGAAAACGAATAAGGAAAAACTTGGTCGAATAAGGAAAAATGCGCTGGGAGTGTTGGTTTCGTCATTTTTCGTAAGGAATCGAATACGGAAATGCTCAGATTAATCAGGAAAGACACCTGAACGTGTTTATTTTATCGTTTTCTATAAGAAAACGAATAAGGAAAAACTTGGTCGAATAAGGAAAAATGCCCTGGGAGGGTTACTTTCATCATTTTTCTTAAGGAATCGAATAACAAAGTACTCAGATGAATCAGATAAGACCCCTAAACGAGTTTATTTCATCGTTTTCTATAAGAAAACGAATAAGGAAAAACTTGGTCGAATAAGGAAAAATGCCCTGGGAGAGCTAATTTCAACATTTTTCGTAAGGAATCGAATAAGAAAGTACTCAAATGAATCAGGTAAGACCCCTGAACGGGTTTATTTTATCGTTTTCTTTAAGAAAGCGAATAAGGAAAAATTTGGTCGAATAAGGAAAAATGCCCTGGGAGGATTAATTTCATCATTTGTCATAAGGAATCGAATAAGGGAATCCTCAGATTAATCAGGAAAGACACCTGAACGAGTTTATTTTATCGTTTTCTATAAGAAAACGAATAAGGAAAAACTTGGTCGAATAAGGAAAAATACCTTGGGAGGGTTAATTTCATCATTTTTTGTAAGGAATCGAATAAGAAAGTACTCAAATGAATCAGGTAAGACCCCTGAACGGGTTTATTTCATCGTTTTCTTTAAGAAAGCGAATAAGGAAAAACTTGGTCGAATAAGGAAAAATGCCCTGGGAGGGTTAGTTTCCTCATTTGTCATAAGGAATCGAATAAGGGAATGCTCAGATTAATCAGGAAAGACACCTGAACGAGTTTATTTTATCGTTTTCTATAAGAAAACGAATAAGGACAAACTTAGTCGAATAAGGAAAAATGCCCTGGGAGTGTTACTTTCATCATTTTTCTTAAGGAATCGAATAAGAAAGTACTCAAATGAATCAGATAAGACCCCTGAACGAGTTTATTTCATCGTTTTCTATAAGAAAACGAATAAGGAAAAACTTGGTCGAATAAGGAAAAATGCCCTGGGAGGGTTAGTTTCATCATTTTTCATAAGGAATCGAATAAGGAAATGCTCAGATTAATCAGGAAAGACACCTGAATGAGTTTATTTTTTCGTTTTCTATAAGAAAACGAATAAGGACAAACTTGGTCGAATAAGGAAAAATGCCCTGGGAGGGTTACTTTCATCATTTTTCTTAAGGAATCGAATAAGAAAGTACTCAAATGAATCAGATAAGACCCCTGAACGAGTTTATTTCATCGTTTTCTATAAGAAAACGAATAAGGAAAAACTTGGTCGAATAAGGAAAAATGCGCTGGAAGGGTTGGTTTCGTCATTTTTCGTAAGGAATCGAATACGGAAATGCTCAGATTAATCAGGAAAGACACCTGAACGTGTTTATTTTATCGTTTTCTATAAGAAAACGAATAAGGAAAAACTTGGTCGAATAAGGAAAAATGCCCTGGGAGGGTTACTTTCATCATTTTTCTTAAGGAATCGAATAACAAAGTACTCAAATTAATCAGATAAGACCCCTAAACGAGTTTATTTCATCGTTTCCTATAAGAAATCGAATAAGGAAAAACTTGGTCGAATAAGGAAAAATGCCCTGGGAGGGTTACTTTCATCATTTTTCTTAAGGAATCGAATAACAAAGTACTCAAATTAATCAGATAAGACCCCTTAACGAGTTTATTTCATCGTTTTCTATAAGAAAACGAATAAGGAAAAACTTGGTCGAATAAGGAAAAATGCCCTAAGAGGCTTAGTTTCATCATTTTTCGTGAGGAATCGAATCAAAAAGTACTCAGATGAATCAGGTAAGACCCCTGAACGAGTTTATTTGATCGTTTTCTATAAGGAAACGAATAAGGAAAAACTTGGTCGAATAAGGAAAAATGCCCTAGGAGGGTTAGTTTCATCATTTTTCGTAAGGAATCGAATAAGGAAATACTCAGATGAATCAGGTAAGACACCTGAACGAGTTTATTTCATCGTTTTCTATAAGAAAACGAATAAGGAAAAACTTGGTCGAATAAGGAAAAATGCCCTGGGAGAGTTAATTTCATCATTTTTCGTAAGGAATCGAATAAGGAAATACTCAGATGAATCAGGTAAGACACGTGAACGAGTTTATTTCATCGTTTTCTACAAGAAAACGAATAAGGAAAAACTTGGTGGAATAAGGAAAAATGCCCTGGGAGGGTTAATTTCATCATTTTTCGTAAGGAATCGAATAAGGAAATACTCAGATGAATAAGGAAAAAGGAATAAGGAGACAACTTCACATTCGAATAAGGAAAAAGGAAAAAGGAAAAAGGAGACAACTTCACATTCGAATAAGGAAAAAGGAAAAAGGAATAAGGATACAACTTCACATTCGAATAAGGAAAAAGGAAAAAGGAATAAGGAGACAACTTCACATTCGAATAAGGAAAAAGGAAAAAGGAAAAAGTAGACAACTTCCAGCACCTAAACCTTGCCATACTGTAAGCCAATACCAATACCATGACACAAGGTACGTAACACATTCGCCTCACGCACAAATCAATATGTACTCATTTGTCGTATCATGACGATAACCCGCCAATACAAATATATTGTAAATTTAACTGCCGAAAAAAAAAAAAAAAGAAAATTTTCAGATGAAAAATTGTGATATTTTTCTTATTTCTGCTCAAAATATAGAGTGATCATAGGCGGTTCAAACGAATACCCACAATCTATATTTTAGTGCAGAACTAAGAAAAAAAAGGTATAACCCTATAAACCCAAGTTTTGATATTTAAAAGTGGGGTCCAAGGGGGTCATAATTGTATAGGCGTGTTTTCGTGATGTAGAAAAAATAACTGTCGAGCTATAGATCAATCGGCAAACCAATACTATTAATTATACTATTAAGGCGTCTCTTGCCTGATGCCTCCAGTTGACCTGTCTCATGAGCTACGTAAACCGGTGTGTGCTCGGAGGGGGATGTGCTGTGTTTGCCGGGTCTTGTCCATCATCCGTTTCGGTTTCAGAACTTTGTGGGTGAGACACACTGATGAAGATTAAATATCTGAAAGGTCTCTGTGTCACTAAATTTGGTATAGTTACGCCTTAACTACAACCACTGGGTCGTAATCTCTGCTGTTGGATGATTCGTTTGTCCCCGAGGGTACATGTATCATCAGCTCAGTAACAGATCCCTAGTGCTGAGGTCGATACTGTGGTGTTGACGTCAGTACTCAAGTACTGATTTAAATAACTATATAGAGGATATTTACTTTTTTGAGGTTGATACTAAAAAAAAATATTTCATCGAGTGTGTTGAAAACATCATAATTTTCACGAGTGCAAAGCACGAGTGAAAATGCGGATGTTTTCAACACACGAGATGAAATACTTTTGGTATCCTCCGAAAAAAAGTTAATGTTCTTTTTATTTTATAATTTATTAGAAAACTTACGGTAATTGATCGACCCGAGACGGTGACGTCACGATTGTGATCTGGCTTCATGACGTCACAACTGTCAGTTTCAAAGCATAAACAAATCGCCATTTTGGATTCTGCATTTTTAGTTCAACGAATGCATTTCACGGTATGTTACAGAATGCGTTGTGCTTATTTGAAGACCATTTTATTCTTGAAGGCTCTAAGTGACATGCACCCAGCCACTGTATAATCGATTCCGTTTGTAGCAGTCGTTGCGACCGGTTAAAAAAAAAAAAAAAAAAAAAAAAAACAAGAAAAAAATCACGCTGATTTGAGCACAGATTTCCTCGCACAAACTCTTACTCAGCCATTCAGTGAACTGGTACGCCTTGTAGACCATTTGTAACAAAGACAGCTAAGCCTAAATCTGTGAGGGAACATTTAAATTGTGCCCGAGATGCGTGTCGGCAAAAGGGAGATGTTCAAAATCACAGCGCTGCTGTTGTCATGTATTGCACCTGTTCATTCAATTTTAATGCCGGTGTAGCGTGAGATCTTTAAACCCATGAGAAAGTTAATACCAAGGTATATCTGCGCATGCGCAAGAAGGCCGTGAGAAATGTCATCCATTTCCTGTTAGCCCCTGCCCCTTTCATCTTGAGTCTATGTTTAAAATGCTAACATTACGAACTTTAAATAGAACACTATTTATAACAAGCTTTATTTATTTATTTACTTTCGAAAGATACCCGTATTAAATATGCCATATTAGGTATCATGTGTTCAACAAGAACAAACTATATGCGGGTACATGTATTTTCTTGAAATTATCACGAAACAAACGCCTACAATTTAAACCCCATTTTTATACAGTAAAACTGGGGTTTACAGAGATGTATATTATTTTCATATTTCCGCTGGAAAACATCGATTGTAGGTACTCGTTAGAACCGTCTTGGCGAGGCGATTCTAACGAGTACCTACAATCTATGTTTTCCAGTAGAAATATGAAAACTATCAGAATATTTTATCTAAAAATTTGATGGTAATGTTTCAATTTATTTTTAATAGGCGTGTTTATGCAATTAATACTTTTAAAAGCAAGTTCTTTGGAAATTTTAAAATTATTAATCTGCCTAAATAAGCATGATCTAAATATAAGTGCCCTGCTACAAAATAATAATAATAATAATAATAATAATAATATTAATGATAATAAAATAAAAATAATAATAACAATTATAGTAAATTATAATGATAATATTGATCATAATCCGAGGCTTAGAGTAAACATATACACTCTTACCTTTTCAGTTCTGCGGTGTATTCCTAGCTTCCAAAGGATATTGAATGGAATTTAAATCTTAGCCATATACCAAGGTGATTAACATGTGTGATTTATGGTTTCACATTTCCTGTTGTCCCCATGCTTATCAAAACACAGTGACTAATTTTCACACCTTTCTGCTTATGTGGGGTAATAATGCCTAATGTCAAAACCCGGGATCGAATATGTGACCCAAGGTCTATGAGGCCAGTAACATAAAAACTACACCAAGGAGACTTCCTTCGTATGGGAACGGACGGTCAGAAATACATTTACTTATTTCTAGCTACGTACATACGTATCTACCTACCTAAGTACCCTATTGGTTTCAAAAGGCGGTATAACTTGAGAAGTCATTTCATCTCAATGTCGGGTAAAAATCCAACTAATTGGTCGCAGTTGGTCGCAATGTCTCCAAACTAACTTTCACAGTGTTGAGGGGGAACTTTAAACCTCAAGTCAAATAAACAAGCAAACAAAACATCTACCTACCTTCCCTTAGGCCCCCGCCCATCGGGGCTTGAAGAAATGTATGGGCTGCACGATGCTTCCACGCAGAGCTGAAACCGACCCGCGCATGAGTACTGGTAAACCGCTTAGACGATCTAAGCCTGACCAAGCAAAGCGGTGCGAGTCGGCTCGTCCATGCTTATCAGCTCTATCGGTCTCATTCGGCGGCAGGGCTTGAGATGTCATTTTAATCCTAATGTCGGGTAAAAGTCACACAATATTGCAAGCAACGTCTCCAAAATGACCTTTACAGTGTTGACGGGGGCGTTAAACCTCAAATCAAACAAAACCTACCTTCCCACCAACACCTTGCCCCACCTTACCTGTCTGCCTAAATCTACCCCGTCCATCTGGACTTGAAGAACTAGATGGGCTGCATGATTCCTTACCACCTGAGTACTGGTAAACCGCATAACCTGCCCTTAGCCCCCGCCCATAGGGGCTTGAAGAAATATATTGGCTGCATGATACTTCCATGCAGAGCTGAATCCGGCCCGCACACTAGTACAGGTAAACCGCTTAGAGGATCTTAGCCTGTCCAGGAACCGCGGTGCGAGGCGGACCGTCCATGCTAATAAACCCTGTTGGTTTCATTGGGCGACAGGGCTTGAGATGTCATTTCATCTCAATGTCGGGTAAAAATCCAACAAATTGGTCGCAATTGGTCGCAATGTCCCCAAACTAACTTTCACAGTGTTGAAGGGAACTTTAAACCTCAAGTCAAACAAACAAGCAAACAAACATTTACCTATCTTCCCTTAGGCCCCCGCCCATCGGGGCTTGAAGAAATATATGGGCTGCATGATGCTTCCACGCAGAGCTGAAACCGACCCGCGCATGAGTACTGGTAAACAACTTAGAGCATCTAAGCCTGACCAAGCAAAGTGGTGCGAGTCGGCTCGTCCATGCTTATAAACTCTATCGGTCTCACTGGGCGGCAGGGCTTGAGATGTCATTTCATCCTAATGTCGGGTAAAAGTCACACAAAATTGCAAGCAACGTCTCCAAAATGACCTTTACAGTGTTGACGGGGGCGTTAAACCTTAAATCAAGCAAAACCTACCTTCCCACCAACACCCCCCCCCCCTTACCTGCCTACCTAAATCTACCCCGCCCATCTGGACTTGAAGAACTAGACGGACTTCATGATTCCTTACCACCTAAGTACTGGTAAACCGCATAAGCCTGCCCTTAGCCCCCGCCCATAGGGGCTTGAAGAAATATATGGGCTGCATGATGCAACCACGCAGAGCTGAATCCGGCCGCACACTAGTACTGGTAAACCGCTTAGAGGATCTAAGCCTGTCCAGGAACCGCGGTGCGAGGCGGACCGTCCATGATATATAAACCAATAAACCCTATTGGTTTCATTGGGAAGATACCCAACTCTCACCCTTCTGGGATCCATTGGGTCAAAAATGACCTCTACCCCAAATCCCTGGGCTTTCAAAGGGAAGGTGGTCCCTGATCAGACTGATCAGAGCCAGGCCACGGGCCAAAAGCGGGACAGGACATACCTGACCGGCGACTCAGAGGGGGATTCATTTGAGGGGCGGCCGCTTCCTAAGGCCATGAACCTTGGACTGGGGGAGGGGATGGAGGACCTGGACCCAGTCTTGGTCATCGACTCCGGAGCCGGGGAGGAGGACATGGAGGAGGGGACTTTCACAGAAGTGGGCAAAAAAAAAATGGGAGGACTCACAAAGAGAGACACGCAGATAGGGCACCAAACCCCGTTCCCACCCCCGCCTCTTGCAAGGAAAAACCGGAGGCGCACCAAACGGCGGCAACGGGCATGACGTATGTATACGTCATGTTCGCGCTGGTGGGGGCGCTTTCCCCATTCAGAAAATGGAGCAATTGCATCGGGCTTCATGAACTACATAGGGGAGGTCATTGAAGCGCATGCACACTGCAGGCAACACTTCACGCATTACCGCTGGAAATATCCATGTTCGCAGATGACGGCTTAGTATGGAAAACCGCGAGAAAACCAAAAAGTGACATTCCTGCACTACAAAAAGCGCTACAAGCCATACATGATTGGGCTACAAACTGGGGTTTCAAATTATCAACTGAAAAAACAACAGTGGTGGTTTTCAATAGAAATTTCGCAGATACAAAGGGCATGCCCAGGCTGGCGTATGATGGGCAGGAAATAAAGTACGCCAGTCATGCCAGATTCCTGGGCATGTACTTTGATAGCAATCTAACATGGAGACTACACATTGAAAATCTGGTGTCCAGGTCCCAGCAGGACCTAAATGTGCTCAGGGCGGTCTCGGGGGCAAACTTTGGAGCAGACAAGAAAACCCTGATCAAAATGTACACAGCACTCATAAGAAGCAAAATTGACTATGGCTGCCAAGCATACGCGTCTGCACACAAAACTAAAACAACATACATCCACCCACGCAATGCTCAATTAGGTAGATAAAGCGATAGTTGTAGAATAGTTGTAGAGTAGGAATCCCGTAGAGAGGATAGTATAGGAAAAAAGAGATCAAAAACCTGGGGATAGAAGAAGAAGAAGAAGGGTTTTTTTTTTCCTAAAAAGCGATTTCAAACATTGTTAACTGTAAATATGACACATAAAAACAAGATCGCATAGGAGTGCTCGACTGCGCACATGCGCAGGCGGACGCTTGTATGCGACCTACATGATTATATGAATTTGTACTAACTATATTGCTAACGAGATCGGCACACGATATCTCGGGCCCTTAAACGACTAGGTGCCTTCCTTCACGTAGGATGCGATAATGACATGTAAACATGGCGACTCAGAATGACCCATTTACGGTCCCACAGAATACGACATCCTACGTGGAGGAGGGCACCACATTTTCCTAACTTTAACAAAAAATGCAGACAAGGGGATTGACCTACTTCCACATCCTCCGCGATAGAGGTCACCCACAAACTAAAATAAATACGAACTTGGGCCCGAGACGGCGGAGGCCGTCACACTATACTATATGTTGTATGTACAGAATAAACAAAAGTCACAAAATATAATCTACAAGCACAACCTTGCAGGTACAAAAACTGTCCTACCCAGCAATAGAGAGCGGGTGGGCTTGCCCCAAAACGGACAACACCATCTTTAAAGCACAAGAAAAACAAACACGATAGGTCCGTGGCGGGGCGAGCACATCCGCCCGCATATATACTCAATAAGCTGGGGGCACAGACCAAATAATGTAAAAATGTAAATACGTTACAAAAATATGCAAAAATCAAACCAAAAAAAAAAAAAAAAACACAAAAAAACAAAATACCAATATCAAAATTGATACAAAAAGCGTAGACGACATTCATAGACATGGTGCTGGCGTGAGGGTGAAGCTGCGGCTGAAGCTACAAGCTAGAAGAAAGAAATGGGTGGACTCTACAATTTTGTGGTGCAAATAAGCAGCACAAAATGGCTAAAAAACTTTGTCTCGAATCCCCTGATTGAATATAAGGTGCATAACACGTAACATGGAAACGTGTATAGCAATCTTTAGATACGTCTTCCAAATCGCAATGAAACTTTAAAAAAAAATAACTGCTAAACGATCCCCTTAATGATAAGTTCAAACTCGGAGCCTACCCTGTTACACAAAACAACCCACACCCCTTTGCGGCATACCGCAAAAACCCCAAAGCACAGCACTGCTATAACTTAAACGCAGTGCAATCACGTAGCCAAACCTTTAGAATGGAGTTCCAAATTACTACAACTAAACTATGTTGCACCAAAACAAAGGCTCACATTGGAACTGTGCAACACATCCACAGCCCTTGAAATATGAAGCACGCCTAGTCCAGAAACTCCAACAAATAAAGATGCCCTTTAGCGACAGGTCACATGCACTCCTGAAGCAAACGGGAAGACAAAATATAAGCCCCACCGAGACCTGGAAAGGTCACGGCACCGTTTCACAAACCTCTCAGGACGGAGCTCGGCGATTAGCTACAGGGCAAGGGGATGCCCGTGGGCTCGGAGACACCTGAGTCGTGAGACGACAAACACGGACGGACGGGGCTGGAGCCGAGCGATGGTCTCCCTGTTCACCTGCAACGCGGAATAGGGGTACCACCGAACGGCTACGGTGTAGTGCCAGCATGGATTCGTTCCCTGGGACCCCACCAGCTGACGACCCGCGACACGGGGAAACTGGAAAACAACAACAACAATGGTTTCATTGGGCGACAGGGATTGAGATGTCATTTCATCTAAATGTCGGGTAAAAGTCCCACAAAATTGGAAGCAACGCCTCCAAAATGACCTTTACAGTGTTGACAGAGACGTTAAACCTCAAATCAAACAAACAAACAAAGCATAAGACTGCCCAGGCAAAGTGATGTGAGTAGGACCGTCCATGCATAACAAGAGGCCCATGGGCCACAATGCTCACCAGAGCTCAGGGAGCCACTGCCCACTGGCAGCAATGTATTTTAATTAACCATGGAAGCCCTGCTGCCAAGGCTGCTACAGATAAAATTTCGACCCAATCAGACTAGTGGCTTCAGAGGTCTGATGTCCCTTGACGACAACAGATGACAATTGACCATTTCCCATCTGTGGCAATAGGCCAAAAAGAACATTACTAAAGGAACATTTCTATGAAAGTTTGACAAAATATCTTGAGAGGCATAAATGTCATTTTTCAATTTTTCCCATTGTAAGTCAATTGAAACTCTTAACTTGCCATAGCAAACAAACCAAAGAGCCAAATTTCATAAACCAGAGCTCAGGTGGGCACTGCCCAATGGAGCCCTGATTGGTGTTACTAAATGGGTCTTATAAAATATGTATGGTTCCTGAGACGTAAGGCCTTTTAAGCAATGGAGGGATTCGGGCATGGCAGATCCCAGAAAAGCCAAAGATTGTTGTCACTGAATATGTCTTATCATAAAGATCAAGAATATATATGGTTAAATGGTGGGGATCTGAACGGTTTCTGAGATATGAGGCCCTTTTATGAAGTGGAAGGGAGAGAAATGGCCCATGCTGACCCCCAAAGACAGGGTTGACTGTGTCTAATAACAATGAACAAGAATATATGTGATTATAGGATGGGGATTTGAATGGTTTCTGAGATATATGGCCTATTATTAAGTGGAGTCTTATCATCAGGAACAAGAATATATATGGTTTAGGGGTGGGATCTGAACGGTTTCTGAGATATATGGATTTTAATGAAGTAAAGGGGTGGGGCATGGCCCGTGGCACCCCGGGGGGACCCCCCGTGCTGGTGTCCATGTTTGCGTCTTATCATAAGGAACAAGAATATATATGGTTTTGGGGTGGGCTCTGAACAGTTTCTCAGATATATGGTCTTTTGTGAAGTCGATGGGTGGAGTGTGGCCCGGGCACACCCTGGGTGACCCCTAGGTCGGTGTCACTGAATGTGTCTTATCATAAGGAACAAGAATATATATAGTTTGGGGGTGGGGATCTGTAAGGTTTCTGGAATATTTAGCCTTTTATGAAGTGGAGGGGGTTGGGCATGGCCCCCGCACATCCCGGGGGACCCCCAAGTTGGTGTCATTGAATGCGGCTAATCATAAGGAACAAGAATATAATATGGTTTAGGGGTGGGGATCTGTAAGGTTACTGGGATATTGGGCCTTTTATGAAGGGAGGGGGTGGGGCATGGCCCCGGCACATCCCGTGGGACCCCCAGGTCGGTGTCACTGTGTCCATCTTATCATAAGGAACAAAAGTATATATGGTTTAGGGGTGGGGATCTCAATGGTTTCTGAGATAAATGGCATTTTATGAAATGGAGGGGGTGGGGCATGTCCCCAGCACATCCCGGGGGACCCCCAGGTTGGTGTCACTTAATGCATCTTAGCATAAGGAACAAAAATATATATAGTTTAGGGGTGGGGATCTGAATGGTTTCTGAGATAAATGGCATTTTCTGAAATAGAGGGGGGCGGGCATGTCCCCGGCACATCCCGGGGGACCCCCAGGTTGGTGTCACTTAATGCATCTTATCATAAGGAACAAGAATATATATGGTTATGGGGTTGGGATCTGTAAGGTTTCTGAGATATAAGGCATTTTATCAAGTGGAGGGGCGGGGCATGGCCCCGGCACAACCTAGGGGACCCCCAGGTTGACATAAAGCATATGGCTGAGAGAAGTTTACTCAAGGAAGATGTCTATGTAAGTTTTGTCAAAATATCTGC
Source organism: Lucinisca nassula (assembly GCA_963580285.1). Taxonomy (NCBI): domain Eukaryota; kingdom Metazoa; phylum Mollusca; class Bivalvia; order Lucinida; family Lucinidae; genus Lucinisca; species Lucinisca nassula. Next base: position 102,541,958 of record OY757017.1, on the reverse strand, counting down.
AATGACTTGGCAGTAAATGCCATTTTTCAGTTTTCCCCATTATAAGTCAATGGAAACTCTAAGTTGCCATAGCAACAAAACTAAAAGGCCAAATTTCATAAAAAACATAAAACCTGTGAAGGCAAATATGGTGAATATTTTCATGAAGTCTCAGCCTCTTAGAGCATATGGTTTCTGAGGAGATGATTTTTTAAGTATTTTTTTTTTTCTTTTTTTTTTTTTGCATTTTGGTTTCCATGGCAACCAATAAAAATGAGCAGAAGGCCTGAAAACATACGGCAGATAGTAGATTGCCTATGGAACATTTCTATGCAAGTTTTGTCAAAGTATCTGCAGAGGCTTGACAGTAAATGCCATTTTTCTATTTTTCCCATTATAAGTCTATGTAAACTACAAGTTGCCATAGCAACCAAACTAATGAGCCGATTTTCATAAAAAACATAAACTTTCAATCCCCCAGCCCAAGGATGCTACAGATTAAATTTGGGCCCAATCGGCCCAGTGGCTTCAGAGGAGATGTCGTTTGAAAATGTTGACGTCATAGGACAGACGACGAAGACGACGACGACGGACAACTGCCTATCCTATAAGCTCCCCCGGAGCCTTCGGCTCTGGTGAGCTAAAAACCCTATTGGTTTCATTGGGCAGCAGGTCTTGAGATGTCTTTACATCTCAAAGTCGGGTCCCACGAAATTGGAAGTATCGTCTCCCAATGACCTATATAGTATTGACGGGGACGTTAAACCTCAAACCTACCTACCCACCCACCAAGACACATCTCATTACCTGCCTACTTAAATCTACCCCGCCCATCGGGCCTTGAAGAAATGATGGGCTACATGATGCCCGACCGCACATGAGTACTTGCAAACCGCTTAAGCCCTCGCCCAAAGTTATGCGAGTCGGACCGTCAATGCATATAAACCCTATTAGATTCTTTCTTTCCTTCTTTCTTTCTACTGATACTGCGTCGGTCATATTTGGGCATTACCGCAGGTGTACATTACATACACTCCAGGTTGCAGGATGAAAGCCTACACAGTAATCATGTAATTACGGTAGGGATCTTTAACCTACACAGGGGATGATTCTCCCTGCACAGGGGGGGTGGGGGGGGGGGTGGGGGGGGGGTGGGGGCTCCAGTTAACGTCCCGATCCGAAGGACGGTGCACTTTATGACATTCAACCCATGCAAATGATACCAATGGAGCGTGTTGGGACACCGAAATTTTATCGCCGCTATCAAGCGCCATATCGTTTCATTGGGTGGCAGGTCTTGAGATGTCTTTTTATCTCAAAGTCGGGTCGCACGAAATCGGAACATCGTCTCCAAATGACCTATATATTATTGACGGGGACGTTAAACCTCAACTCAAACTTACCTACCTACCCAGCCACCCATCTACCTACCTATCTAACCACAAACCACCTACCTACTTACTCACCTACATAAACAACGTCGAAGCAGAAGTTAAAAGTAAGAAGTCAGCTTGCCCCCGCCCATCGGGGCTTAAAGAAATAGATATGGGCTGCACGATTCTTCAACGCAGAGTTGAAACCGACCGCACACGAGTACTGGTAAACGGCTTACAGGATCTAAGCTTGACCAGGAAAAGCGGTACGAGTCGTCTATAAATAAATAAATAAATAAATAAATAAATAAATAAATAAACAAATAAATATTATAATATTTTAAAATCACTAGTAACACAGCTTTTAATTTCCTTAGATAGGCTTCTGCAGCATAAAATTAAAGTTTAATTAATGTGGCAGCATAATTTATCATTTAATATACTAAGAGAGTTTCGATACCCCAGTCTTTTATTGGATTATCGTATTACACTTCTCACGGCTGAATTCTCTCACACCCCTCCGTGAGGGATTTCAGCCGCTTCCGGTGCGACTGAAGAATCTCACGGGATCAATAATCTCACGCTACACCACCCGTGACCCTTCAAAATATGTTCTAATGGCATAAGGAATTATTATTCTTAGTAAATAAAAGGAAAATTAACCTTTTTTTCGACCAGAACGTAAACAAAAAAGTAGTTCCGGCACGCTACAGTGAAATGATATAAATGGTATCAATCACATGTGAAATGATACGATATCATTTCCATTGTGATTGATATCATTTTTATTTGTTTCAGATATGCATTGATTTCACTGCTAAGTATAAAATAAATTATAACTTTAAGTTTTGCAGTTTAAAATATTAATTTTTCTAAAACTAAGACTGACTTGTATTATTTTAAATTTTGCAAGTCTCGGAGGTACTTTATACATCTCCTTCCTGATGCCTGGGACTTCCATGGAGTGTTGGCCATGTTTGCTGATGTTCGGACGCCTATAAGTCCTAGGGTAGGCGTCTCTTGCCTGATGCCTTCAGTTGACCTGTCTCATGAGCTACGTCGGTCGGTGTGTGCTCGGTGGGGGATGCGCTGTGTTTGCGGGGTCTTGTCCTTAATTTTATAAGAAAAGAAGTGAAGGCAATGATCAGGAATCGATACAATTAAATCACACCTCCTATCAGTGACACAAAAGGGAAAGAATCACAAACATGAAACAACTAGACCCCAATAGAAACATCACTAGCGGAATGCCCAAAGCACAAAATGGCCTATTGGATTATATTAAAATATATAAGCGACACACACACACACAAAGACAAACCATAACAAAAAATATAAACAGCGACGAAGGAACCGCCGAAAGGATTTTCACTTGTGGGGCTTAAATCGATTTTATGCGGCCGCAATCCTCGCCCTTACTTCCGTCGCGATTTCGACAAATAATCTTTTCAGTCCACATGGAAAATAGAAGTGAAGGCAATGATCGGAAATCGATACAATTAACCTACATTTCCCATCAGAGACACCAAATGAATGGGAAAGATCAATCAATCAATCAATCAAATTTATTTCTCTCAGGTTATACAATCTGATAACAACATGAGAAGCAAAAACGTTGTGCAAACATACTGTTTCATGGCGACACAGTGACATAAAGATAATCGACAAAGAGACACAAACATTGAATAACCAGACCCTTATGGAAACACCAATAGCGGAAAGCCAAACGGACATTCATTTGTCCACAAAATGACCAATTTGCTATCCAAAACAAAAATATATAAGCGATACACACACTCCAAGACGAACCATATCACAGAAGAACCGCTTTTGGACCGTCACCAAAAAGAATTTCACTTGGGGTGGGGGGCTTAAATCGATCTTAAGCGGCCGCATTGCTCGCCCTTGATTCCGTCGCGATTTAGACAAATTATTTGTTCAGTGAAACATCTCCGAGAAAACAAGTTCTTGCGTAAGCGTATTGACTAGTACAGCCGACAAACAACAATTACATTGTTTCAGATCCAAAACAACTTATTGTGGAATTCTTTGATACCTTGCTTGAGGTGCCTTTTGAATTAGGAGGTAAAAGAGCCTATGGTTTCAAGACGAGGCAAAACACACAATCTGGTAGGGAGAACCCTGTACAATCAACAATGAATACGTACCATTATTGCGTGTTCCAAATGATGCCTAGTGTCATTTGCAGGCTAATATTGTAATTAATCTACAGCGTAATCTATTTTCATGTCAAAACGCTTTACACACCAGACAGAAACAATAAATACAGTAACAATTACAGAATATAAAATCTTGACTTGGTAATAATGTCAGTAGATCTGATCGGGAAATTATATATATGCATACGCACTAAAGCCTGTCTGTTTACCCAATACTGGGGATCGAAAATAATGCACACTTTAATCGGAATGGACACTGAAAGCGTCAACTGATGTTTTTAGGTTGGATTTATTTTTGTGGTACCATTTTGCAAGTGTAAACAAGGAAACACTTCTTTCCCAGTGAAAAACTATTGCAGACATTACGACAACACACCCGTGGGACATAGGGCATTTTTTCATATCTCCAAAATGGCTCCTTTTCTGGTGAAAATCCTGATATTTTTTCTTACTTTTACTGAAAAACATAGGTTGTTGATACTAGTTAGAACCGCTTCATTGAGGCGGTTCTAACGAATACCCATGTCTTGGAGCAAAAATTAGAAACATAATGTATACCCCCGTAAACCCCAGTTTTCTGTATATAAAGTAGAGTTTAGGGGTTGTTCATTTCACGGGATTGTTCACGTGATGGTTTTATCTTCGGCGAGAGTAGATGCTCGAACACACCTTGCTAATTACAACTTAAACCTGTATATATTACATTATCATGATTTCTACTAGACATAAACTTGATACAGAGTACCCTCGTTATAACGACAGTATTTGTTCCCTATTATTGTGCTGTTATAAAGAATTAGCTGTTAAAAAGAATCCCAGTTAGGAGAATGATAGGTAATAAAAGGCCTTTTCCCCATTATTACTCGAAGAAACAAAATTAATGTTGAAGACATTAGTTGGAATCGCCTCGCGATTCTAACAAATATCTATAACATTTGTTTTAGTTAGAGCAATAAGATTACAATACCCTCTCATGAATATGGACTCGATTTATCCATTTCCCACCGAGAGAAGCCCACGCCGCCAACCGAGGCTAAGCCTTTAGCTAAGTATTCATTCCATTCAAATTGCCGTTGTAACGGGTTTTGCCGTTATGACGAATGTCGGTATAGATAGGGTTGACTGTATTTTCCTTTTTCTACGACGTTATTCTTGACGTCACCTCAGTGTCCTCTGAGAGAAGATATCAACAAACTTTCAGAATGCGTGACGTATGATTCGGATGCAACGTTGAAATAAAGGTTACACGGACATAGCCATTGAGTAAGAATTACATGTTGCTTTCTTTAATCTGAACTTTTAGTTGTTTCATCACTGAAACACTTTGTTTCCTTTTTTTTTTTTTTTTTATTTAGAAAACGCTTTCAAAACTGCGCCCATTCAGTTTTTCTTTCAGTCAGCTCATGCATCACGAAAACACGCCTATATAATTTTGACCCCCTTGAACCCCACTTTCATATAGTAGAACTGGGGTTTACAGGGGTAAACCTTATTTCTGCTTTAAAATATAGATTGTGGGAACTCGTTAGAACCGCCTCATCGGTTCTAACGAGTACTCACAATCTATATTTTGTGCAGAAATAAGAAAAATGTCACAATTTTTCATCTTAAAATCTTCATTTTTTTGGCGGTAAAGTTTACAATGCATTCGTATAGGCGAGTTTTTCGTAATGTATCCCTACGCTGACCGAACTGCTAACAAGATTTGTAATAAATCACATGTACCGATAACTTTAGCAAAATGATCCTAAATTTTGGTCTCGGTAAAGGGTGAGTATTTGTTTAAATGTAGCTGTTTTCTCTCTCTCACTCAAATAATTAAGTATTCATTTAGAACAGTATAATACCCTGTTAACTACTATTTCGTTACCCTAGTAATTTTGATATAGAGATTCATAGTGATTATTTGTTTTTGTTAGAGCAATAGAATACTTTGTTTGCCACTTCATTCGTTAAGATGATTCTTCCGCCTAATAGCTTTATACAAATGTTCCGTGCAATGTAAAATGGTCTGTCAGGTTACTTTTATTTGTTAAGAGGAATGATACACCTGCCAGATTTTTTTAATCCATTTTGCAAAGGCAGTCGGCTTTCGGGACTGTTCGCTTTTCTAAAAGCTCTGTCCCTCGGAACAAGGGTCTACTATTCCTGAGGAGCAAACTCTTTCCTTTAAACAAACTTTCAGAATGCGTGACGTTTGATTCGGATGCAACGTTGAAATAAAGGTTACATGGTCGTAACCATTGAGTACGAATTACGTTTCGCTTTCTGTAATCTGAACTTTTAGTTGTTTTGTCACTAAAACACTTTGTTACATTTTATTCAGAACTGTAGAAAACGCTTTAAAAACGGCGCCCATTCAGTTTTTCTTTCAGTCAGCTCATGCATCACGAAAACACGCCTATATAATTTTGACCCCCTTGGACCCCAATTTCATATAGAAGAACTGATGTTTACAGGGGTAAACCTTATTTTTCTTATTTCTGCTCAAAATATAGATTGTGGGAACTCGTTAGAACCACCTCGATGAGGCGGTTCTAACGAGTACAAAAAATCTATATTTTGAGCAGAAATAAGAAAAATATCACAATTTTTCATCTTAAAATCTTTATTTTTCGGCGGTAAAGTCTACAATGCACTCGTATAGGCGGGTTTTCGTAATGTATCCCTACGCTGACCGAACTGCTAACAAGATCTGTAATAAGTCACATGTACCGATAACTTTATCCTAAATTTAAGTCTCGGTAAAAGGTGAGTATTTGTTTAAATGTAGCAGTTTTTATCTCCCACTCAAATAATTAAGTATTCATTTAGAACAGAACAATACGCTGTTAACTACTCATTCGTTACCCAAGTAATTTTGATATAGGGATTCATAGTGAGTATTTGTTTAAATTTAGCAGTTTTTGGGGCATTAGCCCCAGAGTATTGAAGAGTGATTTTGGCAGTACTTTTTGCATTAATGCATACGACCTAATCACACCCAAGAGACACCTCGAGAAAATACAGCGCAATATTCGAAACAGTTTTCAAAAGTTCCTCGTTAAATTAAACAGCCGATGAAAATAAATATTATAACTTGAATGTTTTATAAATTTATCCATAAGGTTTAACGTGACAGGGATTCACTGAGAGATTCTCCGTGTAAAAAACAATGTAGACAATAATACATTATTCAGAGTCTTTTTATAGATCAGTACAATTAGCCCATTTTATAGCTCATTTTGCACCGGAAATCCCCAAACTGGCAACTGGCAAACAGCGCAGGTCCAGATCAGATATCGCAGAACGCGGAGTCTCATTAGGGCATACACTGCATGTTTGCGAAAGGTTCAGCATTTTCCAGGTAAATTTTAAAAAAGCCACAACCAGACATCCCTAAATTTTGAAATAGACACGTTTCATACTGATATAAGGTTGATGATTCCATTCAGTAAAATGGGTTAAAAGTACGCAGTGCGGGTCGATTATGTAATTCTTTGTGTCATTAACCCATATAAGACAATTTATATCTCCCCAGTTAAGAAGTTTGGAGTGATCCATGTCCAATTGTGTGGGGTAGCCCCAATGTACTTCAAGCGCCCGGTTACCTTAAAAACCAAATCAATCAGTGTCCAATTGTAGGGAAGCCAGGTTTGTTTTGTTAGCAGTAAATTTTGCAAAAATTGTATGTACTTTCAGCAAACAGTTTAGATACAAATGAGACGCCAGGTGTTGCAGCGTCCAATCTTGGTCTGCAGTGTTTGCAAATGTCCCCACAAAGGCTGCTAGGCATATTTGGGTTAATGGGATGTTCATATCAACAACGATGAAATCATTTTGTTTTCAGTGACCTAATGATCAAGCCTTGTTAGCCCCCTAGGCATGTGAACGGCCTCGGTAGTTCAAGTCGGATGTGCGACTGACTTATGCCACGTAAAATCGATTTAAGCGCCCCCAGAGGAATTCGTTTCCGCTGACCGTTCCAAGGCGGTTATTCTGTCGCGGTTTATTTTTGTTATGGTTTGTCTTTTGGTGTTTGTGTCACTTATATTATTTTATTTTGGATAGCCTATTGGCCATTTTGTGGTTTTGGCTTTCCGCTATTGATGTTTCCATTAGGGTCTATTGTTTTGTGTTTGTGTTTCTTTCCCTTCGGTGTCTCTGGTGCTGTGGGTTAATTATATCGATTCATGATCATTGCCTCCACTTCTATTATGATCAGGAGGACGCGGGTTCGATACCAGCCGGGGCCAGCAACATGTTTCTTGGAGATTAATAATGAAATCGTTTCCACGGTGATTATCTCCCTTTTGCTGGTTCACGAAGGGCAGTTGGAAGTTTCTTGTTTGGTTGTTTGTTTTGGAGTTAAAGGCCCAGTCAACACTATTTTTGAGCCGCTCAGTTTACCTGTCAACACTTTTCCTAGACATGCTTATACGAATGCGGTTAACCAGTACAGTGCAAATTCTTTGCCAGAGACTGACAACTGCCCTTCTTGAATCAGCGGAAGGGAAAGAATGACCGTAGAAAATACTTCATGATCAATCTCCACGAAAGAATGTTGCTGACCCCGGCAGGTATCGAACTCGAGACTTCTCTAGTCAGACGCGCATCCGACTGAGCTACCGAGGCCGGCTGGAAGTTTCTGGTGAAAGATTATGCACTGTACTGGTTTACCGTTTACATGCATGTAGGAAACGTGTGGCTAGGTAAACTGACCAGCTCAAAATGACCTAAAAGTGTTGACTTGGTCGTTACACACCAATATAAATTTATTCATCGTATAGCTTCAAACAGCTCTGTTCATTGGATTTTATTGAACAATATATTCTTTATGTGTCTGATTTAAAATACCAACCAGACGCTAAAATTGTCTAACCCTACTCATTGATCACAAGCTATTGCCCCATCAGCACTCAAAGTGCCTTGATTAGTTAGAGCAATACAATATTTTTTGCCACTTCATTCGTTAAGTTGATAATTCCGCCTAATAGCTTTATACACATGTCCCGTGCAATGTAAAATGGTTTGTCAGGCTACTTTTATTTGTTAAGAGGAATGATATACCTGGCAGATTTTTTTTTAATCTATTTTGCAAAGGCAGTCAGCTTTCGGGACTGTCTGTTCGCTTTTCTAAAAGCTCTGTTCCTCGAAAAAAATGGGTCTACTTTTCCTGTGGAGCAAACTCTTACCTTTAAGAGTTGACCCCTATTGACATGGGAGACGAAATGAGTTGTCTCCCCTGTAGGTGTACCCATTACCCCAAATGTTGATCCAAATTGAACTGTGTATAACCTGCCATTACGAAAACACACCTATACAAATACAATGCAAACTTTACCATCGAAAAAACGAAAACTTTAAGATGAAAAATTCGGATATTTTTCTCATTTCTGCTCAAAATATAGATTGTGGGTACAAATTAGAACCGCCTCATCGAGGCGGTTAGATAATGAGTACCCGAAATCTATATTTTAGAGCAGAAATAAGAAAAATAAGGTTTTAGCTCTACTTCTAGATATTTAGATGATTTATTAAATATTGACAATACTTACTTTGATGGTTTGATCAGTCAGATTTATCCCCTAGAACTTCAGTTAAACAAGGCAAATTCCTCTGATACCGAGGCCCCCTTTTTGGATTTACATTTATCTATTGTAGATGGATTTGTTTCTTGAAAACTTTATGATAAACGTGATGATTTTTATTTCGAGATTGTAAATTTTCCTTTTTTGGACGGTGATGCTCCTCGTGCGACATCGTACGGGGTTTATATTTCGCAGATAATTCGATTCACTAGAGTGTCTAGTCATGTTCCCGACTTCAACACTCGTAATTAATTATTAACCGCTAAACTTCTTAATCAGGGGTATCGGTATCATAAACTACGTAAAGCCTTTTCTAAGTTTTATAGACGTCATTTTGATTTGGTTTCAAAATTCAATGCTGGACTTAAAACACTTCTGCAACAAGGCCTATCGGAACCCGAATTCTATGGTGACTTAGTATATACATTTAAAAAAATACATGCCTGTAATGACTTTAGTACCCAATTTCGTAAAATCTTTCGTCGATATATAAAGATTGGGTACAACACAAATGTTATAAGACAGACTGCATGCATGGTGGTTAACCCAATCACGGTTGGCAACTTTGCTTCCCTCTTTGATTGCACACCGATTATAAGATTATATGACGGTTCCAGCGTAAAAACATAAATGGAATTTTATTTTAGTATTCTTTATGTTGGTTGGCGACTTATGCTCCGTCTTTGGTCGGGCCCCTCGGAGTCTAACTGTTGGTTTTCTTTTGCTCCAGCAATTCTGTTGTTGTATGCTGTAGAGTCCTCAACCTTGTTTCATCTCTGTAGTTTTTTGATTTGTATGTTCTCGGAGATGTTACACTGATGAGTTAGGAAGCCTTCATGCGGACTAAACAAAATTAGTGTATACCGCGACAGAGGTAAAGGCGAGGATTATGGCCATGTAAAATCGATTTAAGCCCCCCAGTGGAATTCTTTCCACTGACCGTTCCAAGGCGGTTCTTCTGTGGCGGTTTATTTATGTTGTTGTTTGTTACTTACTGTGTGTATCACTTGACTGTGTCTTTTTATTTTGGATGGCCATTTGACCATTTTGTGGGAAAGTAACTGTCCTTATGGCCTTCCTTTGTTTAGGTTTCCATTATGGTCTGGTCGCTTCATTTTTGTGTTTTTTCCCTTTGGTGTCTTTGATGGATGGGGTAAGTTAATTGTATCGATTCCTGATCTTTGTTTTACTTCTACTTTACCCCTGTAAACCTCAGTTTAACTATATAAAAGTGGGAGTCAAAGTTATATAGACGTGTTTTCGTGATGTCTGCTTTGAGTCGACATTGTGTTTAAAGTCCCATTTGTAGGACGCTACGTTTTTATGGATAAATGGTCACTGCCCTGTGTAAAAGATGTCCTAGGTCAAACCATACCATTGAAATATGAAGGCATTGATCATATTACATAAACCGTTTAGTCTGGCATCTGAGACAATAATAGCCTTTGTATGTAGGATTCAATGGCTTTATTCTGGATACATTGACCGCAAAACTGCCGCCCGACAGCAACGTCTTTGCTCTTACGCTTCTAAGGATCGATAATGGCAACAAAAGTCATGAAATATTCGATCTCTCTTGGCACAAAAAATGAAGAAAAGACTTAACCATTCGAACACATTGAATCGCGACAATGCTTTGAAGGAAGGTCAAAACAAAGGTTTTATTACAGGGTAATAATAATAATGAATAAATACTACGATTAAAAAAAGCAAACAAAAAAAAAAACAAAAAAAAAAAAAAAAACACGATAAATGCAGCACGAACTATTTGACATAGCTATAGACCCCACATCGCAAAATCTCATCAGTTCCCAGCAGGCCCACGTCGCATTGACAACGTCAAATCAACGTCGGTGCAACGTCACGACGTTGTACCGACGTTGATGTGAAGTTGCATAAACGTCATGACATTTAACCGACGTTGATGTAATCAGAATGACGTTATGTGCCTGTTGGGTTTAAGTACATCAAGTTTACTTTAGGGACACTGTTTGGCTATCTTTTCGGCGTAATGTATATAAATATATGATGTGTGTTAGCGTTAGAATCCTCTCATTATTTGTTTGTTTGATTTGAGGTTTAACCTCCCCGTCAACAGTGTAAAGGTCATTTTGGAGACGTTGCTTCCAATTTTGTGGGACTTTTACCCGACATTGAAATGAAATGATATCTCAAGCCCTGCCGTCCAATGAAACCAACAGGGTTTGTAAGCATGGACTCGCACCGCTTTAAGGCGATTCTAACGAGTACACATAAAATATAAGTTTAACATGGCACAAACATTTCCCTTTATCATTCTTCAATATTATTTCTGGAGCTACTGGAAGATGTTGTACTTCGATTATAAAGTGCACGACCCGCAGAAAAAGCGACCGACTGAAGTCGGTTGATTTCTAAGAGTGCCCTAAAATCACCGTGTCATTCTGTCAGTCTGTCAGACACGTTTGTGAAAATTGGTGATAGTGCCGGACTTAACCGCTTGGAATATTTAAACAATTTTTATCATACTGATAGCTATCAATGAGATCTAACCAATGAACTTGCGAAATATTACATTCCATTTAGTATAGCCTCGCCGAGACGAAAAATGTGAAAATTTTCGAACTGCTTCTCCTCGGAAACTGTTGGGCCGATTGAAGTCAAATTTCATATGGAGCCTCTATGGGATGGGAGAAACCAAAATTTGCTCATGGGGACCAGGTCACATGACCAAAATGGCTGCCAAATCATATATGGTCTGTCTGTCTGTCCGTCCGTAACCCGTTTGTGAAAATTAGTGATAGTGACTTAACCGCTTGGAATATTTAAACAATTTTTGGCATACTTATAAATATCAATGAGATCTAACCAATGAACTTGCGAAATATTACATTCCATTTAGTATAGCCTCGCCGAGGCGAAAAATGTGAAAATATTCGAACTGCTTCTCCTCGGAAACCGTTGGGCCGATTGAAGTCAAATTTCATAGGGAGCCTCTATGGGATGGGGGGAACCAAAATTTGCTCATGGGGTCCAGGTCACATGACCAAAATGGCGTCCAAGCCATATATGGTAAAAACCCTTCAAAAATAGTCTTCTCCAGAACCACTGGGCAGATTTCCACGAACCTTGATAAATAGCATCTGGGACGTAGGCCCATCATAAATTGCTAAAATGGTGATCCTGGGTTGACCTTGACCTTCTTTGTGCCTTGTTTGTTTGTTTGTTTTGAGGTTTAACGTCCCCATCAACACTGTAAAGGTCATTTTGGAGACGTTGCTTCCAATTTTGTGGGACTTTTACCCGACATTGAGATGAAGTTACATCTCAAGCCCTGTCGCCCAATGAAACCAATAGGTCAAACTTTGACACATATGCTTTTGTTGGAATATTTAAACAATTTTTGGCATACTGATAGATATCAATGAGATCTAACCAATGAACTTGCGAAGTATTACATTCCATTTAGTATAGCCTCGCCGAGGCGAAAAATGTGAAAATTTTCGAACTGCTTCTCCTCGGAAACCGTTTGGCCGATTGAAGTCAAATTTCATATGGAGCCTCTATGGGATGGGGGAAACCAAAATTTGCTCATGGGGTCCAGGTCACATGACCAAAATGGCGTCCAAGCCATATATCGTCAAAACCCTTCAAAAATAGTCTTCTCCAGAACCACTAGGCAGATTTCCACGAAACTTGATAAATAGCATCAGGTACGTAGGCCCATCATAAATTGCTAAAATGGTGACCCTGGGTTGACCTTGACCTTCTTTGTGCCTAGGTCAAACTTTGACACATATGCTTTTGTATTGGAAAAGTGAGAATCCTGCAAACGATTCAGAATACAGTGCTAAAGTATAAGATATATTTTTGCTCCTTACGATAAGGCACATTTATTTGGGGAACCGTTTTAGGTCCAGGTCACATGACCAAAATGGCCGCCATACCCATATATGGTAACACTCATAAAGCTAAAAGCATCCGGCGGGTCGTGCACTTCAGCTGAAGCACTGGTTATCAACCAAAATTAGTTAGGACTGCAGCTGGTGTTGTGCCGTGTGGCGGCCTTAAAACGTCTCTCCGTACATCAACCATAGTGCTGTTTATATTTTACTTTTGGTCCTTTGAGATCAACGTGAATATTCTGAGAAATCAGAAATAAATTGCCGGTTTAGACTCGTATTCTAGACAGGTTTTTAATTATTTTGACCCCATTTTGATTTATATCAGTCTTCACTTTGGTCATGTCAGAAAGTGTGTGATGCCCTCACCTTTCTACTTGACAATATTTATATTAGATTCGGTACTAAGTTATTTAGACAAATTGTGGGTATTCCGATGGGTACTAATTGCGCACCTCTTGTGGCTGATCTGTTCTTGTATTGTTATGAAAGAGACTTCATTTTGTCGCTTTCCATTGATAACCAATCTGAAATTATTGAAGCTTTAAACTCTACTTCTAGATATTTAGATGAATTATTAAATATTGATAATACCTATTTTGATGGTTTGATCAGTCAGATTTACCCCCTAGAACTTCAGTTAAATAAAGCAAATTCTTCTGATACCGAGGCCCCGTTTTTGGATTTACATCTATCTATTGTAGATGGATTTGTTTCGTGCAAAATTTATGATAAACGCGATGACTTTGATTTTGAGATAGTAAATTTTCCTTTTTTGGATGGTGATGTTCCTCGTGCGCCATCCTATGGCGTTTATATTTCGCAATTAATTCGATTTGCTAGAGTCTGTAGTCATGTAACTGACTTCAACACTCGTAATAAATTATTAACGGCTAAACTCCTTAATCAGGGTTATCAGTACCATAAACTACGCAAAGCCTTTTCAAAATTTTATAGACGCCATTCTGATTTAATTTCAAAATTCAATATTGGACTTAAATCTCTTCTGCAACAAGGTCTATCGGAACCCGAATTTTATGGTGACTTAGTATATAAATTCAGAAAAATATATAACCGCAATGACTTCAGCACCCAATTTCGTAAAATCATTCTTCGATATGAAAAGATTGGGTACAACATGGATATTATACGACAGACTGCTTGCATGGTAGTTAACCCAATCACGGTTGGCAACTTTGCTTCCCTCTTTAATTGCACGCCGGTGGGTCAGGCCTCAGATTCTATGACGGCTCCAACGTAAAGGTTTATTGAAAATTAAAGAGATAATGTTGGTTGGTGCCTGATGCTCTGTCTCTGGTCGGGTTCATCGGAGTCTAACTGTTGGTTTTCTCTTGCTCCAGCATTTCAGTGGTTTCTTGCTGTCGAGTCCTCACCGTTGTCTCACCTCTGTGGTTCTTTGATTTCTGTGTTCACGGAGATGTTGCACTGATGAGTTAGGAGGCCTTCATGCGGACTGAACAAATTATTTGTCTAAATCGCGACGGAAGTAAGGGCGAGGATTGTGGCCACGTAAAATCGATTTAAGCCCCCCCCCCCCAGTGGAAATCTTCCACTGACCGTTCCAAGGCGGCTCTTCTGTGGCGATTTATTTATGTTGTTGTTTGTTACTTACTGTGTGTATCACTTGTGTCTTTTAATTTTGGATGGCCATATGGCCATTTTGTGGGAAAGTAACTGTCCTTATGGCCTTCCTTTGTTTAGGTTTCATTATGGTCTGGTCGCTTAATGTTTGTATTTCTTTCCCTTTGGTGTCTTTTATGGGTGGGTGGAGTAAGTTAATTGTATCAATTCCTGATCTTTGTTTTACTTCTACTTCGAATCGACTGCCTATTCGAAATTCGCAAAATTGCATTATGTTTCCTCTGGGTTTCTTTGCCGGATCCTTACAGGGTCACTGATGAGGCTTAATTAGCCGAAACTACGTAGTATGACCCATCTTCTTTCTAATGAATGTTTTCATTGCTCTTAAAGGAACTCATTTTTGATTTTTATTCATATTACAGTGTCTGTAGTAAACCTTTCTACGTGATATAGAATTTAATACACTTATTTTTGTAACTCGACGTCTAATTGGATAACGTCACACATTTGCGATAATATGTTCTGTGGTATACTGTGGAAATCCGACGTCATTACGTAACGTCAGTTTTCATTGGCTGAGATTTGGTTTTACGTAGCTCAAAGCGTCTGCCGCTTTGTTGAAAATAAAGTAGATTTTTTTTGCCGCGTTTTCGGCGATAACGTCTTTATTTATTTATTTATTTTTTTGATCAACACATCAAGCGAGGAAGTTGCAGAAGACCAGCTCCGCCAACTTCTCAAACGGTTTCATGCCCCTAAGTTATCCAAGAAAATCAGATGGAGATTTCTGCGATTTCAACTTTGTGCCAAATTTTCTCTTTCAGCAAGTCCCGCCTTGTTGGTGTGATTTGTCGGGTTATCGTCTGTTCAGTGCTTGACTGATAGAAAATTATGAGGGTCATTCAACTATCGTGCAGGTTTACAAATTGTACATTTTGGAGTGAAACAGAAAGTCGCAATGTACTGGTGTGGTTAATTTTGTATTTGAATTACATAGATCAAATGCTTAGGATCTGTTTTATCTCTACAACGGGTTTGCTGACTAAAACCACGTATTTCACGTGTTTGACTGTCTACACCCAATGCTTTGAACAGCGTCACTTCAGTTGGACGCTTCGTTGGGTACACGGGAGTTTTCCATAAATAGACATCGTTTTAACTGGGCGAGTCATTTGTTCATATTTCGATAGTGTAAGTGACATAATTGGACTTAGTTTTTATCGAAAAATCCAAAAATTGTAAAAAGGTAATCTGATTAGAGCAAAAGGTATACCATTCAGGAGGCTGAGTCCTTAACGAGAAAACTACTCCAAAACTTCCCCGCTGTATGTATTGATCAAAATCAAACATAAAAAATTTATCGCCGAAGAACGCGACACAAAAGATAAATACTCGACTTTTTTAGTACATTCGTTAACAAATATGTTCTATAAAAGGGCTATCCGTTGGAAGCAAAGAATACACCACAGAACTGAAAAATATGTAGTGTACATGTTTTCTGGGCTAGACTAGCTAGTTTCGGCCAATTAGGCCTCATCAGTGACCATCAGATATTTTTATTAGATTAGATTTAGACAAGAAAAATGCCTAATGGCATTATGGACGGGTTTTTTCTTCAGTACGGTTAGGATGGTGGTGGCATTGGTGGGGTAGGGTGGGGTGTGCTGGTGTGGGGTAGGGTGGGGTGGGGTGGAATTTGTGGTGGGGTTGGGTGTGGGGTGGGATGGGGTGTGGTGGGCTTGTGGGGTGGGGTGGGCTTGGGTGGGTGGGATGGGGCGAGGTCGGGTAAGGTGGGGAGTGTTGGGATGGGGTGGGGTTGGGGGTGGATTGGGGTTGTTTTGGGATGGGGGTGGGGTGGGGTTGTGGGGTAAGGTATGCTAGGGTAGGGTGGGGTGGGTAGGGTATGTATGTAAAACTAAGTATGCATGTATGTACAGAACAAATGCAATATCCTAACCAAGTAACAACTTTTTGTGGAGGGGGGGTATGATTTGTTTATGTGCTTTAAGTAGAAAAAAAAAATAAAGTTTTTTTTTTCTATTGTTAGCTCTGGTGGACACTGATTTTAGCGATTTTGAAAAAGGGTCACCTAATGAACATTTCTGTATGTATGTAAAACAATGTATGCATGTATGTACAGAACAAATGCAATATCCTAACCCAGTAACAACTTTTTTGGGGGGTGGGGGGGGGGGTTGATTTGTTTATATGTTTTACGAAGAAGAAAAAAATAAAGTTTTTTTTCTATTTTTAGCTCTATTTTTTAGCTCTAGTGGCCACTGATTTTAGCAATTTTGAAAAAGGGTCACCTAATGAACATTTCTGTAAAATAATTTTGAAATCGGGCCATTATCCCAGGAGGAGATGTCGTTTAAAGAAATTGTTGACGGACGACGGACATCAACTCACCTTGAGCACTTCGTGCTCAGGTGAGCTAAAAAAAGAACGAAAAAAAAAAAAAAAAAAAAAGAAAGAAAATTCCATGCCTGTGCATGCATGTATGTATTATTACTAGCAACTATCAGGGGAGGAAGATAATAACTGTTCATATGCGTTTATGGAGAAGAAAAGAAAAATAAAAAAAAAAAAAAAAAAAAAGAACAAAAAAAAAAAAAAAAAAAAAAAAAAAATGTCTCCACCGGGGTTTGAACTCACGCCCCTCAGATTCATAGTCAACAGTAGGATTCGTAGTCCAGCACTCTATCCACTACACTGGCATTTGAAAAAAGGTTAACCAAAAGGTAAACCTGAAAAACACAAGTTTGAAAAATGACAATTTCCGACAAAATTTTAGTCTTTTGCGCCATTTATGGATAATACATGAAAGCAGTACCTCCACTTATGCATCAGTCCTGATATTAAAACAATCTGCTACAGAATAGATGAAAAATATCACTTTGAAAAAAGGTTAACCAAAAGGTAAACCTGGGACGACGCCCGCCCGCCCGCCCGTCCGCCCGCCCGCCCGCAGGACGTCCGCCCGCCCGGTTATCGCTATTTCAAAGGACGGATTTTTTTTAAAAAACCCGTCCAAAAATTGATATCTGTGGAGGTAATGTGTCGTTTTTACGGTTGCATATCCCGTTTTACGGCTCCACTGACTTTAAGTTTGTCATTGCATGTATGTATAGCTATTGTCTTTTTTTATTTTGGATGGCCATTTAGTGGGAAGGTAACTGTTCATTTGGCTTTTCGCTTTCGACGTTTTCATTAAGGTGAAGTGTGTGCGTTTTTCCCTTTGGTGTCTTGGATGGGAGGTGTCAGGTAACTGTATCGATTCCTGGTCCCAAAAGACATCGATATAGCGATTTTCTATGTGATTTGTACATTTTCATATCCGTTTGAACTGTAAACCTCAATACATATTTAAGAACCTGTTATTGTCATTTGCAAACAGCAAAGTATACAATTAAATCATGATAGCTTGGAGTATAGTAAAAACTATTGACCTAAGGTGTGTGGACGACCTTATGCAGTTCAGCCTCGGGCAATAGTGCATGCGGTCGTCCACAGTACAGAGGGACAAGCTTTGACTATAGACCAAGCTGCAATGAAATAACTGTTGTATTGCCCAATCCATCGAATGCACTGTATAAAGAGATCGATGGATAGTTTTTCAAAGAGATAACTTTCGGATTTAGAAAAACAAACACCACTTTTCTATCATTATTAATACTTAAGTGGTATGTAAACACGACACATATAAAGAACACATTAACCGTGTTTCCAGTTGATTAATTATGACATTGTTTTAGATATACCAAGATTCACAGATGGAATCCAAAAGTGGATATGCTATATAGACCAATGACCGTCAAATATCCCCGACCAATAGTACAAATATTGGACTGGGATATAGTTCACTCAGGTTAAAACTGGTTTAAACTCATCCTATAGCCAAAAATGTAACATAACATTATATATACTAGATTGGTCAATAATGAAAACTAGACTGTGCATTTTTATACTAATTTTTTTGTATTTTGTTCGATTGCGATGGAAGCTTCAAGCTTATCTAGTCGCTCTCGAACACTCATTCCGGATGTTTTTACGCGCGCGAGAGAGAGCCAGTGACTATAACACCACTGCTACCCATTTACACCTGGGTAGAGTGAGGCAGTGTCATTACGTGTCTTGCCCATGCGGGTGCCGGATTCGAACGCACAACCTCTCGATCATGAGTCGAACGCGTTAAAGACACATTTTTCGATTACATAACACCCTAATGACCGTTTATTAAAGAATCCAACATTGAGATAAAATACACTTGGGGTATTCAGGCTGTCATACAGGTAGGGGACCAAGAGAGGGTAATAAATTACCTAGGGATATGACTTTGACAAATGGCATCTATTCATTTACACCTAAGTCCTTATTTTGATTTGCATGGAAGAAACAACAGCACTTTTTTCCGATTTTATATTTAGTAGCCATTATTTATAATCATTACAGAAAATGCCAATTCAAATATATTGGTAAATTTTTTCCACCAAAATGATTTTGTTTTTCAGATAAAATCCTTATAACTTTATTATTTCTGCTCTAAACATATATTGTGGGTACTCATTAGAACCACCTCGGCGAAGCGGTTCAGACGAGTACCCACAATTTGTTTTTACAGTGAGACTGCTTGTTAGAACTGCTTCCATGAGGCGGTTCTAACGAGGACACACAATATATGTTTTTGAGGAAAAAGGAACATCCCCTAACCCCACTTTCTATAGAGAAAGTGGGGTTTAAGGATGTATACATTATTTTCCTTATTTCTGCTCCAAGCCATAGGTTGCGGGTGTTCGTTAGAATCGTCTCATTGAGTCATAGGTTGTGGGAACTCGTTTGAACCGCCTCAAATAGGCGGCTCTAACGAGCATCCACAACCTATGTTTGCAATGTAAATAAGAAAAATAAATTTAATTGTGTTTGTTATTTAGTTTTAAACTTGAAAAGGTGAAAAATAAAATCTTAAAAAAAAAATATATATATATATATATATATATATATATATATATATATATATATATATATATATATATATATATATATATATATATATATATATATATGTTTTCTCTTTTCTGATATGATTGTGTCTAAAACAAAGAACATTTTGTAGTTCCATCTTGACTGAAACTATAAAATGCTAATGTTTTAGACATTATATGATTTGTGTATCACATACTTTCAACCAAAATAAAATAAATAATGAAATAAATAAATATAAATAAATAAAGGTAAATTGATTGATTAAATTTTGAGGTTAATCAATTCATTTACCTTGTTTGTTTACTTCTTTGCACTTTTGAGTAAAGGAAACAATGGATATCAGTGTTTTTCTTTACTTTATTTTAAAATAAAAAAGAAGTTATTTAAACAATATGTTGTTGGAACCAATCTCAGTAAATTATACTATCACTCAAGTACCCTTATTGAGCCCCCTATTAAACAAGAAATCTGCTCATAATCACCTCATAATCACCTCATAATCACTTAGATAAGATAAGCCTTTGATGTGCACTATGGTCCGAAGGAAATGTTTATTGGAGATCATTAGACAGGCCACCCCTTTTATATAAGGAAAAAATGTGTCTTTAACCACTGCGCTATCGAGGCTGACTATTTATATCTAAATATTAAGACGTAATAGTTAATACGTATTTGGGCAGCAGGCCATTTTGTGTCTTACCTGGTCGCAAACTCGGTGGGTGTACACTATCCCGTGGTAGGAATCATTTCTGTCTTGTTTAACAAGGGGCTAGGCAACTTGAAGAAAGTCGTATCAGTTCTTGTATTCCATAAGCACGCATAATCAAACCAATTTGAATGCCATATATATTTTATTCTTTTTGTATGATTTTATAACCAAGTGTTTTCAGTTATTTGAACCAACTCTTGCGACAATGACCCGTAACTTGCTGAGACTTGTCTTCTTTAAATGTACGTGCTCAGCAAGCTAACTGGGTTGAAAGTTGAAAAACACGAGTTCTTGCCCGAAAGTACGTCAAGATTTGGTATCAGCTAATACATAAACCCTATGCACTAAATACCCTTTTGTCTGTGCTGGCTCACTGAATTATTCATGAAGCTGAACAAACAGTATTCCTCCAAATCCTAAGTTTTGAATATGTGTTAATTATCTGGAGAAAAGTTTAACAGAGACAGTCATGAGTAATACAACTAAACCCGATGTGTAGTTTGGTATTCGCACACCGTTCAGTCAGTTATCTTCCTTTTCGTACATGTGTTCTTGCCTATATTAGCATCAAATCATGAACTGGCTGCCAAAAAGAGTTTCGAACTGAAACGATTGTGCTCCTGATGATTAAAACTTTAGTATATCAACATTATGCTCTTAACTTTAACATACCTTGTCGTGTACGCCTGCAGAGTTTGAGTTTAACACGGAAGTACAGCCATGCATAATGCATCAACAAGTATCAGTTTCACAAAACGAGAAAATGAGTTCCACGGGAAGAGCTCTGGCACAGAAATGCTATCACATTTGTACAAGCCCATACTGCTTTTGTCCTTTGGGATCATTGATTCCATTGTTGAATGTTGAAAATATCTGAGAGTCACTGATGAGGCCTAATTGGCCGAAACTAGCTAGTCTGGCCCAGAAAACATGTACACTCTATATCACAGAAATGTGTTCTATAGAATTAACTGTCTTTGGCAAAATTTTAATTGCAAGTCTGGCACTTAATGATACTACAAGACAGTGAACGTTTTCATCCTTGTCCGGCACTAGTGGACCTCACCAAACAAGTGTGATGTGTAAAGTTCGCGACCATTTGATTGAAACCGTCCTGTTTAAGCGTTTATACAATTTCAAACGCCATGGCGATACAGAAAATAATTTGCATGCTTAATTTATTGATATGGTTCTCAACAACAATCGTTACTAACGGCGAGGCAAGTTTTTTAGTTCACCAGAGCCGAAGGTTCCTGGTAAATTAATAGGATAGACAGTGGTCCATCGTGGTTGAGAGTTTGTAGATGTAAATTTTGTTTAAGCCTTCACACATGTTTGTGTTTCTTTCCCTTTGGTGTCTCTGATGGGGGCTGTGGGTTATATCGATTCCTGATCATTGTCTTCACTTCTATTTTGTGTCTTGTAATGTTTTTTTTCTGAGCAACCACATTAAGATAACACACCCGTGCGACGTAGTGCACTTTTCACATCTCTATAAAGGTTACTTTTCTGATAAAAATCCGTGATATTTTTCTTATTACTACTGCAACATTAGGTCTCGTTAGAACCGCCTCATTGTAACGAGTACCCACAACCTATGTTTTGGAGCAGAAATAATTAAATAACGTATAGCCCCGTAAACTCCAGTTTTCTCTTTATAAAGTGGGGTTTATGGGGGTCATTTCACGGACTTGTTCACGTGATGATTTGTCGTGTCCTTGCGCAAATAGTAGTAATGATTGTGTCTGTCCAATGTCTTAGTGTAGACTATATTATCCAGTATTTTGGGGTCATTGATGCAATTGCGAAATTTGAAAATATATTAAGGTCACTGATAAGGCATTATTTGCCAAAACTAGCTGGTCTGGTCCAGAGGAATTTGTACAACATACATAACAGTATGAATTCCTTAAATGCAAAAGATAACCCTTTTAATGAACATATAACTCGCCTATTTGGATTTGGTTCGTTCATCCGCTTGTCCGTCAGTTCAATCAATCAATCTTTCGTCCGCCCATCCTTTAACAGTAATATAACAAAGTACCTAGCCTAGGACCTTTAAACTTCAAGAAAATATGTGCCCTGATGAGACAAATGGGCCACTCCAACACTTGGTCACTATTATGACCGTGAAAATCGACAGGGTGTGAAGTTTACTAGGCCCAGCCTAAAACACTTTATCAGTGGTCTAGGTCATCACCCCAAAATCAGTAACACTAACTTTCTTTGTCAAAACTCGTGTCTCGTTTGCCAGGTAGACTCAGAATGACGCCAAACACAAGTCCCAGTATCATCTTCATAAGTGTATATAACAAATCACTGCAAGTCACCACCAAGAACAATGGGAAACGTTTACCTTCTTTGACCAAAAAAGGATTACGTGTTTCATTTACCACTTTTCCTCATTATCGACTTCGACAAAGTACCTGTGGCTTTGATATGCCGGCCTCGGCCGTCTAGACTTACTATCTTGTTGACGGGGACGTTAAACATCAAATCAAACAAACTATCATGTAATATAATGTAACGTTTCCCAAACCAACCAGGAAACGCTGGAGACAGTCAATGGGTTAAGACAAAATTAACACTTGGCAAGCTTAAGGCTATTTGACCGAAACTAGCTAGTCTGGTTCAGAAAAGCTTGAACACTCCATTCATGTCCGTTCTGTGGTGTTTTCCTTGCTTCCGAAGGATAACCCTTTCATTGAACATATTGAGTTGCATTGGATACATAATAAAGCAAAAGGAATCGTGTCCATTTCAGTCACGGCTCTTTCCCGGAATGAATCGTGGGCAACGAAAAGTCATTTGGTACCGAGTTCGAAAAATGTTCTGAAACTAGTTCGTTTTGTTAACAGAAATGGTAGAGCTATAACAATTCATTAATTCACAGTTTGCCAAAGGTTTACCTGTTCGTGATGGGAATACTTTTGTAGAACAAAAAGATGGACTGGCTATCATTTAAAGCAAAATGCAAACATTTTTTATCGTTTCGTTATTTTGTAAATAGGTGTTATGCCAATGACTATTAATTCCCAGCATGCACTCAACGTTGAGTCAACGTTTTGTGCCTGCAGGGTAATTATTTTGAGTATAGGCTAAGACTGAAGAAGAAAAGTTTATTCACCAGAATAGGTCATTCTGGTGATTCCAATCGATTAAGGATATTAAAGTGTCATGCCTTGATGAGAAATTTGCGTTCTGCGTTCAACTGTTGAAAATGATTTGTTGTAACATGAATTATTCACAAGTCTTTGTATACAATAGACGGATCTTATAAACAAACATTTACATTCATTATACATTCTGAAGTATAAGACTTTCAGTTGTTTTTCTAATGCTTTTTCTTTTCAATCATAGACTAGCTTGGCTCCATATGCTTTGCGACTAAGTGGCTCGATAAACCAGGAAAATATTCCGTTTTACAAGCGAAACGACATTGCAACTGTTTGCTTTTTATGTACTTTGAGCATTAATCAGCAGGCAATCGACGTCAAGTCAATGATAAAACAACGTGTAAAACGTTGCTCCAACGTTGATTCAACATTAACTTAACGTTGTGTGCCTGCAGGGCTGTACAGGGTTGAGCCCATTGGAAATCTCGGACTACTCTTGATAGAAAAGGAAAAAAAATCGTCTTTTCAACAGTTCATCCCAACTAGCATGGAATTTGACTACATTTGATTTAGTAGAATCCCCTTGCATTATATCTATTACCCTAAAAGAATTTCTTGAAAGCGACATAAATGGCATTGGTCATGCACTTAAGGGGAATGGATACATCTTCAGGGGAGGCAACTCCTGCAAAAGTATTTTCGTCTCCCAAGTCAATAGGGGTCAACGTTTTAAGGAAAGAATTTGCTCCTTTAAGAGTAGACCAAAGGAAAGAGTAGACCCCCTTATCAGCGGGACAGAGCTTATACAAAAGCGAACAGGAAGTTCCGAAAGTTGTCTCCCTTTGAAAAATGGCAGAAAAATCTGCCAGGTGTTCCCATTCCCCTTAACAAGCGCAGATATGTCTTTGAGCATGCGCACAAAGAAGAAAAGACTCAGCTTGCGTACCAAATGAGTCAGAGAACAGCCTTCAGTTCCAAGGCGATTCTTCTGTGGTGGTTTATTATTGTAATACTTGCCATTTTGTGGGAAAGTAACTCTCCTTTCGGCTATCCGCTAGACTAAGCGATGTTTTCATTAGGCTTTAGTTACTTCATTTTCTTTCCCTTCTGTGTCTCTGATATGAGGTGTGAAGTAATTATATCGATTCCTGATCATTGTCTTCATTTTTATTTTCTATGTCTGACTGACAAAGATGTATGTTAGTCAGATCAATACCTTATACAGCAAAGACTCTGACCGGCCTGTGAATCCACTGTGCTTATATGCCCGAATGCATATTTCATCGCTTAAACAAGTCCGTCAAATGATAACCCTCAACGCGACTCTGTACAATGAAAAGAAGGGTTTAGCGTATACATAACTATATTTTCCTCAAAAACATACATTTTGGGCACATTTTTAGAGAAAAAAAAATCTCACGTGCAGAAAGAGAGAGAGAAACCCAAACACGATTGTTCACGTTTAAAGTAAAAACGAGGTCTTTATACCACAAGTTTGAAATTCAATACGAAAACACGCCTACACAAATTTATTGGTGAAATTTTACCACCAAAAATGAAATTTTGCGGATGAAAATCCTGATTTTTTTCATATTTCTGCTCAAAACATATATTTTGGGTACTCGGTAGAACCGCCTCAGCGAGGCGGTTAAAACGAGTACCAACAATCTATGTATTTGAGCAGAAGTCAGATAATTAATGCATGCTACCCTGTAAACCCCAGTTTTACTACATAAAAGTGGGGTTTAAGGACCTAAACTTATATAGGCGTGTTTGCGTGATGAAAATCTCACTCTGCATCGGAGATTGCGATTAATTATTTCTCTTATCCACAGTATAAATACTCCTATCAATCGTTGTCTCCTTTTACTTATTGTAACGAAATGACCCCAAAGTGTTGACGGGGCACGTAAAGCCTAAACTCAGATTATTCTAGCTTGTCTGACCCAGACAAAAAAAAACAACTCTTCACAGATGTATTCCATGCTTCCAATGATACTTTTAACAACCTGAGGGACAACATTTTCTGGTTGGGTTTTGTGGGTTAATTATGATCGGAAATGTGTTAAACTCTAAGTGTGCTTAATATCCGCGGACAGTGATAGTAATAAAGAGAAATCAAGGATACATATCTTATAATTTAAGAGGTCACGCTAAGATTTCAAAATACACATACAGTAGTGGTCATCTAAATTTGTCACTGACCTATATTTCAAGAAGTGGTTTAGTTCTTGCACTTTGTTAAAGTTTTTTAGCATCCATTTTTGCTGCGATCATGCAACATAATGCTTCCACGCAGAGCTGAAACCGACCGCACACCAGTACTGGTA
The DNA here is from genome assembly GCA_963580285.1 of Lucinisca nassula. NCBI lineage: Eukaryota > Metazoa > Mollusca > Bivalvia > Lucinida > Lucinidae > Lucinisca > Lucinisca nassula. Next base: position 102,516,235 of record OY757017.1, on the reverse strand, counting down.
AACCGCTTAGAGGATCGAAGCCTGCCCAGGCAAAGCGGTGCGAGTTGGGCCATCCATGTTTATAAAACTATTAGTTTCATTGTGCGACAGGGCTTGAGCTGTCATTTCATCTCAATGTCGGGTAAAAGTCCCACGAAATTGGAAGCACATATCATCTCAACGTCGGGTAAAAGTCCCACGAAATTGGAAGCAACGTCTCCAAAATGACCTATTCAGTGTTGACGGGGGCGTTAAACCTCCAATCAGACAAAATTTGACTTACTTCTATTAGAAATAATAACACCCGAACTCCTATTTTCGGTCTGTTAGGTGTTCATTGTTTACCTTCTAGTGTGTGTTTCTATATTTTTCTCTGTACACATTAACCTCTCTGTAATTAACATGATTCACTGTTAAATGATTTTGGGATATAACACAGTTCTAACACATATCCCAAAAATCGTTAGAACCGCCTCATTGAACATTTGTATGTGTAAAATGTTAGTCCTAGCACTCATTAAAAAAAGACCAAGTACCAAAACTCTATAGTATTTTGTGGGTGCTCGTTTGAATTGCCTCATTGAGGCCATACAAATGTATATCCTCACTTGACAGTATATTGTTGGTGCTCGTAAGAACTGCCTGATTAAGACAATTCTAACGAGCAACCCAAATCTATATTTTATTTAAAAAAAAAAGCCAAGTTGAGTTTAGAATGAGATAAGCTTGGGCATCTGATTTATTAGTCAGTCATTCAATCACTTGTTTAGCTGTGTCAATTTTATTTTATTTATTTTACTAAGACTGCCTGAGTCTAATTCATTTTACTTTTTATTTTTCTTCTTCTATAAGAAGAAAAACAAGATGAATGGAAAAATCTTTCTATTATATCAAGTTTAAAAACAATTGTTTCATTCAAACATTTTTATTTATTTATTCATTTATTTATCAGAAGGAGATGTTTTCTATAGTGTCAACTGATAATTTTTCAACAAACTTGAAGCTTTAATTTTTTATTTTATTTTTGTTATATTAGAACTAAATATGCTATATGATTAACCTTTATGAAACATGTTTGTAGATGTATTTTTTTCTTTGTAATTTAAATATAAAAAATAAATACATTAATCATGACTAACTTGTTTTGTTTGTTTATTGAAACCAATTATGGAGTGTGCCTGCTGTTACATAATTGAGATAACAAGGTTGGCTTCAAACAGAGCAGAGCTGTCAATCACTTATTATAAAAATGTCAATCATTGTGATGTCACAATAGTTTTCCATTTACAGCAAATCAGATAAATAGAATTTGATGTTAATCCTTCAGCGGTCAGACAAAGAATGACTAAGGTTTTCCTGTGCTCCCTTATATAGTCCAGTCCTGTCTTTAAGCAATTGTATGAGACAAGGATTAACGGTCACAACCGATAGTCGTCGAAAACTGCCGACCATAGCCGAATTGCTTTAAAGCAGGTGTCAAGTAGCGTAATTCTGGAAGCTACCTGGAAAAACTGCCAGTACAGGTTTGTTCCCTTGATTTCCTTTGTTTTCATATGGCCGAACTTTTCCTGTATGGGGTAGGCTTGTATTGGTGTATAAAGGTCATAAACGTGCCTCCAATAGATGACCTTATAATCTCAAAATCACAACTCATTGGCATTAACCGTTTATAAAGGACCCTTATTCCCTTGTACCATTAAAGATTGGAATGCCCTTCCAGATTCGATTATTTCCTGTGCTGAAAGGTGCAGAGGATAGTATTACTATTTACCTCTTGGCAAGGACTGGGGACTATATAACTTCCCATATCACAGGTCCTGTTAACACTAAACCTGACTTTAATTTCATCATTTTTAACACTTTCATCTGTAACTCTATCTCACTATCGCACTTTTATTCTCACAATTCATCTTTCTTTATTCCTCACGACGCCCAATCACCGCGAGGGGGTCTTGATAGATAGATAGATAGATAGATAGATGGATAGATAGATAGATGTACAACGCGTCATCAGTAACATTTTGAGAGAAGACATGCTATATCTTCTTTGACTAGCAAGGAACTGTCATTTTAGAAAGCTATTCGTAGCAAACGATAATCACATTTTCCATTCCTACCAAGAATTGAAAGAAGTAGACATGAAAAAATAAAACACATGACAGACAATTAATCAAGCTAAACCTGCTTGCATATGCATAATACGTTCTCCTTTTGACATGTTTACAAAGAAACTGGGGCAGAGAGTGTGATTAAATCAAGTTCTTATATTACTCGAATTAATCACACTCTCTGCCCCAGTCTCTCTGCCCTAAAGTTCTTATATTACCCTAGGAACAATAATACAAAGCTGATCGGGGCCTGGAGAAATAGATTGGGCTGCACGGTGCTTCCGCGAAGAGCTGAAACCGTCCGAACTTGAGTACTGGTAAACAGCTTAGGTCTAAGCCTGCCCAGGAAAAGTGATTCCTTAAACCCTAGTGGTTTCCATGAGCGGTAGGGCTTGAGATGTCATTTCATCTCAATGTCGTGTAAAAGTCCCACAAAATCGGAAGCAACGTCTCCAAAATGACCTTTATAGTGTGGATTGGGTCGTAAAACCTCAACTCAAACAACAACAACAACAAAACAAACAAATATTAATTGAAATGTATTTTAATACGCACCGAATTGTGACGCTGTAATTTCAAATCTTGCCTACTTTTTGTCTTAGCGTGACGATTGCGCAACGACAATCATGTTAGATCACGTCGTGTCGAATGCAAGATACAAAATATCGAGCTCCGCCTATTGGTTTCATTGGGTGACAGGGCTTGAGATGTCATTTCATCTCAATGTCGGGTAAAAGTCCCACATAATTGGAAGCAACGTCTCCAAAATGACCTTTGCAGTGTTGACGGGGCCCCCCAAAGAGTAAGATCAGGCTCCGAGGTTATAAATTTTTTTTTGTCATGCAGAACATGAATTTATCCTACTCATAAATGAGCCGGGGCACACCATTTCCTACAATTTACATTTGCGCCCAGCGAAGACTCAGATCAGCCTGCGCATCCGCGCAGTCTGATCAGAGTCTTCGTTGTGCGCTCTAAGGATAGCTAAGGGCCAAAATTCGCCTTCAAGCGGCCAGAAAAGTCTCTAGTCAGATTATATGGATTCACAAGGCTAGTCTGATTCTTCGCTGGGCGCACATGTAAATTGTATGAAATGCTGCGGCCCGACTCAAATTTTAAAATGCCAACAAATGTCGGAGGTATTTTACTATCGAAGCAGGTACTGTAACACAATAATGCAGATCAGACTGCGCTGATGAGAAGGTGGTCTGTATCTTATTGTTCACAAATGGCAAACATAGAGGATCTTACATGAGTGCTCATGTATTATTGAATTATTTAAACGAGTTGAAGAAAAGGGATAAAATGCGAGGCTATGCCGAGCATTTTATCCCTTTTCTTCAACGAGTTTAATAAATTCAATAATACTTGAGTACGAATGCAAGATTCTATTTATCATATGGCATTTAAAATGCATTTTATTCACGACTGTATAACAAAAATGCCAGTACCCCGCCATTAGTAAACGCCGTACATGTAACATTACGGGACGTATCAAACTAATTTGCATATTCAATCCACTAATTGATCATATCGAATTTATTACATGGCGTTATTACATTCTCAGACGCGACGTCATATGATAAAAAGGTTTTTCTCATGACGTGGCTACCTGAACAGATTTGGAGAAAGGTAATAAACCACATGTAATTGGTTAATATATTCCACAGCAGCGCACCAATGCTCAATAAAATGCATGTATTATTGCACAACTGTAATGGTCTTTGGAGCATTTTATGTGTTTTCCAGTTTCTTAACGACCTCATGCATTCGCTTGCAGTTGTTCTTCAAATTTTAATATCACTTGAAGTGCTTTTACAATTATAGTTTCATCAGGTTTCTTTTCTACTTATACAAAAAGGCAGCTGTAAGAACGTTGCTGTGCTTGTTAACCTATATGTATAAGCATGCGCAAAATTCCAAAACGCGCCTATACAAATACATTGCAAACTTAACCACCGAAAAAAAATTAAGATGAAATATTGTAATGTTTTTCTAAATTCTGCTCAAAATATAGATTGTGAGCACTCGTTTGAACCGCCTCATCGCGGCGGTTCTCACGAGTACCCACAACCTATATTTTAGATCAGAAATAAGAAAAATAAGGTTTATCCCTGTAAACCGCAGTTTTAATATATAAAAGTGGGGTTCAAGGGGCCAGTATTATATAGGCGTGTTTTTGTGATGAGAAAAGTGTAGTTAGCTCCACCAACAATTTCAATATGAAGGCGATGATCAGGAATGATAAATTACCCCACACCTTCCATTCAAGACTCCAAAGCATCACGTGAACAAGTCCGTTAAATGTACACCCCCTACACCCCACTTTATATAGAGAAAACTGGGGTTTAAGGTGTATACGAGCACCAACGACCTATGTTTGCAGTATTTATAAGAAAAATATCAGGGGTTTTCATCAGAAAAGTGGAGATGAGAAATATGCACTATATGTAGCGCGAGTGTGTTATCGTAATGGGGATAGAAACACGAACAGTAACCCATTTTGTATCGGAAACCCCAAAACGGGTAATTGACAAACAGTGCAGGCCCAGATCAGGGCCTTCAATGTTTGCAAAAAAAGTTCAGCCAATTTCAAAATAAATTTTGAAGAATACACAACCTGACACCCCAAAAGTTTGAAATGGAATCCTGCTATATATAAGAAGGAAGATTCCATTTGGTACGTACAAAACAAAGCAGAAAGCCAAAATGACAGTTACTTCCCCATAAAATGACCTGGCTGCTATCCAAAATAAAAACTACATTAAAAATACATGCGGAGACGAACTACCAGGTCAGAAGAACCGCTTTGAAACGGTCAGTAACCCGTTTTTACTTGGTGTGTGTGCTTCGTGTGTGTGTGTGGGGGGGGGGGGGGGGGGAATAAAACCGTTCCTTTCCATTGTCAATATATGCCCGCTCTGTTGGACATTGCGAAAACACGCCTAGTCAAATATATTGAAAATTTAACCACTACAAAATGAAAATTTTCAGATGACACATTCTGCTCAATTTCTCATATTTCTGCCCAAAACATGCTGTTGGAACTCGTTAGAACCGCCTCGGCGAAGCGGTTCTAAAGAGTACCTACAATCTATGTTTTTGAGAAAAAATGTTTACCCCTGTTAACCCCGGTTTTACTATTATAAAGGTGGGGTTTAAGGGGGTCAAAATTATTTAATGTCAATTTCCTTTTGAATCGTAAAGTGTGCTACATGTCCTGAAAATTTATACGAGTGTCACCCATGGGGCCCAATAGCGCTTATCAGAAAAGATGGAGTGACATTATACCGCTTCATACGGGTAACATTTACGGGTACAGATCATTGGCGTTTGCACGGCTCAGATAATAACATAGGTGTTTAATTTTATCATTTCTTTGTAATTTGTAGATATTAACAGTTGTTAAATATGTTTTACGTAGGTGTGCTAATTTATCTGCTTCCATATTTGTGGTCGATGACAAAATGAAAAGAAAAAAATATAAGTGTAAGTAATCTATGTAAAAGTTTCAGTAATATTTTAACTGTTCTACAACTCTACTGCTACTGTCTACATTATTTATTTATTTATTTATTTTTTTTTATTTATTCATTTATACTAAATTTTAAGAGGGTGATGCATTTAGCTGCTTTAGCTAGTCTACCTTGCGCCCCCCCCCCCGTAACACATACACGTATAACATCAATCAACATAAAACATATATACACATATACATAACAGTGTGGTCACATTTTTAAGATAATTGTCGTAAAACTGCGCTCAGATTGTAAAAAAATATTTGGTACAGATGAAAATGTAAACACTTTAAGACAATTCTTGTTAAATCCTGGCAGCTCGGGTAGCAAGACATGCACCAATAGCTGCAAATTCATATCTGTCTTAAAAAAATAAGATTTTATATAGCCTCAAAATGAGCGTATAAACGATTAAGATAGATAAGAAAAACTCTGAAAAATTGAGACATGGGGAGTATACCATAGTTAAAAATAGCTCTGACGATTGAGTTGGAATATTAGAGCACTTGAGGTTTAAATATAAGATATTAAAATACATTTAAAATGTATGCCGGTATATCACATTCAGTATGACATCACAGTTGGCTTTTCCTGACATGAAGTGGAAATGGAGACGGAACCCATGCTACATACAAATGTCATAGCCCGAGAGTGAAGCAGTTGCTTGAATAGCCTGTGAACCAGCTGAGTACCACGCAGTGTTGTGGAGAAAAAAAAAAAGACACAGCCAAAAATCATCTGGCGAAAATATCTTTCATTTTATATAGTCCTATGCTGATCTTTTAAAGGCATCAAGAGAGGGGGCAGTTCTTATTGAGCTTGGCAGTGTGTTCCATAGCTTTAGCGCGGAACAAGAGTAGGATCGATCGAAAAGACTCGTTTTAGACCTGGGTACCGACAATGAGCCATCATTAACTGATCTAAGGTTAAGGTCATGAGTCTGTGATACAGGTTTGAGCAGAGCTGATATATAATCAGGCGTTAGATCAAAAATGAGTTCATTTAAGAGCAATGAAAACATTCGTAAGAAAGAAGATGGGTCATACTACGTAGTTTCGGCTAATAAAGCCTCATCAGTGACCCTGTAATGATCCGGCAAAGACAGCCAGAGGAAACATACTGCAATTTTGCAAATTTCGAATAGGCAGTCTATTGAAAGACTGATACAAAGGCTTTGTATGTGAGTACAACCTTATTCAAATTATGTCGACAAGGAATAGATCACCATCCCAATATATGGAACATAAGAGCGGACGATGTATTATAATCCGCACTGAGTATTATTCATGCGGCAAGCTTCTGTAATTTAGCCAATCTTTCGATATTAAATTTGGAGGTTGTGCCCCATGTATTTGAACCATAATCTATCAATGGGAGAATATAACCTTGATAAAAGACTAATTTGGACTTCCTTTGGAACATATGTGGAGAGCCTCTTTAAAAGAGAAATTTTTGAAGATATTGTGGCACAAAGATAATCAATATGCGCTGTCCATAACAAGTTTTCATCGACATAAATACCCAGAAGTTTTCGCTAATCAAGGTTTTCGATTACATTGTTGTCAATCTGTATTCTTAGTTTTTCAGTATTACGAGTTCGGTGCCGTGTTCCAGTTGTCATGCCTGTAGTTTTATCGTAGTTGATAAGTATCGTATTTTTTCTGACCAAATCTTAGCGTTTTGACAGTCTAATTGCAGTTTATGTTGAATTTCGCTATATTGTGAGCAATGTGTATGAATAGTGGAATCATCTGCAAAGAAGTCACTATCACAGTGTTCTATATGAAGTGGGAGGTCATTTATGAAGATCAAAAATAGTGTAGGGCCTAATATGGATCCCAGAGGAACCCCTGATTTTATTGTCGCTTGTCTTGACATACCATTCCCGCTATCTACTACTTGTTGGTGGTTATGCAGGTAGGATGCTAACAGGATGAGTGCTGCATCACTACATTTATACAGTGAAAGCTTACTTAGTAATATCGTGTGATCAACAAACAAGATCGAACGCTTTCTTGAAGTCCAGAAACACTGACCCAATAATGTTACCTTTGTCTATGTACGCCATCCATTGGTCAATCAACTTAACTAATGCAGTTTGACAACTATACATGTTTTTCTCTGAAACCGGATTGGTTTGTATGAATAAGTTTATTCTTATTTAAAAATCCCATTAAATGTTCGTTAATTTTTTTTTTTCAAAAATTTTGGAAACAGTTGAAAGAATCGAAATCGGTCTAAAATTTGCTGGATCAGATTTGTTACCGCCTTTATGAACAGGGTGAACCTTTGCAAACTTTAATTGGTTCGGAAAGGTAGCCGTTTCCATGCTTTTGTTAATGAGAGCTGCAATTGAAGGCGCCAATATATTTGTAGCCATTTTAAGTACTCTTGGGTCAATGCCGTCCAGACCTGTAGCTTAAGTCTATGCATGATTTGTAAAACTTGACACGTACTTATCTTAGGAATTATAAAGTAGACGTTATCTGCAACTTTAGAGTTTATATATGTTTGCAGTTTAGAAAGATCTAATGTGGATGTGGTAATAGCATGTTGATTAAGCATGTCACTAATGAACGCAAAGTACTCATTAAGCTTGAAGGCAATGTCTTCGGAATTTGAAAACTGCTGCTCGACAATTGTAAGTGCATCAGGCAATACACTTTGGGTTGTGTTCGATTGGTTTACTTCTGCTCTTAGCTGTTTCCATATAGATTTTGTGTCTTTAAAATTTGTTACAGCTTCTGCAAAATGCTGCTTTTTAGCTTTTTGTATCAAATCCTTCGTTTTATTACGGTATTTTTTTGTAATCAGGCCAGTTGTTCAGGCGCTTGCTATGATCTCTCATTTGTTGGGAGATCATAGCAAGCGCCTGAAAAACTGGCCTGCTGACAAAAAATACCGTAACATTTTCTGACTTTGTTTTATTCAAGTCTCGAAAACTCAAGTGTTATCTAAATGAAAACATAGAATGACGTTAAAGATTGTTTGAAAATGTTTGATTGAACAGTGCGACAGTTTAGAAATATATTTTAAATATTTAAGACATTCTGCTTTTTGGCTTTATTACCCTGATGCATCTTTTCAAGCTTTTGCTTTCCTGTGGAAAGTGACAACCTGTTTTTCATTGAGGAAAACTTGTTTCCATAATCCTAGTCGTTATTAGCCTTTGTGAACAAAACATTTTATCCGTGCCCAGCGAAAATTTTGTTTAAGAAATAGATCAGCTCTAGCTGTGATTTGTTGGGTAATAAATCACAGTTTGGAGGTCAGTTGTAAAGTAGACAAATCACGAGCGCGTAGCGCGCGTGATTTGTCTACTTACAACTGTCCGACAAACTGTGATTTATTACCCAACAAATCACTGGCTAGAGCTGATCTATTTCGATTCCAACAAGGTGAAAATCGGAAATAATGTTGTTGTTTGCTTCAAATTCTCACAACTTTTCGCCATTGTTAGAAGAAATCCCGCTAAAATTAACGACTGAAACACATGCATTTACATCCTTTTATAACGTTTTCGATGCGAGAAAATGACGTTACACCGTCTAACGTCAAGGAAATCGACAGTGACGTCATCAATTGGCAGTTTTTAATGACGTCACTTGTCACGCTCTTCTTTGCAGTGATTTGTTGTAGAATAAAACACAGTTATTTTCCATTGACTAAATAGGCGCGCTGTGTTAGAACTTCGGACATACAAGCACGTAGCGGAAACACCCATCCCTGCCTGCAAGAGAAAACCTTCGAATATCTTTCAAGATGACAACGAACATTCAGGTCACACTGCGCAAACATGGATGCTAAGTCTTTGTTGTCAATCCAAATCTAAAGACATATTTTCGTGTGTCATTGCCCATTTGTAGTATTTACTTCGAACCATATTAAATGCATCCATTTAACTGCTGACAGCGTCTCGTAAGAAACCCAGCACATATTTCAAAAAATCAAAACTGATTTGTTCCTTTGGCGAAAATAATAATGGCATCGGAAAATGTTCACGTCGGAATCTTAAGAGGAATGGATATACCTTCAGGGGAGAAAACCTCCGCAAAAGTATTTCTGTCTCCCATGTCAATAGGGACAACTCTTAAATGAAAGAATTTGCTCCCGAGGAGCATTTTCTTTCCTTTAAGAGTAGACCCCTTTTTAAGTGAGACTGAGCCTATAGGAAAGCGAACAGGAAGTCCCAAAGCCCGAAGTTGTCTCCCTTTGGAAAAAGGGGCAAAAATGTGCTAGGTGTTCCCATTCCCCTTAAAACCCTTTCACGCCAGAGTTTCTGAGGTAGATCCTTCCAGCTTTGAATTCTTTTACATAGGGATTTTAGTCTAAAATAATTAACAAAATGGCAAGCAGTGTAGATCCTGATGAGATGGCTCTTTATGAGCCATCTCATCAGGATCTACACTGTTTGCAAAGAAGTTTGCATAGCTGTCTCAACCGGTCCACGGGACAGAAAGGGTTAAAATGTTGCACGGGAGCCTGTGCACATGAAACATTAAAACTTGACATGTTCACCCGGTGAACATTTAAATCAAGCCATATCAACGTATGCATTGATCCCAGGAACCACGTGACCCTTGCGATTGGCAAAACCTCAGATCAGACTGCGCTGTGTCTATGCTGGTCGCACATGCCAACTTGCGCCCTGCGTTTTATGATATTTTCACTAAAGGCTCTATTGCAATATAAAACCAAACCGCATCTTTACAAACTCGCTGAATTCTAATAACTTGAGGAATGACACTTTCGGTATTTACATGGTATAGCACAAGTCATAGATTATGTGTGTTCGTAAAATGTGATTTGTGAAGCAGCTTATATCTTTGTATATTCAATAAGAAAACAGTACAATTTTGCATCCCCGCTTTTATTTATAAGAAGTGTGGCTTATCCGGGTATTAATTACACGAACATTGATGATGTTCCTCATTTACTGTTTGTGTCAGTTCTTAATACTTATGTTTTTAGCAGTGCTACCATTTCTTAGGAGGGGACGGATAAGAAAAAAACCTGGTGACAATCTTTTCTGTGGCTTTGTTGAACTTGTGGCACTTTTCTGTGGCTTTGTTGAACTTGTGGAATGTGTATAGATGTATAGCCGTTTAAGCTGATCTTTCGCGACTGAGATTACACGTCCGTAAAATATTTACCCTTGTAAATTAGAAGTGAAGGCAATGATCAGGAATCGATACCATTAACCCACAGCTCCCATCAGAGACACCAAAGGGAAAGAAACACAAACATGAAACAATAAACCCTAATGGAAAAGCCAAAAGGAGAGTTACTTTCCCATAAAATGGCCAATTGGCTATCCAAAACAAAATAATATAAGCGAAACACACATTGAAAGACCAACCAGAACAAAAATAAACCGCGACAGAAGAACCGCCTTGGAATGGTCAGTAAAACGAACTCCACCGGGGCGTGTGTGTATGGGTGGAGGGTGAAGGGGTGGGTGCTTAAATCGATTTTACGTGGCCACAATCCTCGCCTCTACTTCTGTCGTGGTTTGGACAAATAATTGGTTCAGTCCACATGAATGCCTCCTAACTCATCAGTGCAGCATCTCCATGAACATAAAAATCAAACAACCCAAGAGATGCAACAACGGCGAGCACTCTACAGCAAGAAACCACTGAAAGTTTGGAGCAAAAGAAAACCAACAGTTAGACTCCGATGGGCCCGACCAGAGACAGAGCATCAGGCACCAGCCAACATTACAAACCCCATGTGTAATAAGTAAAATTGGGGGTTTAAAGAGCATGTGTTATTTTTCGTACCTCTGCGCCAAGACACAGACAGTTTCCGCCTCATTGACATTTTGTTCGTAGCTCCAGGGATGATTGAAATTTGATTTAAACATATTATATTCCTTATTCAATTACAATGAAACAGAGAAAAGGATTGGCCTCAAGATGTTCTTATTTGATGTTGAGAAATATAATTAGAATTGCCTCATTCAGAGTACTCACAACACGCCTTCTTTTTTATTGTGTAGGTTTAACGTCCCCGTCAACACTATATATATGCCATTTTGGAGACGTCGCTTCCAATTTGTGTGACTTTTACCCGACATGTAAATGAAATGACAGCTCAAGCCCTGCATACCGCCCAATGAAACCAAACCTGTTTATATGCATGGACGGTCCGACTCGCACCACTTCGCCTGGGCAGGCGTAAAAAAGTCTCCCTGCCCTACATCATAGTGTAGTTTATATTTTCTTGTCCTTTGGGATCACTGATTCCGTTGTTGAATTTTGAAAAGATATTTTTTGGGGGGGGGGGGGATGGTCACTGATGAGGCCTAATTTGCCAAAACTAGCTAGTTTGTACACTCCATGTACATGTACACTCCATATTTTCCAATTGTGTGATGTATTCCTTTTTTCCAAAGGATAACCCTTTCTAAAACATATTAGACCTTCTAAGCAGCTTACCAGTATTCATGTGCGGTCGGTTTCAGCTCTCCGTGGAAGCTACATGCAGCCCAATCTATTTCTCCAAGCCTCGATGGGAGGGGCTCTTGGTTTTATTGAAGATCAGTGCCTATTTATTCAAAACTAACGATGCCAGTACAAGTTATTCGACCAGTCGTCCAACCTTTGACATTTGTATGACAAAAGTGTATAGCATATTTTATGAATAAAAAAATGAGGAGCAAAAGCTGCTCAAATATTTTCATTATCTGAAATTGTTCCAGCCAGACAGTTCACATTTTCACCACTACGGAGCTCGTTTATTTAACACAACAGCGGGCGAGCAATACGACATTGATACGTCGTATCGCTGTCGGCCCGATGTTGGCCTGGAATTCTTTCTTGGCTGTGGAAGGTTTATAAACAACTCGGCCAAGAAAGAAAACCCTTAGTCATTAATATTATACCTCCGGTTCTGTATGTATACATTTTATTTGTGCTTAGACCGCTTAAATATTTAATTTGCGGTATTTATGCAAAAACGCAAGAACCAAACTTTTATTAGTATCGAAAAGCACAGGATTGAACCTAACTGATTTAAACGTTTGAGTATGAATGAATGACTTTTGCATGCTATGTTCAGTTCCATATAATAATTATGTTCGGAATAATAGGTTGTAAATTTAACATTCTGAGATTGTAAATTTAACATTCTCAAGGAGAATGGGTGCGCTTGAAGGCATCTTATTACATTACGATAACACATCCGCGTGATAAATGTCAAAAAGGGTTATTTTTTTATGAAAATTTGTGATTTTTATGCCCCCGCCTGTCTTGGCAGGAGTGGGGCATATAGCGTTTCGCCGTGATGTTACGTCCGTACGTGCGTTCGTGCGTATGTCACGTTCGTAACCACCTCGGGCTGAAATGTCGAGCTGAAACAACGGACTCACATTAGAGCTCATAATTTTTTTACCTGTTGTGCTACAAAGTTGAAATTTGGTATGACATCTACTCAGACCAAGACCTATCAGTTCATGTTCAAGTTGACCCAAAGTCGTGCCCCTGGGTGGGCCTAGGGGTCAGATTGCGTAACAGGTCAAAATTGTCATATAGGAATTTGCATGCAAAACTGTCAAAATGTCTAATTATCTTGAAAATTTATCACATTCGAACACCTAAACCATATATATAATTGTTCCTTATGATATGACACATTCCATGACACAGACTTTGGGTCCCTACAGTCACCCCTGGGCCATGCCCCGCCCTCTTTGCTTCATTAAAGTCTTTATATCTTAGAAACTATCCATATCCCCACCCCTTAACCATATATATTATTGTTCCTTATGATAAGATGCATTGACTGATACAGACATTGGGTCCATCCCGACCCCGACCGCCCCCCCCCACCCCGTTATATAGAAATTTGTATGCAAAACTGTCAAAATGTCTAACTGTCTTGAAAATTAATCGGATTCGTCGAACCCCTAAACCATATATATTATTGTTCCTTATGATATGACACATACCATGTCACAGACTTTGGATCCCTACGGTCACCCCTGGGCCATGCCCCAACCCCTTTGCTTCATTAAAGTCTTTATATCTCAGAAACTATCCATATTACAAAGTTTAAATTTGGTATGACATATACTCAGACCAAGACCTATCAGTTCATGTTCAAGTTGACCCAGGGTCATGCCCCTGGGTGGGCCAAGGGGTCAGATTGCGTAACAGGTCAAAATTGTCATATAGGAATTTGTATGCAAAACTGTCAAAATGTCTAATTATCTTGAAAATTAATCAGATTCGAACACCTAAACCATATATATTATTGTTCCTTATGATATGACACATTCCATGACACAGAATTTTTTTCAAAAAGCAATTATATTTTTTGATTCACTTTCTGTGCTTAAGGCTTTAGTAAAATTTGTCTAAATCGCGACGGAAGTAAGGGCGAGGATTGTGGCCACGTAAAATCGATTTAAGCCCCCCAGTGGAAATCTTCCACTGACCGTTCCAAGGCGGCTCTTCTGTGGCGATTTATTTATGTTGTTGTTTGTTACTTGCTGTGTGTATCACTTTTGTCTTTTTATTTTGGATGGCCATATGGCCATTTTGTGGGAAAGTAACTGTCCTTATGGCCTTCCTTTGTTTAGGTTTCCATTATGGTCTTGTCGCTTAATGTTTGTATTTCTTTCCCTTTGGTGTCTTTTATGGGTGGAGTAAGTTAATTGTGTTTATTCCTGATCTTTGTTTTACTTCTACTTTGGGTCCCTACAGTCACCCCTGGGCCATGCCCCGCCCCCTTTGCTTCATTATAGTCTTTATATCTCAGAAACTATCCATATCCCCACCCCTTAACCATATATATTATTGTTCTTTATGATAAGATGCATTGACTGATACAGACATTGGGTCCATCCCGACTCCACCCCCCCCACCCCCCCCCATTTATATAGAAATTTGTATGCAAAACTGTCAAAATGCCTAATTATCTTGAAAATTAATCAGATTCGAACACCTAAACCATATATATTATTGTTCCTTATGATATGAAACATTTCATGACACAAACTTTGGGTCCCTACAGTCACCCCTGGGCCATGCCCCGCCCCCTTTGCTTCATTAAAGTCTTTATATCTCAGAAACTATCCATATCCCCACCCCTTAACCAAATGTATTATTGTTCCTTATGATAAGATGCATTGACTGATACAGACATTGGGTCCATCCCGACCCCCCCTCCCACCTAAACCATTATATATTATTGTTGCTTATGATATGACACATTCCCAGACAAAGATTTTGGGTCCCTCAGGTCACCCCCAGCCCATGCCCCGCCTATTTATCTTGAAAATTAATCAGATTCGAACACCTAAACCATATATATTATCGTTCCTTATGATACGACACATTCCAAGACGCAGACTTTGGGTCCCCCCTGGGCCATGCACCGCCCCCTTCGTTATATCTCAGAAACTATCCATGTCACCACCCCTAAACCATATATATTATTGTTCCTTATGATAAGACGCATTCACTGACACAGACCTTGGGTCCCTGTGGACAGCTCCGGGTACCTCCGGACACCCCCGTGCCATTCTAGAGAATGGGTACAAGCCATATCGACAAAGATATATGGCGGGGGCATCTGTTTACTTTGAACACATGTCTAGTTTTTCATGAATGCCCCAAACATAGGCTGCGAGCGCTCGCCGAAACCCCGCCATCGAGGCGGTTCTAAAGAGAACATATACCCTCAACATGAGTTTTAGAGCAGTTAATAAGAAAAATAATTAATACCCCTGTAAACAATTTTCTCTTTATAAAATGGGGTTTATATTGGGTGTCCCTTCCACGGGCTTGATAACATGTTTGTTGTTGCAATGATATCTAGTGGAAAAAGAAACAACCCTCCGGGAAGGCAACCCTTATAAAAATACCCTTTTTCTCTCAATTTATATAGGCAGTACGATAACACACCCGTGTGACCATCACGAAAACACGCCTATACAATTTTGACCCCCTTCAACCCCACTTTTATATAGAAAAACTGGGGTTTATAGGGGTAAACCTTATTTTTCTTATCTCTGTTCTAAAATATAGATTGTGGGTATTCGATAGAACCGCCTCGATGAGGCGGTTCTATCGAGTACCCACAATCTATATTTTGAGCAGACATAAGAAAAATATCACACTTTTTCATCTCAAAATTTTCATTTTCTTCGGCGATAAAGGTTACACTGTGTTTGTATAGGCGTGTTTTCGTAATGCATAGTGAACTCATTTCTTCAAAAAGGTCCTTTTTCTGCTGAACATTTGTGATATTTTCTATTTATACGAGGGGTGTTTTCGAAGTTCGCGGAATAAGTCTATAACTTTTCTGAATACGCTGTATTGCGAAAATCGATTTCATTTATGGAATTATATCATTGAACGGTAGCTAAATGCTACGATATCTTGCCTGTATAGTTTTAAGAATTCTCTTAAACATACCACTAACTGCTGACCGGAGCACGCCAAAGTGACAAACGACGTCAACATTACGTGGGGACGTCAAACTTGAGTTCGCGGTTCACTTTATCGACATAGTCCCCATGCGTGGCCACACATTTCCTGTGCCTATAAACCCACTTTTGATAAACCCACATTTTTTAGAGAAGCCGATATCCAAAGTTTATCCTCTATAGCTCGTACCGTAATTCGTTTGTCGTGTCCAAGAGCTTCCTAACTTTGTCCATGTTAGATACCGAAGCCTCAGACGGCTGTCCCGCTCTTCCGTCGTCCTCTACCGAGTTTCATCAATTCCTAAAGCGTTCATGCCACTTATACACAAAGGTCTTTTCCACAGAAAGGCAGCGTACTCGAATCCTTAATCATGTTTAACATTTCGGACGACGACTTTCCGAGACCCCCACCTGAAAACTTCACCATACTCTCCAGTCGACGTCATTTCCTGAGATCCGATTTTGAAAGTCTACAGTTTTCGATTTTCCAGATAAACAAGTAAATGTAATAACGTCGTATATCGAGACGTTATGTTATTACCCTGTAGATTTGCGCCAATTTTGATAGCGTCATAATGGTAAAGCTTAGTTATATCTTCCGCTGCGTTTTTACTAGTATTTACTTATTTTGGCGTGCTCCGCCTACGCAGCCCGTCGTTGCCATAGATACATACGATTCAAATATCATTAGGAGAAATAATATTTTTACGTTGCAGCTGAATTAGAAATAGATCGGATTCTCTTATCAGAGACTTTCAGCCTAAAATCTTTATAAATAAATTAATAACAGCCAAATTCCACGAGAACAACCCTAGTGCATAGCTTGAGGGTGCTTGTTAGAACCGCCTCATTGAGGCCGTTCTAACGAGTACCCACTACCTATGCCGTAGAGCAGAAATAACTAGTAATAGTTTACCCTTATAACCCCTGTTTTCTCTATAAAGTGTTGCTTAGGTATTATAACACCGACGTGTTAACGTGATGAAAAAGTGGGGTTTACGGGGAAATCATTATTTTCCTGTTTTTTTTTTTGGTCCAAAACAGAATTTTTCGGTAATCGAAAGAACCGCCTCATTGTGAGGCGATGGTAAATATTGTTTTCAGGCTGGAATGCGATCCCATTTTCACCGTCAAGATAATATAATATCAAACATTTCCATCTGGAAAGTGCTAGTTCTCGAGATAAGAAAGACGCCATGTAAACACACGGGTGTGTTATCGTAATGGCCGTTATTATTACGCAAACACGCCTATACAAATACATTGCCACCTTTATCGCCGAAAAAAATGAAAATTTTACGATGAAAATTTGTGATATTTTTCTTATTTCTGAACAAAATATAGATTGTGAGTACTCGTTAGAACCGCCTCATCGAGGCGGTTCTAACGAGTACCCACAATCTATATTTTAGAGCAGAAATAAGAAAAATAAGGTATACCCCCGGAAACCCTAGTTTTACTACATAAAACTGGGGTTCAAAGGGGTCAAAATTATATAGGCGTGTTTTCGTGATGAAATTTACAGATGAGGCTTATCTCCCTTTTAGCAGCGCCTATTTACCTAAATGATGCATGAAATTCAGTAATTGGTTTTATAAAGATTAATGATATGTCCTTGAAATTTCTGTTATTTTAAAGCAGAATATACAGGTCTATAATGGAAATTGCCGAATAGTAGGAGTTGGACGTAATTTTTACATGAACAAGTAATACATAATTTTACAATACAATTGGCTGGTTGAAGCGTACATAAATATATATAAGTTTACTTGCTCTTAATGTTTGATTTGGCGGGCTTCAGTATTTATTATTTCTTTGAAACTTGGATGAGTTATACGTTTATTTAGTTTGAAACTGTTAATCTATATCTCTAAAAGCATATTTTGGTAAAAAATAGCTCAACCATGTTAAATATCAAGCAAGGGACAAAGAGTTTTCTGCGTTTATCTGACGATGTTCTTTTGATATTCTTTTTTCCGTTTTCGTCAGGTAACCGAATCTATTTTAGGAACACCCCTAAAAGACCCACTTTATATCAAGATAAGTGGGATTTAGAGAGTAAATATTTCTAAATGTGTTTCCTTTATTCCATGGACTTGTTTACATGTTTTCCAATATACTGGTAAACAAACTAGGTCTGGCAGTGACGTCAAATCAAAAACAAAGCTAAATATAGAAAGGATTTTCCAGTATAAACTTGCGCTTGGGTTTATCGTATGAACAGGACACGCCCACTGCTTAAACAGCAGTCACAACGGCCCAGGGGATGTCAACACTGCTTGTCATGCTGACGGTCCGAGTTCGAATCTCACTGATTGCGTTTTTTTTTTAATTATATATTTGTTTTATCTTTTTATAGTAAATTAAATGTTCATTGTTTCATATTTTTTTATATTTTACTGGTTTAAAATCTATAGTAAATTTTGTATATATATATTTTTTTTCTATCTTTATTTCTCATAAACAAGTTTTATGCAGTCAAGTGTTATGTGCTTGAAAATGAACAAGAAATATGTTCTGTACACGTCGTAATTATCCACTTTTAACATGCCACACGGGTAAAGCAGATTTCACATGGCGTGTGTGTGTTTTTGTGTGTGTGTATTACGAGGTCAAACAAAATAAATAAATAAATAAAAAAAAAAAAAAAACATTCGACAAGTGGGTTTCGAACTAACCACTACTTGTTCTGTAGAACAAGGCCTCTACTCTCTCGGCCACGAAATCCACAAAGTTTTTGCGGTATGTAAATAATCTTAGTCCTAGGTTTCAAGTAAAGCCCGTATCATATGAATATTCGAGTAAACTAATTATGACGTAACTGCCAAGAATTCCTTGTCGGACTATACATGTACGTATGTTGTGAATATTTGTTAGAATCGCCTCACTGAGGATATATCCACAACACATGTTTCGTATAGTAAAATAGAAGTGAAGGCAAGAATCAGGAATCGATACAATTAACTCACAGCTCCCATCAGAGACACCAATGGGAAAGAAACACAAACATGAACTAACTAGACCCTAATGGAAACATCAACAGGACAGTTACTTTCTCACAAAACGGCCAATTGGCTAACCAAAACAAAAAGATCTAAGCGATACACACACTCAAAGACAGACCATAACAAACAACAACAACAAAAATACCTATGAGTCTGACGCTTGCCCATTGTAATTTTATATTTTTAGATTATCTCCGAATTTAGTTAAACAAGCATTGCTTTAATATTGTTGGATTTGACCGTACAGAGATTCTTTAAATCCTCAAATTCTTGAGAACGGTAAACATTTTGAGAAAAAGTACTGCTATTACAACGAGGGTCTTCTGATTGTTAGTTTGAGATATTCATGTACTTATTCATTACGAAAACACACCTATACAAATACATTGTAAATTTTACCACCGAAAAATGAAAATTTTCAGATGAAACATTTCGATATTTTCTTATTTCTGCTCGAAACATAGACTGTGGATAATCGTTAGAACCGCGGTTCTGACGAGTACCCACAATCTAAGTTTTGGAGCAGAAATAAGAAAAATAATATATACCCTGAAAACCTCAGTTTACTATATAAAAGTGGGGTTTTTAGGGGTCTGTAGGTGCTCGTCAGAACCGCCGTTCAAACGAGTACCTACAATCTATGTTTCTGAGCAGAAATAAAAAAAATATAATATATACCCTGCAAACCCCAGTTTTACTATATGGAAGTGGGGTTTAAGGGGAATTTATATAGGCGTGTTTTCGTGATGTATTGTTCCAAATTATGGACAACAGCGGCAAAATAAGGAAACTTGAAGGGCCACATAACAAAAACACGCCTATATCAATACATTGTAACCTTTATCGCCGAAAAAAATAAAATTTTAAGATGAAAAATTGTGATATTTTTCTTATTTCTGCTCAAAATATAGACTGTTGGTACTCGTAAGAACCGCCTCATCGAGGCGGTTCTAACGAGTACCCACAGTCTATATTTTGGAGCGGAAATAAGAAAAATAAGGTTTACACCTGTAAACCCTAGTTTCACTATATAAAAGTGGGGTTCGAGGGGTCAAAACTATATAGGCGTGTTTGCGTGATGAAAACAGAGACATCGAGGACAGATTTCGCTTTCACAACAGGATGTTACGTAACTGTGTCTCAATTAGAACCTCTTCAGACTGTTACATTTGTCTAAAAGAGATGTCATATTTGTTATCCACGCCTCACTGCTGTAGTGCATTCTTAATGGTAGTCCAGGAAATACAGACGTCTGCAATTTCCCGTCGCACTGAATCAACGGTTACATTTATCAAGTTGTCAGCAGCTTGTTTTTATTTGTAAGATAAGATACAAGTAATATATATATATATATATATATATATATATATATATATATATATATATATATATATATATATATATATATATATATATATATATATATATATATATATATATATATATATTTAAAATAAAACTTTTAAACAGAAATTGTTCTTGGATAAATTATGATATTTTTCTTATTTCTGCAACATACTAGGATACAATGACCGTGCAATATTTTGCTTTATCATATATCTACAAAAAATACATGTAATTTCTGAATATGCGATACGCGCGTGGCATCTGTGCGCGCATCACGTTAGCTGAGGTGGGTGCGTGTTGCCATATTACATATCACACCCTAAAATGCAAAACACAGGCCCTTTATCGCACCCAATGCCCCTACAGCGGGAGTGCTCAATGGTGTTTACGAACACAGTATGCAGATGCTCGATTCAGCCGCCTCATTCAGGCACTGACACACTGTGTATTATAAGAATCTTATATGGGTGCGAGGGGTGGATGGAAAATCCGTCCCGAGGGACACTGTCCGGCATCACGAGGCTTGCCGAGTGATGTCGGACAGTGATCCCGAGGGACGGATTTTTCAATCCACCCCTCACACCCATATTGGATTCTTTTTCTTTTTCTTGCATACCTTCCATTTCTTAAAGCGGATTTTTAATGCTGCAGTCACTTCGGTTACCAACATCCGCCATATTTTGTTGACAATGCAGGAAGGTTTAGTGACGTTGCTGTGACGTCAACCTTAACGACGGCGCATACGAGGTCGTAATCAACCAGTGCATTTATCAAACACGCGATTATATTTGATTTTGGGTCGGAACACCAGGGTCAGAACATAAATTTCTATCCCAGGGTAAAATCACGGATTTCCTTGTCTGGTGTGCAAGAAGTAAACGATCTTAAATGAGTGTTTTGGTATTAAACCACATTTGGTTCACGATTTTTTTGTTTTTGTTTATAAAGATGTCAATATTCCGCCACCAGTAAACGCGACGTTGTTAAGGACGCCGTACGTGTAACATTACGGGGCATATCTACCTAATTTGGATCTTTAATCCACTAGTGGATTACCGATTTTATTGCATGGCGTTGTCATATTCTCAGATGCGACGTCATATGATAAAAGGAAAATCCCTGAAATCTGAATTTTTTTTTTTTTGTGGAAGCTATTGCCGATTTTATATGAAGAAAGTTCAGACACAAAAAGACGTTTAATATTTACATTTTCAATGCATTTACAGAAAACTCATTTAGTTAAGGGGAATGGAAACACCTTCAGGGGAGGCAACTCCTGCCAAAGTAACTTTATCTCCTATTTCCTGAGGAGCAAATTTTTTCCTTTAAGAGTAGACCCCTTTTTCGGTGAGACAGGGCTTATAGAAAAGCGAACAGGAAGTCCCGAAAGTTGTCTCCCTTTGAAAAATGGCGGGAAAATCTGCCAGGTGTTCCTATTCCTCTTAACTGCTGGGAAGCTTTATTATACATACTTCAATAAATACATTGACTCACGCGACGTCAGTGACGTCGATATAAACAACGGTTCTTCAGTGAACGTCAAATAAATTACAGTTATTTCCTATAGAGGATCTTACATGAGTGTTTATGTACTATTGAACCTATTAAACGAGATGAGGCAAAGGGATACAATGTGAGGCTTCGCCGAGCATTTTATCCGAAGCCGAGCAGTTTATCCTTTTCATCAACGAGTTTAATTAATTCAATAATACATCCCGAAAAATTTTTGGGTGTATGGCCAAAGCGGCCGCTGAAATTTATATCTGAGGATGTCTGGATCAAAAATGCCTGAAAATTGATGCTGATAAAACATGCTGCAAACAGTGAAAATGGCCAGTGCCAAACACCTTAGAGGATCTTACATGAGTGTTTATGTACTATTGAACCTATTAAACGAGATGAGGCAAAGGGATAAAATGTGAGGCTTTGCCGAGCATTTTATCCGAAGCCGAGCAGTTTATCCTTTTCATCAACGAGTTTAATTAATTCAATAATACATATCAACGAATGCGAGATTCTTTTTATCATATGACATTTAACCCTTTCCCACTCCCTGTTTTTTCGCGCGCCTCCCCACTTAAAATATTCTGGGGGGGGGGGGGGAGATTGAAAGGGGGGGGGGGGGACGTGGCCCCCCTCACATCCCGAAAAATTTTGGGTGTATGGCCCAACCGGCCGCTAAAATTTATATCTGAGGGTGTCTGGATCAAAAATGCCTGAAAATTGATGCTGATAAAACATGCTGAAAACAGTGAAAATGGCCAGTGCCAAACACCTTAATTGTTGCCTTGACAGCTGTGTGAAGATTAAAATGTGGTCAAAAAATTCATGTGAAAACACACTTTTTGCCAAATTTGAGATGCCCCCTCTTTACCATGACAACAATGATCAAGTCATGAAAGGTTGCATTTGAAAGGCTACTGCCCAATGAACATTCATGCCGAGTTTGGTGTAAAACAGACCATCCATTATGAAACAATGGCTAGTTGAAGTTGCTGTCATGTGCAACACTGTGAAAATCAGCGAAATTCACAAAATCCCTGAGTGGTAAAGGGTTAATGAAGAAAATCCCAACTGACCAAAATAATGTTTTTTCATCATTTTATTGCAAGAAACAATATTTCAGATATAATTAATGCAATTTAGACTAAAATTCAGTTTGTTCCCAGATTTCAGTTAATGAAGAAAATCCCAACTGACCAAAATAATGTTTTTTCATCATTTTATTGCAAGAAACAATAATTCAGTTATAATTAATGCATTTTAGACTAAAATTCAGTATGTTCCCAGATTTCAGTTAACCCTTTCCCACTCAGATACGTGTTTTTACGTGTCTGCACCCCCCATTTTAAGCCCCAGAAGCACCTAAAATCTGCATTTCTACCCCCTGGATAGTTATGTTTGCTTTAGGATTTGGTGGGCAAAAAAGTGCCCTGTTTTTTCGCGCGCCTCCCCACTTTAAATATTCCGGGGGGGGGGGGGGATTGAAGGGGGGCGTTGCCCCCCTCACATCCCGAAAAATTTTGGGTGTATGGCCCAACCGGCCGCTGAAATTTATATCTGAGGGTGTCTGGATCAAAAATGCCTGAAAATTGATGCTGATAAAACATGCTACAAGCAGTGAAAATGGCCAGTGCCAAACACCTTAATTGTTGCCTTGTGTGAAGATTAAAATGTGGTCAAAAATTCATGTGAAAACACACTTTTTGCCAACTTTGAGATGCCCCCTCTTTACCATGACAACAATGATCAAGTCATGAAAGGTTGCATTCGAAAGGGAAAAGCTACTGCCCAATGAACATTCATGCAGAGTTTGGTGTAAAACAGACCGTCCATTATGAAACAATGGCTAGTTGAAGTTGCTGTCAGGTGCAACACTGAAAATCAGCGAAATTCACAAAATCCCTGAGTGGTAAAGGGTTAAAACGCATTTTATTCGCGATTCTTTTAACAACAAGAAAAACACCAAATGGTATTACGGACGGGGTTTTTAGGGTTAACCAAAAGGTAAACCGGGACGCGGACGCCCAGCCGGCCGGCCGGCCCCCCGCCCGCCCGCTAGGTCATCGCTATTCAAAAGGACGGAATTTTTCCTTGAAAAAAAAAAACCCGTCCAAAAATTACTATGTCCCGCAATTAGTAAACTCGACGTCATTAATGTCATTTCATAAAATTAAGAAACTCGCCGAAGTACCTTTATTCGGCAAGCAAAGTACTGTTATTCGGCTAACAAATAATCCTTTGACCAAATGAGCCCCGCCAAGCGAACTTGTGTCTTAGAGCATTCCGTCATGACAATTTTTACTGCGCATGCCCAGCTATTCAGAGGGGCCAGGGATATGGCTTTCTGTCTGAAGGTTCCTCTTGATTCACTGCTTGTATGAGCGAGCAGCGAAGGTTCTGGCGAGACTGCGCGGATGCGCAGGCTCGCTTGAACCTTCGCTGCTGCACAGGCGATAAGTACCAAAATCGCTTGACGGGGCCCAAATGTAGGCAAAAATGATTATCTAAAGTACACTATCTTTTACAAAAGGAAGTGTTTAACAGGAATTTGATGGAGTGGTTTTCGCTGCCTGCAGCTCTTGTTACAATCCCTAAAATCACTATGATTAAAACACAATCATGTTTTGTTCGCAAGACAAAGAAAATATATGGCCACATGCGTGATATTTGCCATTTTATGCGGAAAAACAACATAATCAGCGAAATATAGAAATAATGCACGTTCGAGCCATCAACAATCTAAATATGTTGCCTTTTTTGAGTATGAGTCTGCTCTTTTAAACCAGCAAGGAACGTTATTTGTCCTGCTCATATATTTTAAAATGCCAGCAACTGTTTGCATTTTACATTTATGAACAGGACAAGTCTCTTGCTCAAGTGAGTGAGTGGAACATTAAACAGGTTTTTATAACCTCGAGATCATTTCGGACTGCGGAACAAAACAAATTTATTCTCATTGCAGCATGACAGAATTATTACAAGTTTACTCTGAGAAGATGACATGGCTGACATTACTTATGTAAGGCAGTGAGAAGATGCAGACACTGATTCCTACAATAATAATTAACTTATGTATGACAAATTGAATCTTATTTGAGCCGGGGCACAGCATTTCCTACAATTTACATGTGCGCCCAGCGAAGAATGAGATCAGCCTGCGCATCCATTTAGTCTAACCAGAGATTTCTCTTGCTGCATGAAGGAGCATTGGGCCCTTAACTATCCTTAAAGCGCACAACGAAGACTCTGATCAGACTGCGCGGATGCGCAGGCTGATCTGAGTCTTCGTTGGGTGCAAATGTCTTATTGTAGGTTTTGTCGTGCACTGGCTCATTATTTAATAGGTCTTTTTGGCAGATCCGTTTCCAATTTAAGGGGTACCAGATTCGTTTTATGTTTTACCAATATTCCTGCGTTTAAAGCAGATGGTACAAACCTTGATCTGACGCCGCTTTCCGTGGTTTCAGATTTGGATCTAGGCTGTTTGTCAATGTCCAATTTTCGATTCCTTAGGCACATATGGGTTAACTGTCAGTCTGTAAGTCTCTTAGACATTTCCGTTAGGCAGCTTCCTTATTGCGATGAAAGTAAATTTTCAGATAGCGTATTATGTCTCTATCGAGCATGTCAAACTTCACTATATAAGCAAGATCAAATTACTGAAACTGGTGTCTTTATTGTGTTTAAGCTGAAAAGAAACAGAGGACCATTGGTCCTGTACCGCTCACCTGAGTGCGATGTATACGTATATTTAGAGCCACTTTATTTCTGACAAGAAGATTTTTGTAATTTTGAAAGGTCCATCTTGGTCATGTGATCTAAATCATTTGAAAAAAAAAAAAAAAAAAAAAACAACAACAAAAAACGTTTATATGGAATCTGGCTTAAATTTATCCAGCTGGTTTTCAAAAGGGTTATTTTGATATCTGAGTGACTCGGACCTGGACAAAGGTCAGTGAGTAACCTTGACCTTTGGTACTCATGCAGCTCTATTAACTTAAACTAATTGCATATACCATTTAAGTTCACAGGCAATAACAGTATTTTTTAAATAACAGCTTCCACACTTTCTTTTACAAAAGCATAAGTGACCAAAATAGGCATTGGCGTAAATGGGTCAAGGTCAGCCCAAATCATCATTTGAACAAATTACGGTGGGCCGGTGTTCCTAATGCTGTATTCATAGTTTAAAGGCAATTGGCCCACTGGCTTCAGAGAAGAAAATCTTTTACCAAATATCGTTATAGCAGCGATATTGGGCATGCGACCTAGGCCAGTTGAACAAAATTTCATTTCTTCCATCCCATAAAAGCTTCATGTGAATTTGGCTTCGGTTGCCGAGCGGTTTTTAATAAATATGAAGTTTTAATTTTAATGTCTAAGTGACCCTTTGACCTTGACCTTTGATACTTATGTAGGTTTATTTACTCATTTAGTTGATTGCATACACATAATGTACAAAATTAAAGTCCACAGGCCGTATTAGTTTCCAACAAAGTATTAATGTCCACTTTTTCCATAAAAACATAAAATACCCAATTTTAGCTTGATGTAAATGTAGCAAACGTCAAGTCAGAGGCATCATTTGTATAAATTATAATGGGCCTGAGACCCCAATGCTACAAAACAAGCTTCAATGCAATGGCCCCAGTGATTCCTGAGAAGAAGGTTTTTGACATGTTTTATCATTTGTAAGCTTAGTGGCCATATTGGTCATGTGATAAAACTCATATAAAGTAATTTTCTTTTCCTTGTCCCTGTGTAAGCGTTCGTGTGAAATTTGGTTACAAATGGTCAAATGGTTTATGATAAAAAGAAGAATAATGAAATTATCATTTAAATAAAAATAATAATAATAATAATAATAATAATAATAATAATGAAATTATCATTTCATTCATATCTGAATGACCTTGTGCCAAAGTCAAAGAATGACATTGACCTTGATTACTAATTTATTTTTATTTGCTCATTACGTTAATTGCATCTACAGTTTTTAGATCTCATGCTGAAATAGTTTTCGAAAAAAATACACGATTTTAACGTTTTCCGATGCAAAAGCCTATGCGACCAACTTGGACCGGGGCATAAAATAGGTCATGGTCATCCAGGGGTCAATATTTGAACAAACTAAAAGTTCTTCGAATCTCCATTGATACATACAAAGTTTCATGACAATCGACCCACAGGTTCTTGAAGATTTTTGAAGGGTTTTTACCTCATATGAGCATGTGACCAAACTCATTTGAATTACTTATCATTTCTTTGTTCCTAAAAGCATTAATTTAAAATTTGGTTATAAATAATCCAGTGTTTTTCAGAAAATCAAGTTTAAATTTTCAAATCTGAATAAACTTGAGCCAAGGCCTTGGAATTACATAGACCTTTGTAGTTCAATTTACTCATTTAAAGTACGATACTGCATCTAAGAATTTTTAAAACACACCCTGCAATAGTTTCTGAAAAATATACGGTTTTTACTTTGTCTCATACAAAAGCCTAAATGACCAAACGTGAACTTGGAATAGAATAGATCAAGAACACCCGGGGGCCATCGTTTGCACGAACTATGATTGACTAGAGTCCCCAATTCTGCATAATAAGTTTTTATGACAATCGGTCCACTGATTCTGAAAAAGAAGATTTTTGAAGGGTTTTACCTAATATTGGCATGGCGGCCATATTCTTCATTTGACCAAACTCATTTTAATTTTCATTTCTTTTTTCCTAAAAGCTTTCATAAGACCTTGGCCCAGAGGTTTCTGAAAAAAAAAACAAAACAAAAAAAAACAGGTATGTTACTGACTTCCACACTCGTAATAAATTGTTAACTGCTAAACTTCTTAATCAGGGTTATCGGTATAATAAACTACGAAAAGCCTTGTCAAAATTTTTATTTGCTTGTTCTGCGATTCGAACCCACGCACAGACGTCACCTAGCACTGCAGTGGCCGACGTCCTTACCTACTGCGCTTCAGAGGCAGCTCCAAAAAGGATGCTCATATAGGTCATATAAGGCTATCCAGCACTGCAATACACTCTGTATATAGGTGTTTGTTTCATACTACTTTGTTTTTTTTTCCGGGATTATGATTTATTCCCTCAGCAATGGGAGCGACGTTTCGTATTTGCAACCATAGTGATGACATAATCAGGGATAAATAAACATTTGCTTGTTTTGCGATTCGAACCCACGCACAAAATTTTATAGATGTCATTCTGATTTAATTTCAAAACTCAATGTTGGACTTAAATCTCTTCTACAACAAGGTGTGTCGGAACCCGAATTGTATGGTTACTTAGTATATAAATTCAGAAAAATATATAATTGCAATGACTTCAGCATCCGATTTCGTAAAATCATTCTTTGATATAAAAAGATTGGGTATAACATAAATGTTATACGACAGACTGCATGCATGGTAGTTAATCAAATCACGGCTGACAACTTTGCTTCCCTCTTTAATTGCCCGCCGATGGGTCAGGCCTCAGCTTATATGAGGGTTCTAGCGCAAAGGCTTACTGAGAATTAGAGAGAATTTAATTTTATGTAATGTTGGTTGGTGCCTGATTCTGTGTCTCTGTTCGGGTTAATCGGAGTCTAACTGTTGGTTTTCTTTTACTCCGGCATTTCAGTGGTTTCTTGCTGTCGAGTCCTCACCGTTGTTTCATCACTGTGGTTGTTTGATTTTTGCGTTCTCGGAGATGTTGCACTAATGCGCTAGGAGACCTTCATGCTGACTGAACAAATTATTTGTCTTAATCGCGACGGAATTAAGGACGAGGATTGCGGCCGCGTAAAATCGATTGGAGCCCCCCCCCCCCCCCCCCCCCCACCAACCCCCACCCCCACCAATGGAATTCGTTTCACTGACCGTTCCAATGCGGTTCTTCTGTCGCGGTTTATTTTTGATATGGTTTGTCTCTGAGTGTGTGTGTCGCTTGTATTTTCTGTTTTGGATAGCCAGTTGGCCATTTTGTTGGAAAGTGACTGTCATTTATTTAAAAGCTTTCCGTTATTGGTCTTTCCATTAGGGTCTAGTTATTTCATGTTTGTGTTTTTTTCCCTTCGGTGTCTCTGATGGGAGCTGTGGGTTAATTGTATCGATTCCTGATAATTGCCTTCACTTCTATTATAAGCTTCGTATCTGAATGGCCTTGTGCCAAGTCAAGGTATGACCTTGACCTTGAATACTCATGTAGTTTTATTTACTCATCACGCTAATTGCATCTACAATTTTAGATCTTAGACTGCAAAAGGCTTCGAAAAATACACGGTTTTACATTGTCCCATACAAAAGCCTATGCGACCAAATTTGACCTTGGAGTAAAATAGATCTAAGTCATCCAAGGGTCATCATTTAAACATTATATGATGGGCCTGAGTCCCCCAATGCTACAAGCCAAGTTTCATGATAATCGACCAACTGGTTCTGGCGGAGAAGATTTATGAAGGGTTTCTACATTATATGGGCATGTTGGCCATCTTGGTCACCAGACCTAGACCCAGAGAACAAAGTTTCGTTTCTCTATCCCATCGATGCCACACGTGAAATTTTGGCGTTAATCGGCCCAGTAGTTTCAGAGAAGGAGATGTTTGAAAATGTTGACAAACAGACGGACAGACAGGCAGACACCATACTATAAGCTCACCTACGAGTCTTTGGCTCAGGTGAGCTACAAAGGTCGAACCGAGCGATAAGACGTTTTCTTGCACGCGCACATAGAAGACTCAGGTCAGATTCTTCGTTGTGCGCTAAAACGATGCTGTTTAACTATGTAGACAGTGAGGTCAGTAGGTATCCAGACAGATTTGTTTTCTTCGCTGAGCCCACATGCTCGAAAAATACCTCTCGCTTGGCACGGCACTAAACGATAGCTCTGTTCTCGAGGTTCTTCAACTTTTTTCCATGCTAAAGTCAAGTGAGAGGTTGCAGATGACGTCACACACCTACAGTTATCTTTCTTGCTGGAGACACCCAGGCTCATTTCCAACAGAATTTTAATGGACATTCCTTGTAAATAACTTTCTTGTCCCTTGTAAAATTATGACAAGTATGTAACTTCAGTGTAAGTATCAACTAAATGTATCGAAGGGTTCAGAAGATACAATTTCCTAGAAGTTATGACGCAAAACTTTAACCAAAATGTGAACGGACGGACGGACGGAAAGACGGACACACGGAAGGACGGACGGACGAACGGCAGGACGAAAACTTTATACCCCCGTAGCATACTTCGTATGCAGGGGGTATAATAATATAGGGGGTAACTGATTAATAGAGGATCTTACATGAGTGCTCATGTATTATTGAATTTATTAAACGAGTTGAGGAAAAGGTATAAAATGCGAGGCTCTGCCGAGCATTTTATCCCTTTTCCTCAACTCGTTTAAAAAATTCAATAACATATGGACACGAATGCAAGATTCTATTTATCATATGGCATTTAAAACGCATTTTATTCACGATTCTTTACAAAAATGTTAATTTTCCGCCATTAGTAAACGCGACGTCGTTAGAGACATCATACGTGTAACGTTACGGGACTTATCTAGCTAATTTGCATATTTAATCCACTAGTGGATCATCGAAAATATTACATGGCGTTATTACACTCTCAGACGCGACGTCATATGATAAATTATGATTACACATCAGTGTGGCAAAGTGAACTCTTTCTTGTCTCAAAAACGGTTTATATCTAATGAAAATTTGTGATATTTTTCTGTTTCGAATAACTATGCAATGTCCTTACTTTTCCTGGGCACTATAACTAAAGTAGTATACATTACACATACCAATTCTTCATACGAACTTCTACACAAGATTAAGATTGGTTTTTGACTTTTGTGTATACAATATTAAAAAATCATTTGACGGATGGTTTCCTTGAATGGGAAGTTGTATATTTCACCTATTTTGTTGTGCCCTGACTCATCTATTTTTAGAACCAATAGTATTATTTCTGCTCTTACAGTATATGCTTACTTGTAAAATGTATAATTGCTAAGAGTCATTTTTGTCTCCTTAGCACTTTTAGCTGTTCACAAAATACCGTTTTATTATTTGTTTGTAATATTTTCTAGCCATTTATTTCATTTTCTTTAAATGAAAGTTTACTGAAAACGACAGAAAACATTCAATGCATGCACAATAATGCTGTGTTTCTTGATTGTAAAATACAGCAGTAATTTACACTGAACGTTCTACTGTGGTTCCTTCATGTTTTGTGTTGGTGGTTCTGGTTCTTTCCCTAATCTTATATATTGTTATGTTGATGTTTCTGATTCTTCCCCTTTTTTGGTTGTTCGTTTTCGATACGTTTGTCCTTCCAGTTTAATGTTTGTCTTGTTGGTGATTCTGATTCTTTCACCCATAAATAATAATAATGATAATAATGATGATGATAAAAACAATAATAACAGTTGTAATACTACAACAACTGGGCCCCCTCAGGCGATTTTGGTACTTATCGCTTATGCGAGCAGCGAAGGTTCAGGTGAGCCTGCGCATCCGCGCAGTCTCGCCAGAACCTTCGCTGCTCCCTCATACAAGCAGTGCATCAAGATGAACCTTTAGACAGAAAGCCATATCCCTGGCCCCTCTGAATGGCTGGGCATGCGTAGTTAAAATTTGTCATGACGGAATGCTCGAAGACACAAATTCGCTTGGCGGGGCTCAACTAATAATAATAATGACAATGTATAAACGCGGCATTACAGGACTTTTGTTGTCTTCGTGGGCGGGTGCTAAGTATTAAGGGAAATGGGAATACCTTCGGGAGTGGCAACCCCGGCAGATGTTTTTTTTTTTGGTCTCCATTATCAATAGTGGTCAACTCTTAAAGGAAAGAATTTGCTCCTAAGGACGCCCGAAATTCAAGTTCAGGGTACGGCCCCCTCCCAAAGGGGCTTGAAGAAATATATGGGCTGCTTGATCCTTCTACGCAGAGCTGAATCCGACCCGCACACTAGTACTGGTAAACCGCTTAGAGGATCTAAGCCTGTCCAGGAACCGCGGTGCGAGGCGGACCGTCCATGCTAATAAACCCTGTTGGTTTCATCGGGCGACAGGGCTTGAGATGTCATTTCATCTCAATGTCGGGTAAAAGTCCCACAAAATTGGAAGCAACGTCTCCAAAATGACCTTTACAGTGTTGACGGGGACGTTAAACCTCAAATCAAACAAACAAACAAGTTCAGGGTTTGTTTGATTCGAGGTTTAACGGCCCCGTCAACACTGTATAGGGAATTTTGGTGACGTTGCTTCCAATTTTGTGGGACATTAAAATTTTATTCGACATTGAGATGAATTGACCCCTCAAGCCCTGTCGCCTTATGAAACCAATTGGGTTTATAAGCATAGACGGTCCTGCACGCACCGCTTTGCCTCGGCAGGCTTTGATCCTTTGAGCGGTTTACCAGTACTCGTGCGCGGTCGGTTTCAACTCTGCGTGGAACAATCATACAGCCCATGTTTTTCTTCAAGCCCAAATTGGCGGGGTCGACAAGTTCAGTGTAAGCGTATCCTTGTGAATAGACGAAACACATTTCTTGTGTCTCTAACTTTAGGAGGCCTTCATGCGGACTGAACAAATTATTAGTCTCAATCGCGACGGAAATAAGGGCGAGGATTGCGGTCGCGTAAAATAGATTTAAGCCCCACAGTGGAATTTGTTTCACTGACCGTTCCAAGGCGGATCTTCTGTCGCGGTTAAAGTTTGTTATGGTGTGTCGTTGAGTGTGCGTATCACTTATATCTTTTTGTTTTGGATAGCCAATTGGCCATTTTGTGGAAAAGTAACTGTCCTTTTGGTTTTCTGCTACTGATGGTGCCATTAAGGTCTAGTTATTTCATGTTTGTGTTTCTGGCCCTTTGGTGTCTCTGATGGGAGCTGTGGGTAAATTGAATCGATTCCTGATCATTGCCTTCACTTCTATTTTGACGAAAAATAGGTCAAGGTCAACAACAGGTCATAATTTGAACAAACTTGGTAGGGCCTGAGTCCCCGATTCAGCATATAGAGATTCAAATACATAAATCTTTAATACATGAAGCTGAACAAATGCGACCAGAACCGATGTTGAACCGACGACACCTTGCTTACAAGGACAGTGCTCTACCGACTGAGCTATCCGGGCGCTGAAAACATCTCCTCAACTTCGAAGTTTTATAAACTTAGTAAATAAACAACACTATTGATGAAGTACGGGGACCCCTTTTACAGGCTCCACAACCGCACTTAATACCGGCGACCCGCCGGTCGTTTGATCCTGAGAAGATTGTTTAAAGGGTTTTACTATATATGGACATGGCGGCCATCTTGTTCATGTGACCAAGATACCATGAACAAAAGTTTTTTTTTTTTTTTTGGTTTTGGGTTTTACGGCCCTTTCAAGATTATTTCACTCATATCGAGCCGATCGTTAATCATAGGTGGGCGAAAACCGGAGTACCCGGAGAAAAACCACCTGACCTTCCGTTGCAGAACTTGGCGTCTCACACGTGACCCGAGCGAGGCTCGAACCCACGGCGGTGAGAAACCTAACGACTAAGAGTCAGCGCTCTTATCCATTAGTCCACGGAGGCCCGTGAAAAAAAGTTTAATTTCCTATCTCATGAAGGTTTCACAGGTAAATTGGTATCAATCAGTCCAACAGGTTTAGTGGAAAAGAAGATATAAATACTAAATCTGACCATCAGTTTGGTGAAGTAAAATATTGTTTAATTTCTGTAATAGTATCCACATTCTAAAGAACTGATTTCTAATGATAATGGCGTTGAAGTGGCGAAAAAAGACTGCAAAATGTATTCATTTAAGCTCTGATTAGCCCTTGCAGTTTCTGTTGCAATCGATTGTGATTCTGTGCAGGTTTCTGAAACGGTCTCGTTTCTCCTAAATTCACACCAAGCTGTCATGTTAACAATTCTGATTGATTAAGTTCGTATTCTTGTTGATTGTACATGAGCCCCGCCAAGCGAATTTGTGTCTTCGAGCATTCCGTCATGACAAATTTTAACTGCGCATGCCCAGCCATTCAGAGGGGCCAGGGATATGGCTTTCTGTCTGAAGGTTCCTCTTCATTCACTGCTTGTATGAGCGAGCAGCGAAGGTTCTGGCGAGACTGCGCGGATGCGCAGGCTCGCCCGAACCTTCGCTGCTCGCATAGGCGATAAGTACCAAAATCGCTTGACGGGGCCCAAATGATTCGTGTTGGGTAAAAAGAGACAATTAGAGTATGCCAACAGATACCCAACGCCCTCAGGCATGTTACAGTGCATTTTCATTTAGATTAAATCTTAATGACATGAAGCTGTAAAACTGCCGCATTTTACGAAAATACGATACTTTTCATATTTTGGCTTCAAAAATGGATTTTGTGTGCTCATTGAAACTGCCCCATGTGGGACGTTCTGATGTGTACCCATGGAAATTAGGAAGTAGTGTATAATCTTTCAACCCCAGTTCTTTTTTATACAAAGTGGAGATAGCTAGGATATTTGTTGCACGGCGTATGATAATAAAGTAACACAACGGCCATAGCACTTTTTTACTACATTTCAATTTACTTACCTATGTCCCGTCCGGAAGCTGAAAGTTGCCAAAGTTGTCTCATTTTTATTTCGAAGGGCTTTCATTCAATATTGCCTTTGGTGTTCTACAAGGCGGGTTTTAATCCTATTCACATTTCGTTTACTTACACCCTTCGAAGGGGGCGGTTGGATAAGGCAAAGATGACTTGTATATTGCGTCACTGCGACTTCCAACTGATATTGGCTCACAGTTGGACAAGGCCTGCTGTCCTTGCAGCGGGCTAGGTTGAGGGGGATTGTTGTTATTTCTTCTGTTTCTGTACTTCCATTCATTTTCCTTTCTCATCTGTCCCTCATTTTCATCTCGTCTACTTTCTCTTTTATCTCTTTTCTCCCTTTCTCTGGGAGACGACACAAAATGACCCACAGGGATTGACGTATCGTTATCCCAAATCAATCAATCAATCAATCAATCAATCAATCAATCAATCAATCAATCAATCAATCAATCAATCAACCCTTCGAAGCCGGTATTCTCTCTTGACGGAAACACACGTTTCAAGTTTCGAAATCCATTCTGTAAAAGCAGAGAACTAGGCCTTTTTGACGACACTGGTAAATTGCACTACCAAGTTCATAATGCGTTCAATTATTTCCCTATCTATAGCCACGAATATCTGATGTCTACCATTCTGTGGGCATTGCTACTTCGCTTTCCAGTGGTACAAATAATAAATGAGCCCCGCCAAGCGAATTTGTGTCTTCGAGCATTCCGTCATGACAAATTTTCACTGCGCATGCCTAGCCATTCAGAGGGGCCAGGGATATGGCTTTCTGTCTGAAGGTTTCTCTTGATTCACTGCTTGTATATATGAGCGAGCAGCGAAGGTTCTGGCGAGACTGTAGAAGCCTCCGTGGTGCAGTGGTTACGCTACTCGCCTTGTAAACCAGGGATCGCAGGATCGATCCCGGGCTTCTCCAGACTTTCGGATGAGTCTTTAAACCGAGGTCCCGTCTCCGTATGACCTTAGCTGTTGGTGGGACGTAAAACTAAAACTCACTCACTCACTCTGGCGAGACTGCTCGGATGCGCAGATTCGCCAGAACATTCGCTGCTCGCATAGTCGATAAGTACCAAAATCGCTTGACGGGGCCCAAATACCATATGAAAAAAGCGACGACTGGGACATAAAGTATAGAATGACCCTTGCAGAGAAACTTGTCCACTGTTAACCCTTTTTGTACCAAATGGAATCTTCCTCTTTATATATAGCAGGAGTTCATTTCAAAATTTAGTGGTGTCAGGTTGTGTTTTCATCAAAATTAATTTGGAAAATGACTGAACTTTTAGCCAACAGTGGAGGCCTGCACTGTTTGTCAAGGTACCCCTTCATGGGTTTCTGGTACTGAATGGGTTTAAGGAACCAATTCACTCCTGGGAAGCATTTTGTTTATTTTTTAAGCGTAGACTCCAACTTACAAAGGAGACAAAAATAATTTTGAAGGAATGTGTCCTTTAAAAGCATTGCATGTCTTTTCATCTAAATGGTTTGTTACGTATTATGGATATACAGTAAAATAACTATATTAAGACCACCTTTGGGACTACTCAAAAGTGATCTTTAAGACCATTTTTGAACACTTTTTCGATGAGGCGGTTCTAATGAGTGCCCACAATCTATATTTTAAGCAGAAATAAGAAAAAATATCACAATATTTCATCTTAAAATTTTCATTTTTTCGGCGATAAAGGTGGCAATGTATTTTATAGGCGTATTTGCGTTATGCAGTGCAGACCAAGATCAGACACAACAGAAGGCGAAGTCTGATCTGGGTCTACACTGTTTGCTTAAAGAATATTCATTTTGGTAAAATTTGCCACAAAAGCAAACCAAAACAAATACCTGACACCCCTATAATTGGAAATGGACCATTCCAAACTTACTATGTGGAAGAGTCCATTGTCATATATGGGTTGATCAGGAAAACAATGTAAATGTTTTTAGCTTTAAAAAATTGCCCTATAAGCATTTTCTCGCCCAGTGATGAGGGGCAAAGAATGTAAATTTAGAACGCGGCGTCTGATCTGGGTCTACACTGTTTGCTTAAAGAACATCTATTTTGGTATAATTTGCCACAAAACAACACAAAAAATACCTGACACCCCTATAATTGGAAATGGACCACTCCAAACTTACTAGGCAGCAGATTCCACTGTCATATAGGGATTTATCAGGAAAATGGCAACACCCGTGTGACATAGTGAATTCTATCATTTATCCAAAATGGCTTCTTTGAAAATTTGTGATATTTTTCTTATTTACCCTCCGAACATAGGTAGTGGGTGCCCGTTAGAAGGTTCTGACAAGTACCCACAGCCTACGTCAGCAATAGGCAAAATAATGTATACCCCTGTAAACCCAAGTTTTTCTCTATATAAAAGTGGGGTTTCATCACGAAAACACGCCTGTATAATTCTGACCCCCTTGAACCACACTTTTATATAGTAAAACTGCGGTTTGTAGGGATAAAACTTAG
This sequence comes from Lucinisca nassula, assembly GCA_963580285.1. NCBI lineage: Eukaryota > Metazoa > Mollusca > Bivalvia > Lucinida > Lucinidae > Lucinisca > Lucinisca nassula. The sequence goes on along the minus strand of OY757017.1, from coordinate 102,479,266 downwards.
TTTTCTTATTTCTGCTCTAAAATATAGACTGTGGGTACTCGTTAGAGCCGAGTGCCCACAATCTATATTTTGAACAGAAATAAGAAAAATATCACTTTTTTCATCTTATTTTTTTTTGGCTGTAAAGTTTAATGTGTATAGGCGCGTTTTCGTAATGAGATGGGCATCCATTTCACGCACTTTTTAACATGGTGGTATTCAGAATTATCATTAGGGAGAGATACACCGACAGCTTTAGGGTGGAAAATTTTGTGGATTTGTAAAATTGAATTTTCGACCGTAAAACTGTCGATTTGCCTTCCAATATGATTGTTGATTGTTATTCTGCCTAATGCGGCAAGCGTTGTGAGCAGCGAAACCCAAAGCTCGAACTTACATGATGACGTCGGGTCGGGTTTTAGACATTATTATCGCAGAATACAATGTCGCATTTTTTTAAGTTATTCAATCCGAAGACAAGTTACATCTACATACCCAAGTGTATTACAATAATGGGTTTTCAATTAAGGAAACTCGCCCATACAAATGTAGTGTACGCTATACCACCGGAAAAACGAACATGTTAAGGTGATTACTTGTGATATTTTTCTTATTTCTTTTAAAAATATAGATTGTGGGTACAAGGCAAAATCAAATTTATTCATCTAGAAGGCCTGGTATAAAATTGTGGGTACTGCATGCGAAACTGTGACAACTGAGGGTTAATGAAAACTGCGTTAAACCCTTGTACACAGAGCGCACTGTTGTGTCAGACAGCTTTATAAAATCATAATGCATTTAGCGCCTACACGCTAGAAGCATTACGATAACACATCAGATTGACATATTACATTCTTTCGTTTCTCCAAAATGGTAACTTGTGGCATGTTTTCTAATTAATGCTGCAAACAAAGATAGCGTGTGTACTTACGAAAACACGTCTATAAAATTTTGACCCCTTGAACCCCACTTTTATAATTTATAGTAAAACTGGGGTTTCTTGGGGTATACCTTATTTTTCTTATTTCTGCTCTAAAATATAGATTGTGGGTACTCGTTAGAACCGCCTCGTTAAGGCGGTTCTAATGAGTGCCCATAATCTATATTTTGAACAGAAAAAAGAAAAAATATCACAATTTTTCATCATAAATTTTTCATTTTTGCGGCGATAAAGGTGGCAATGTATTTGCATAGGCGTGTTTGAGTAATGACAAGAAAACGCCAATTTATGTTTTGAAAGTAACGATTACCCCAGTAAAAGTGAAGTGAATGCAATGATCAGGAATCGATACAACCACCTCCCATCTCCCACCCAAGACACCAAAGTGAGAAGAAGCACAAAGAATATAAGAATCTTATATGGGTGTGATGGATGGATGCAAAAATCCGTCCCGAGGGACACTGTCCGGCATCACGAGGCTTGCCGAGTGATGCCGGACAGTGATCCCGATGGACGGATTTTTCTATCCACCCCTCACACCCATATAGGGTTCTTTTTCTTGCATACCTTCCATTTCTATTGCGAATTTTTAATGCTGCTGTCACTTCGGTTACCGACGTCTGCCATTTTGTGATGACACAACAGGAATGTGTAGTGACGCCACGCATGACGACGCCGCACATGAGGTGGTAATCAACCAGTGCATTTATCAAACGCGCGATTATATTCGATTTGGGGTCGGAACACCAGGGTCAGAACATAAATTTCTATCCAGGGTAAAATCGCGGATTTCCTTGCCTGGTGTGCAAATTAAACATACATGCAAAGATGAACTTTAATAATAATAACCCACAACAGAAGAACCGCCTTGGAACGGTCAGTTTTCCCTAGTAAACATGTATAAAGTGGAGTTTTCAGGGACGGAATTGTTAACCGAATGTTTAGGCAGTCAGAATACGGGAAGTAATACTAGCGCGTTTATGCCTGCATCTCTGCTATGGGCTGCAAGGTGCTTCCAAGCAGAGCTGAAAAAACCTACCGCACATGAGTACTCATTACGCAAACACGCCTATACAAATACATTGCCACCTTTATCGCCGAAAAAAATGAAAATTTTAGGATGAAAAATTGTGTTATTTGTGTTTTATCTGCTCAAAATATAGATTGTGGGCACTCGTTAGAACCGCCTCATCGAGGCGGTTCTAACGAGCACCCACAATCAATATTTTAGAGCAGAGATAAGAAAAATAAGGTAAACCCCCGGAAACCCCAGTTTTACTTTATAAAAGTGGGGTTCAAGGGGGTAAAAAATATGTATGTGTGTTTTCGTGATGAAAAAACTTCACCATAAAAGCGGGAAGTGAAACGGACAGTTACTTTCCCACAAAATGGCCAAAACGGCTATCCAAAAAATTAAACATACATGCAAAGATGAACTTTAATAAGAATAACCCACAACAGAAGAACCGACTTGGAACGATCAGATTTCCCTAGTACACATGTAATAAAGTGGAGTTTTTAGGGACGGAATTGTTAACCGAATGTTTAGGCAGTCATAATACGAGAAGGAAAACTAGCATGTTTATGCCTGCATCTCAGCTAGTAGTAGTTGTTTATTTAGTAGTAGTTGTTTATTTAAGTCTCATCATGGTTAACAACATATACATGTACATATAAATATACATTCCTCAGCAGATAGTTTTAAAAATTAACCATGCCATTCTTTATAGAATTATAAGAGACTATTACAGTACTGAATAAACATATATATATACACTTCTGAAAAGATAAATAAAACATGATAAAATAAAAGTATTATTAATGTTCGAAGACTGAATCGAAAGCTATCGTCCATGACAAACATAAGGGCCCCGAGGAATCTTGAGGGTCGATCCCGAGAGACATGAGATAAACCGTCTCACCGAGGATCTGGTACCGGGGTGTCACCTTACTAGCTTCTCCGCGTGACCACCGTGTCTCTCCAGATTCCAACAAAGTGGGCCCAGAGCAGACGATAGAACACAAAAGCGTGAGATGGACGAAATAAAGAACCCTCATCAGAAGCTTATATACTGTAAACAGTTAAAAGGATACATTGATTAAACACATTTATAATAAAACATATGACATAACCCAATTAAGATTAACAAAGTAAGCTTAATCTTAAAAGAAACCTGTTCAGAAGCCCAGTCTGTCATCCCAGCGGTATTACAGACCCGGTGTTTCTACCACTGGGGCAACAGAGAACACTCCATCTTCAGGAAACCTCACTAAACGTATTTACACTCGTCATTAAATAATCTGAATGATAAATGTTTAAGATTCGAAAATATCCCAAAATAAACATGGAAAAATAATAAAAATTATGAGTATTACTTATACAATAAAGCTGCACGACGCTGTAAAATCAGCCAGCAGGCTTTGGCACATGGTCTTACCATCGAACAGTTGGAAAACAAAAATAAAAATATCATTTTCTCCTCGTCTGATAAAATGTTAAAATTCGGACGGACTCCAAGTGCTTTTATGAACAAGATATCTCTTATAGATTCATATGCTTCGCACTTAAGATGGGCTGCAAGATGCTTCCAAGCAGAGCTGAAAAACCTACCGCACATTAGTACTCATTACGCAAACACGCCTATACAAATACATTGCCACCTTTATCACCGAAAAAATGAAAAAAATTAAGATAAAAAATTGTGTTATTTTTGTTATCTCTGCTCAAAATATAGATTGTGGGCACTCGTTAGAACCGCCTCATCGAGGCGGTTCTAACGAGTACCCACAATCTATATTTTAGAGCAGAGATAAGAAAAATAAGGTATACCCCCAGAAACCCCAGTTTTACTATATAAAAGTGGGGTTCAAGGGAGTCAAAACTATGTAGGTGTGTTTTCGTGATGAAACAACTTCACCATAAAAGCGGGAAGCCAAACGGACAGTTACTTTCCCACAAAATGGGCGAGACGGCTATCCAAAAAAAAATAAACATACATGCAAAGATGAACTTTAATAATAATAACCCACAACAGAAGAACCGCCTTGGAACGGTCAGTTTTCCCTAGTACACATGTAATAAAGTGGAGTTTTCAGGGACGGAATTGTTAACCGAATGTTTAGGCAGTCATAATACGGGATCCGCTCCGCCCATAGGGGCTTGTAGAAATATATGGGCTGCACGATGCTTCCACGCAGAGCTGAATCCGGCACGCACACTAGTACTGGTAAACCGCTTAGAGGATCTAAGCCTGTCTAGGAACCGCGGTGCGAGGCGGACCGTCCATGCTAATAAACCCTATTGGTTTCATTGGGCGACAGGGCTTGAGATGTCATTTCATCTCAATGTCGGGTAAAAGTCCCACAAAATTGGAAGCAACGTATCAAAAATGACCTTTACAGTGTTGACGGGGACGTTAAACATCAAATCAAACAAACAAATAATACGGGAAGAAATACTAGCATGTTTATGCCTGCATCTCTGCTATGGGCTGCAAGGTGCTTCCAAGCAGAGCTGAAAAACCTACCGCACATGAGTACTCATTACGCAAACACGCCTATACAAATACATTGCCACCTTTATCGCCGAAAAAATGAAAATTTTAGGATGAAAAATTGTGATATTTTTCTTATTTCTGCTCAAAATATAGATTGTGGGCACTCGTTAGAGCCGCCTCATCGAGGCGGTTCTAACGAGTACCCTCAATCTATATTTTATCGCAGAAAAAAGAAAAATAAGGTATACCCCCGGAAACCCCAGTTTTACTATATAAAAATAGGGTTCAAGGGGGTCAAATAATGTAGACGTGTTTTCATGATGTGGTAAACTGCTTAGAAGGACTAAGCAGTGCCCAGGCAAAGTTGTGCGAGTCCATGTATATAAACCCTATTGGTATCATTGGACGGCAGGGTTTGAGATGTCATTTCATCTCGTTGTCTGGTAAAATTCCCACAAAATGGGAAGTAACGTCTCCAAAATTACCTTAACAGTGTTGACGAGAACGTTAATCCTCAATTCAAACTTGAGTATTCTGATTTACTTAAATCAAAATCCGTGATTTCGGATAAAATATAATGAATGGCGAATATAGGGTTATTTAGGATTATCATGGCTTTTGCGTCTATCGATTGTCAATCGACCCAAAGCTCTTAAGTGAATCTGAGCTGATGTGGATTCCCGTAAACTGTACTTTATATAGAGAAAAATGAGGTTTACGGGGATATTCATTATTTTTTTCTTATTTCTGCCCCAAATGTCAGCTCTACCACACACAACATATATTTGCAGTACAATTAAGAAAAATGTCTCATATTTTCTTATAAAAAAAAAAAACAAAACAAAAAAAAAAACGTTTTGTAGTTATGAAAGAATGCACTATGTCGCACAGGCGTGTTAAGTATGTCACTGACCTCGGAAATTGCATTTGTTTAAAAGCCAGGTAAAGTAGTCACAGATAAGATTGACTAGCCCACTTGCTCTTGGAATGTTCTATTGACAAAAAGGTAAATGTGTGAATTCAGCTGTAAATTAACAAAGATGTGGCGACGACAAAAATCCTGTTTCATCAAATGCTCGAGATCTGCGATGATCACACATTTTGTCGTATTTCTGAGATGAATATTTAGACATCGCACTTTGAAATTTTCGTCTTAATCTTGGACATGTCACTACCAAAGCTGAATCAGCCATTTTAAAGAGGATCTTACATGAGTGCTCATGTATTATTGAAATTATTAAACGAGTTGAGGAAAAGGGATAAAATGCGAGGCTTTGCCGAGCATTTTATCCCTTTTTCTCAACGAGTTTAATAAATTCAATAATACATGAGCACGAATGCAAGATTCTATTTATCATATGACATTTAAAGCGTATTTTATTCAAGATTGTTTACAAAAATGTCAACATTCCGCCGTTAGTAAACGCGACGTCATCAAGGACGTCGTACATGTAACGTTACGGGACGTATCTAGCTAATTTGCATATTTAATCCACTAGTGAATTATCGAAAATAATACATGACGTTATTACACTCTCAGACGCGACGTCATATGATAAAGAGACGTACGCCTATCTCCTGAGTAACGTTGTTAAAAGTATGGTATTTCGCTTACCTTCGCAGATCATGCCCATTACTTATACAAGCCCATGCAATGATAACATCTCGAAACTTACCCCCATTGTTATACTCTTTAGCTTGGCTTTGGGGTAGGGGTTTTCTGATTTTTTTTTAAATAGAGCTTGAGGGTAGTTGTCAGCCACGATAGCGCAGTGGTTAAGGCGTTCGACTCATGATCGAGAGGTAGTGCGTTCGAATTCGGCACCCGGTATCAAGGTGTGTCCTTGGGCAAGACACAATGACACTGCCTCACTCCACCCCGGTCTAAATGGGTAGCAGTGGTGTAATAGTCACTGTCTCTCTCTCGCGCGCGCGTGAAAACATCCGGAATGAGTGTTCGAGAGCGATTAAATAAGCTTGCAGCTTCCATCGCAATCGAACTAGAATAAATTAGTATAAACTAGTCGTTAGAAGCGCCTCGTTGTGGTTGTGCTTTCGAGTACCCACAATCTATATTTCGTGGTACAACCTAGAACTGACGTTCGATTTCACCCATTGGGGGTTGAAGAAATAGATTGGTCTGCAAACTGTTTCCGCACAGAGCTGAAATCGACTAAACTTGATTACAAGTTAACCACTTAGAATGTAAAAGCCTGCCCAAGAAGAATGGTGCGAGTGGGATCGCTCCTTAAACCCTAGCGGTTTCTTTGGTCGGTAGGGTTTAAGATGTCACTTCATATCGAGGTTGGGTAAAAGCCCCCACAACATCGGAACCGGCGTGAAGGTCTCCAAAAATGACCTAAATACACGTACCAACTGTTGACGGGGACTTAAACCTCAATGCAAACAAACAAAAGAATCGACTTCTAACAATTACCCACAATCTGCGATTCGACTTTTGATTAACATGAAGACTCAGTATACCTCTAATCGACACATACAAAAAGAGTATCAGTACGACACAGATGCCCCCGTTCATGGACCATCCTCACCAAGAAAAGAAAAGCATGTTGCAAAAAAAAAAAATAAAAAAAAAAAGACAGAATTACTCGCATTGAGGACATCGGCGTAGGTGGGGGTAATGTCCTTTAACTTTTGGAAAAAGTGTGTCTCATCATACCAGATATGAACTAAATCCATAAAAAATAAATTACTAAGTCTGCGACATTGACCTTGAGTTTTGATTTTACGGTCCTTTCAAGATTATGTTAAACGGAGTAGCTGGAGAAACGACCTGTATCTTTCAACATAACAAATACGAACTAAATCCATTACTGAACAGAAGTTTCATTTAAAAAAATAAAAGTGAAAGCAATGACCAAGATCGATACAATTAACCCACATCTCCCATCAGAGACACCCAAGGGAAAGAAACAAAAACACGAATTAACTAGACCCTAATGGAAAATCCGATAGCGGAAAGCCAAAAGGACAGTCACTTTCCCACAAAATGGCCAAATTGGCTATCCAAAAAAGTACAAGCAATAAACACACTCAAAGACAAACCATAATAAAAATAAACCGCGACATAAGAACCGCCTTGGAACGGTCAGTAAAACGAATTCCACTGTGGGGCTTAAATCGATTTTACCCGGCCGCAATCCTCGCCCTTACTTCCGTCGCGATTTAGACAAACAATTTGTTCAGTCTGCAAGAAGGCCTCCTTACTCATCAGTGCAACATCTCCGAGAACACAAAAATCAAACAACCACAGAGAAGAAACAACGGTGAGGACTCGACAGCAAGAAACCACTGAAAGGCTGGAGCAAAAAGAAACCATAAGTTAGATTTCGATAGGCCCGACCAGTCAGAGCAGCAGGCACCAACCAACATTACCTAAAATGAAATTCTGTCTAATTCGCAGTAAGCCTTTACGCTGGAACCGTCATAGAATCTGAGGCCTGACCAACCGGCAATTAAAGAGGGAAGCAAAGGCGTCAACCCTGATTGGGTTAACTAAACTGCATGCAGTCTGTCGTATAACGTGTGTGGTGTACCCAGTCTTTTTATATCGAAACCCAAATGGAATAAGATATCAACATTCCGAGATGCATGTATCAAGTTGTGACTAGAAAATTTGTGTCAAAACATTATGAAATTTGGGCACTAATTTAAGAAACTGAATCACTTTGAAGAGAGCCATCTCCAAAGAAATTTCATTTTTCTGGAAAGCTGAAAATTACACCTATTTTAAATAAACTCTGTAGTATTGAAAAACTTCTTGCCGAGTCAGGATGCGAAACACTCCAAGAAAGACGCACACACACAAGTTAGTTATATTTTATAAGATTGATAATGGGCCCAATCCTGATTGCCTTTCTGACCCTGTGCCTCCACTTGCTGGCGATAGCAAACTCTATAGCCTAAGAAACGCAATTGATATACAATCTATTTGCGCTCGCACTAATCTCTTCTTTGATTCATTCTTCCCTTATACTATCAGAGCTTGGAATAGCTTGCCACAACATATAAAAGACGCAAATCAAATATCAATTAAACAGACGTAGAAGAATTCCCCTTAAGCATTATAATGCTGGATCTAGAATTGGCCAAATCCTTCATGCAAGATTGCGCACGGGGTATAGCTTAAGTAACTCATATTTATACTCTAATCATATTGCTACTAACCCATCTTGTGTATGTGGTGAATTTAAAAGCTGTAATCATTTTCTTATTCACTGTCCTGGATATTCCAAAGTCAGGAACACTTAACTTTCTAGCTACTTGACCGTTCCAAGGCGCTTCTTCTGTCGCGATTTATGTTTGTTATGGTTTGTCTTTGAGTACATTGAGCGTTTCTGTCGCTTATATTCTTTTATTTTGGATAGCCATTTGGCAATTTTGTGGGAAAGTAACTGTCCTGTTGGTTTTCCGCTGTTGATGTTTCCATGAGGGTATGTTGTTTCATGTTTGTGTTTCTTTCCTTTGGTGTCTCGGTTAATTGTATCGCCTTCACTACTATTTTGCAAACACACTCTGTTCCAGTACTGATTCATGGCAAGATAAAAGCAAACGATGAGGACAACGAAATCAATATAGAAATATTTAAGCATCGGAACATCCCTCTCTCTCTCTCTCGATCTCTCTCTCTGCGTGTTTGATGAATATGTGCTTGCACGCGCTGAGGCATGGATGTGTTTGTACATATGCCTGCATGCGCACGTGCATGCATGTATGTATATCCGACTTGCGTATGTCGTGTATGTGTGTGCGTGCGTACGCGCCAGCTGCGCACGTACGTATGGACAAGCTCAGGCTTACTGTCAGATCCTGGAAAATATTATATTAATGTACATTATGCTATATTTGAAGCAACCTATATACAATTTAAATCAAATAAGATTGACTGGGCTAGCAGAGCAGACCCTTGCCCAATTTAGCAATCGGTGTTGAAAAAAATCATAAGCATTATTCTGGGTGTGTTTTCATTCATCAAATATGTATATTTCTCAAAATTTGCATATTCTACTCATACGTATACATCAATTGCTGACAGGTAAATGATTGACCATATTGCTAAATGACTGTATAATTATTTTACACCTTGTCACAGACATTACGAAAACACCTATACTAATACATTGTAAATTTTACCTGAGAAAAAAGAAAATTTTCAGATGCAAAAATTGTGATACGGTATTTTTCTTATTTCTGCTCAAAATATAGTTGTGTGGCAATCTTTCACAAAAATCAGCATAAACCCCATACTTGGTTCGAAATTTGTTAGTTTTGCGTGCACAAGGCTAACATACAACTACATGTATAGAAGTTTGGGTTTCCAGGGCTTTGGCACATTGTTAAAACTTCTGATAGCAAATTCCAGGACTGAAAAAATGAAAATTGAGAAAAAATTTTACTGGCCATTGAGGGCAACGCGCATGTTTTCTAGCAAAGTGCCTTGTCTGCCGTACATGTCTTCATCTGCCCAATCAAATGCACTGTAGGTCTTTGTTGGCCACTTTCTGGGTTATTCGTAGGAAAACGTGTTGATAAAATGATATTTATCAAGCTCCACAATCTCAATGTATGCATTCTTACCAGGCATGGTGTCATGCAGAGTTCAAGTCTAACAATATTCTCATTTGGAAACAGTACAGTTATCAGAGAGCATTAACGTATCATGCATAATACAATTTTAGATGAAAAATGGAATGTCCAGAACTGATGACTATTCATGAAGATTCCAAAAGAAACTTTGCATTTGCTTTTCCGTATGATATTATTGTCTGTGTTTGATGTTTTGTTCGTGATTCATTAAGTTATTGTTTCGGATGAAGTAAAAACGAAGCCTTGTAAATTAATCACTCGCGGGTCTATTGAGAGTGTAGGCTGATAAAATGACCCTGACCGGTGACTAAGGGAGTTTTGTTTAACCCTTTTAGCCCTTTACTGTATAAAGCAAACAGTGCAGACCCTGATCAGACGCCGCATCTGGGTCTTCACTATTTGCCAGTGCCACACTACGCAAGCCCAGTCCAGATTTTTAGTTTATCAACCTTTACACTTTGTTTGAATTGAGGTTTAACGTCCCCGTGAACAATATGTAGGTCATTTGGGAGACGCTGCTTCCAATTTTAGGGGACTTTTACCCAGCACCGAGATGAAATGACAGCTAAAGCCCTGTCGCCCAATGAAACCCAAATGCTTATATGGAATAGAGGGTCTGACTCACACCACTTTGCCTGGGTAGGCTTAGTCCTTCTTAGCAATTTACCAGTACTCGTGTGCGGTCAGTTTCAGCCCAATCTTTTTCTCCAAGCCCCGATGGGCGGGGGCCAACCCTTTACGCACAGCGCTCTGAAGTCACTGGGAGGGAATATAGTGCTGCTGTGTTTTATCTATTATTGTTTTTTTCTCGTGCTGGCGGTGAAAATGGACAACTGAGATAAAATGTTTGCATATTTTTACGCGGCGACTCTAGTGTAAATCAGGATTTTCCCTTATGTGTGATATTGACATATGAACCCCGTCAAGCGAAAAAGTGTCTTCGAGCCCTCCGTAATGTCAAATTTCAAATGCGCATCCTCAACCACTTAGAGGGGCTAGGAGTATGGCTCTTTGGCTGAAGATGCACTTAGGTCCCATGTTGGTGTGAGCGAATAGCGAAGGTTCTGGCGAGACTGCGCGGATGCGCAGGCTCGCCTGAACCTTCGCTGTTCGCATATGCTCTAAGACCCACATTCGCTTTGCGCGGCCCATATGACCTGAGTATTTGTAACTTGTCTAAACCTTTAAATAACGGCACCTTGGTTTTGTACATGGTCAGCCATAGTACCGTGGGCAAAAGCAGGCCGGAAACGTCTGTAGTTAGTAACTTTGGGTCGACTGATAAACAACCAGGCAAGTGGCATTGTGCGTTATTTACAACTGGAAAATATTGCCATTACTTTGTACTGGTAAACAAACTAGGTCTGGCAGTGACGTCAAATCAATATCAAAGTTAAAAATAGAAAGGATTTTCCAGTATAAATTTGCACTTGGCTTTATCGTATGAACAGGACACGGCCACTTACAATATAGCAGTTACAACGGCCCAGCGGATGTCAACGCTTCTTGTCATGCTGTCGGTCTTGGTTCGAATCTCACTGATTGCTTTTTTTTTTCATTTTATATTTGTTTTATCTTTTTATATTAAATTAAATGCTCATTGTTTCATTTGGTTTAAAATCTACAGTAAATTTTGTATATATATTTATTTTTTTTCTATTTCACCTTTTTCATCTTTATTTAGAAATAAACAAGTTTTATGCAGTCAAGCGATATGTGCTTGAAAATGAACAAGAAATGTGTTCTGCACACGTCGTAATTATCCACTTTTAACATGCTACACGGGTAAAGCAGATTTCACATGTCGTGTGTGTGTGTGTATTACGAGGTCAAAAAAAAAAAAAATCATTCGACACGTTGGTTTCGAACCAGCCACCTCTTGGTCTGTAGAACAACCCCTCTACTCTCTCGGCCACGAAATTTACAAAACTGCGGCGGTATGTAAATAATCTTAGCTCTAGGTTTCAAGTAAAGGCCACATCATATGAATATTCGAGAAAACTAATTATGACGTAACTGCCAGGAATTCCTTGTCGGACTATACACAGTAACCTATGAGGAAGCTAAACTGTATATGCACCTTAGAAACAACTCACTAAGGCGACCGAATAAAAAAATGAACAACAATAAATAAATAAATAAATAAAATAAAATAAAAAAATCAAAAACAAACAAATCCGTCTGAGCGCCCACTCATCCGGGACACGGCCTTCCATGTCTGCATCCAAGCAGCAAAGAATAATGTCGGCCCGATGTGGGACTGTCGTATCGATATCAGCTCGACATCGACTAATTGGTATGAAGACGCGATTGGTCACCGCACAGCGGATCAGACTCTACGGATCCGTGATTGTTTGTGTCATATCATCGTCTTATGGAACTAATTTGAGACATTTTCTGATAAAAGTATTGCCTTCACTTAAATTTGGCATCGAAGAAACAAAACGTGATCTATCAGCAAGGTGGAGAAAAGAGGACCTTAAAGTGAAACTTTACTTCTGCTTAAAAAAAACATATACATGTATGGCGTAAAAAACAGCCGTGTTTCCACTAACATGCTGCAAAAAAATTGGTCGGTAGGTTGGAGAAACTTTTTTTTATTATTTTATTTTTTCTCCCGAAAATAATAATAAAACAAAAAAACAGGTTCGGGCCTATATTTTTATGTGTTTTGATTTTGTACATGTTTTTTGTTAATACAATTGTCATGTTGAGACTTGCACTGCTTTAGATGCTCAAAAAATGTCAGCTCTGTATTTTGGAAGGGACTAAATTCCAAAAACTACTAAAATGTACTTAAAACGCGAAATTACTATAAAAAATGCAAAGGCGACACTGGGTAGGGTAGGTCATTGAAAATGGTAGGGTCGGTGTTTTATTTTTTATTTTGTTGTTTTTTTTACTGATAAAAATAGTAGAGTCGGGGAGCGGGGGTGGGGTTGTCAGGATAGCGCAAACACGGCTATTTTGTTTCAGGCCTATGATATGCATACTCGTTAGAATCGTCTGTCGTGGCGATCCTAACGAATACATGTATTGTACTTGAGAAAGAACATTACAAAAACACGCGTATACAAATACAGTGTACATTTTTCCACGGATGAAAAAGAAACTTTTAAGATGAAAAAAAAAAATGCAGTATGTTTCTTATTTTTGCTCTAAAACATAGATTGTGGGTACTCGTCTCGATCAATAGATTGCTTATTTCTGCGCTAAAACACAATCTTTGTTTTAGAGCGGAAAAAAAGAAAAATAATGTTTACCCTAGACTGGTTAACCAATATCTTCTCCTTTGTATTAGCAATGAATTTATATTTTTCTCCTCTCTAATACTTTCTGATCTCCAAAACTTTTGGATTTGGTGCTATGGGATGGAAGTCATTGCTTTTGAGCTGGGTTAAAATTAATAATCATATTCTTAGAAGTGAAATGATTAAATGAATGGACTGTTTCCAGTCTATGTTTACCCCTGTAAACCCCAGTTTTACTATATAAAAATGGGGTTCAAGGGGGTCACAATTAAATGGGCGTGTTTTCATGATACTCGTTTGAATCGTTTGTCGTGGCGATCCTAATGAGTACGCACAACATATATTATACTTGAGAAAGAAAAAAATATCCACAAATATTCTTTGGAATAAGATATTTCAGAATATTTTTTATAGTTATTGCACCACTGTAGCGACTGCTAAGTCGTCCTTGCGGATATTTCTACAAGACACATCAATCATTTACAAATTGTTTTGTTTTTAAAAACAAAAACTCATTACAGAGAACCGGATAGACCTGCTGTAGCATCCACAATTTATCATCACGTGAACAAGTCCGTGAGATGAAGACCCCCCTAAACCCCACTTTATATTGCAAAACCGGGGTTTGCAGGGGTAAACCTTAATTTTCTTATTACTGCTCTTAAATATAGATTTTTGGTACTCGTTAGAACCGCCTCAATGAGGCGGTTCTAACGAGTACCCACAATCTACATTTTGAGCAGAAATAAGAAAAATATCCCAATTTGTCATCTGAAAATTTTCATTTTTTCTGCGATAAAGGTTGCAATGTATTTGTATAGGCGTGTTTTCGTAATGTTTTTAAAAACAGAAACTCATTACGGAGAACCGGATAGACCTGCTGTAGCATCCACAATTTATCATCACGTGAACAAGTCCGTGAGATGAAGACCACCCCCCCCCCATAACCCCACTTTATATAGAGAAAACTGGGGTTTAAGGGAGTATACATTATTTTTCTTATTTCTGCTCCAAGACATAGGTTGTGGGTACTCGTTTGAACCGACTCATTGAGGCGGTTCTAACGGGCACCCACAAACTATTTTTGCAGTATAAATAAGAAAATTATAATGGAATTTCATCAGAAAAGTAGCCATTTTGAAGGTGTGAAAAATGCACTATGTCGCACGGGTGAGTTATCGTGTCACAAGTCCATGTAATGAACACTTCTGTAAACCCCACTTGTACATGTATAAATACTTGGGTCGACAGAGGTTGGTATTATTCATCTTGCTTATACTCGAATACATAGATTGTGGGTGCTCGTAGAACCACCTCTTGGAGACTGTCCTAAGGAGCACACACACTCTATGCCTTGAGAAGAAATAAGAAAAAAAAAATCAGTTTAAAGAGATGAAACAACGAATATGTTCCCTAAGACACGGGAGAATACTTTCATACAGTTAACAAAATGATATTATTTACTTTCTTTTAAACATAAACAATCAAAGCACCATCACGAAATCATGCCTATTGATAATTCTGACCCCATTGAATCCCACTTTTGTATAGTAAAACTGGGGTTTACAGGAGTAAGGGGACACTCGTACTTTTCTAAAAACTGCTTTCATCTTGGAAATTGGTTCTGGCCCCGATAGCTCAGTGGTAGAGCGTCCGCTGCGGGAATGGGAGGTCGCGGGTTCGATCCCCGTCCGCGCCACACCAAAGGCGTAACAAATGGTACTAGGCGCTCCCTTGGCTAACGCGCGCATTTTCAAGGGTAGTCCTAGGAGGATACATGCAGGCAGGTAAGTATTTGTTAAAAGATCCTTTGTCGCAATAAAAGCTCGTTATTTGTTTCGGATATGCGACGGTAATTAAAGCTTCTTTATCTTTATCTTTTTAAGGGTTGCTAAGATATTTTCGATTACAATGTGAATAATTTGTATAAAATATAAAATAAAATAGATCATGCAAATTATATCTTAAACTGATTTATCTCAATTTTGACTAAACCGAAAAAATAATGTTGAAAAATAGAAGTGAAGGCAATGATCAGGAATCATACAATAAGGGAAATATGATCATGTTCAAATGCTTCATCTAGTATAGAGTTTCTATGGTAACAAGCTCTTTCGATTCTTTTTTCACATGGTTTTATGAAAACTAGATGGTTCGATTACCATTCACAATTAAAGAATCTGTCAAGTGTCTTAAATCCCCCGCTTTGTTAACCAGGGATTTGGGTATTCCGCTGGGTACGAATTGCGCACCTCTTGTGGCTGATCTATTCTTGTATTGTTATGAAAGAGACTTCATGTTGTCGCTTTCCATTGATAACCAATCTGAAATTATTGAAGCTTTCAGCTCCACTTCTAGATATTTAGATGATTTATTAAATGTTGATAATACCTATTTCGATGGTTTGATCAGTCAGATTTATCCCCCAGAACTTCAGTTAAATAAAGTAAATTCTTCCGATACCGAGGCCCCGTTTTTGGAATTTACATCTATCTATTGTAGATGGGTTTGTTTCGTGCAAAATTTATGATAAACGCGATGACCTTGATTTTGAGATTGTAAATTTTCCTTTTTTGGATGGTGTTGTTCCTCGTGCGCCATCCTATGGCGTTTATATTTCGCAATTAATTCGATTTGCTAGAGTGTGTAGTCATTTAACTGACTTCAACACTCGTAATAAATTATTAACGGCTAAACTCCTTAATCAGGGTTATCGGTACCATAAACTACGCAAAGCCTTTTCAAAATTTTATAGACGCCATTCTGATTTAATTTCTAAATTCAATATTGGACTTAAATCTCTTCTACAACAAGGTCTATCGGAACCCGAATTTTATGGTGACTTAGTATATAAATTCAGAAAAATATATAACCGCAATGACTTCAGCACCTAATTTCGTAAAATCATTCTTCGATATAAAAAGATTGGGTACAACATGGATGTTATACGACAGACTGCATGCATGGTAGTTAACCCAATCACGGTTGGCAACTTTGTTTCCCTCTTTAATTGCACGCCGGTGGGTCAGGCCTCAGATTCTATGACGGCTCCGACGTAAAGGCTTTTTGAGAATTAGAGAGATCTAATTCTTGGTAATGTTGGTTGGTGCCTGATGCTCTGTCTCTGGTCTGGCCCATCGGAGTCTAACTGTTGGTTTTCTTTTGCTCCAGCATTTCAGTGGTTTCTTGCTGTCGAGTCCTCACCGTTGTCTCACCTCTGTGGTTCTTTAATTTTTTGTGTTCACGTAGATGTTGCACTGATGAGTTAGGAGGCCTTCATGCGGACTGAACAAATTATTTGTCTAAATCGCGACGGAAGGGCGAGGATTGTGGCCACGTAAAATCGATTTAAGCCCCCCGGTGGAAATCTTTCCACTGACCGTTCCAAGGCGATTCTTCTGTGGCGGTTTATTTATGTTGTTGTTTGTTACTTGTGTCTTTTTATTTTGGGTGGCCATATGGCCATTTTGTGGGAAAGTAACTGTCCTTATGGCCTTCCTTTGTTTAGGTTTCCATTAAGGTCTGGTCGCTTAATGTTTGTGTTTCTTTCCCTTTGGTGTCTTTGATGGGTGGAGTAAGTTAATTGTATCGATTCCTGATCTTTGTTTTACTTCTACATCGCAGGATCGATCCCGGGCTTCTCCAGACTTTCGGATGAGTCTTAAAACCGAAGTCCCGTCTCCGCATGACCTTAGCTGTTGGTGGGACGTAAAACTCAAACACTCAATCACTCTCATTCCCTACAAAATGATATCTGAACGATGTCTGATTCTTGGTTTGTTCAAAAGTTATCATTTTCAGACACCATAAGGTCCATTTTTCCCTATCGGGTAACATATGTTAGCTGGCCCTGTATCCCTGATCCATTTGTTATGTTGTTTTTTTTCGTGCATTTTTTCCTGGTCCGACTTGATATGGCTGCATTCTTTGTTAGCGTTTTCTCCTAAGTAACAATGTCTTCCTTTCTATACATGTACATATACGGTGAAACTTCGATGATTCGAACACGGATATTTTGTTAACTATGGTTAATTCGAGCTAGTTCTGAAGTCCCTTGAGAATATGTCACAAAGCTCGAGATACCCATTTTATGAGCCCCGCCAAGCGAATTTGTGCTTTCGAGCATTCCGTCATGACAATTTTTAACTGCGCATGCCCAGCCATTCAGAGGGACCAGGGATATGGTTTTCTGTCTGAAGGTTCCTCTTGACTCACTGCTTGTATGAGCGAGCAGCGAAGGTTCTGGTGAGACTGCGCGGATGCGCAGGCTCGCCTGAACCTTCGCTGCTCGCATAGGCGATAAGTACCAAAATCGCTTGACGGGGCCCTTATATTGAAAAAGTTTGTTGTGTGCACTCATTAGAATCGCCTCAATCAAAACGTATGTTGTGTGCACCCATTAGAATCGCTAATGAGGCGATTCTATGAGTATACACAACATACCTTTATTTTATTGAAGATTGTAGAGGTGTCCTAAAGTGATCCCCATTATGGCCTGACCCTATACGAAAACCTCAGTTATTCGAACTGCCTCTATCTTGAATAAATTTTCATGGACCCAGAAGTGTTTGAGTTATTGACGTTTGACTACATATATAAAATATCTAAGGAAAACCACATCACGTTACAAGTTCATGTAATGAACACCCCTGTAAACCCCACTTTATGTACAGAAAAAGGAAACATTATTTTTCTTATTTGTTTCTCTAAAACATAGGTTGCAGGTTAGAACCGCCTCAAGAAAAAAAAATATGATATATTTTTATCCTGAAAAAGGACCGTCATCACATGAACAAGTTGGTGAAATAAAGACCCCCCACCCCTAAAGCCTACTATATATAGGGAAAACTGGGGTATACCGGGGTAAACATTATTTTCCTTATTTCTGCTCCAAGACATAGGTTGTGGGTACTCGTTACAACCGCCCCGATGAGGCGGTTCTAACGAGCACCTAAAACCTATGTTTGCTTTATAAATAAGAAAAATATAAAAAAAAAATCATCAGAAAAAAATACCTTTTTGTGTTTTGAAAAAATGCACTTTTTTCACACGGATGTGTTATCGTAATGTTTGGAGGAAAACTAGTGCACAATGTGACACGGATGTGTTATTGCAAATAAATGTCTGTAGAATGCATGCTACATGTAGCAGAGGATTCAGCAAAATTAATTGTGCAATAGTGTGCTGCGCTTTGAAGGCAAGATAATTGTTCTGAACCCGTTGACATTTAATCCACGTCAAATGCAAAATTCTCATTACAGGAGGACAATGAAAGCACCTTTATTGATTACAGTTACTAAATGACATTGAGCCTTTTCCTGATTCTCTGAATCACAGTACTTCAAAGTTTGTTACTTTTTACTATTTGAGAAAGTGAAGTTCGATTCATGATTCTGCAAACGGATATTTTTGCCGTTCAACTTAGTAGTATATTGCTCATATTAGTGCTGAAACAAGAAGAGCAAAGAGGAAAAGTCTCGCTTGAAAATAAAGCACAAAACTGTCATTAAGATGAAAAGTGGCACCAACGAAAACCTAGACATAACATGTTTTATCATATGACGTCGCGTCTGAGAATGTAATAACGCCATGTAATAAATGCGATAATCCACTAGTGGATTAAACATGCAAATTAGTTAGATACGCCCCATAACGTTACACTTACGACGTCCTTAACGACATCGCGTTTACTCATGGCGGAATATTGACATTTTTGTAAATAATCGTAAATAAAATGGGTTTTCACTGTCATATGATAAATAGAATCTTGCATTCGAATTCGTGTTCATGTAGTATTGAATTGATTAAACTCGTTGAGTAAAAGAGATAAAATGCTCGGCAAAGCCTTGCATTTTGTTCTTTTGCTCAACTCTTTTAATAAATTCAATTATACATGAACACTCATTTAAGATCCTCTATATAAAACACAGACAGTCAAGTCATTAGATTCCTACTGTGGTGCTCCAAGGATTAACCATATCCACCAGTCACACTGCAATAACATGTAAAAATTTAACGGAAGACATTAATAATATATGGGAGATATAAACCCATTTCCTCGACTTAGTCCTCGCTCTCGATTCTCAAGAAAATAAGAGACCTCGGTGTTGAACAAGGCGGTTCTACATCATAGTGTAGATTATATTTTCTTGTCCTTTGGGATCATTGGTTTCATTGTGGAATTTCGAAAATATCCGAGGGTCACTGATGAGGCCTAATTGGCCGAAACTAGCTAGTCTGGCCCAGAAAACATGTACACTCCATATTTTTAAGTTCTGTGGTGTATTCATTGCTTCCAAAGGATAACCCTTTTATAGAACATATTTAATATGTTGTTTGTGAACCAAAATTCTAAGAACGTTTAGAGGTATAAACAACACTACTTTCAGGCCCCGAATTGATTTGAAGCAGAATTGTTTTAATTCTGTCTTTGAAGTTTTAAAGTGTTTCTTTACGAATATATTTAACATGGATTTATATAGTGATATATTTAAAGTCTAGACAAAATCACTGTCTAGCTTCATTACATTTTGTCCATCGTACAAGTAAGCTTTTGCTGTGGTTTTGATTTCTGTTCTTATATAATGAGTGTGTTTGCTGTGAGAGATTATCAATCAATGGTGTATGCTAAGGAAACGCGGATGACTATAATTTCCTATAGAACAGATAGAAAATCTGTGACTGTATCAGTACACCAGTCACTTTCGCTGCCATATGTACTTTTTTGTAATAAAAAATGCTTCCAGGGTCCAGTTATTCAAAGCACTGTTAGCTTAACGATCCCGTTAGTGGTCAAATTGTTAACTGCTCTAGCAAGTACAATACCTAACATCAAGTTCTGGTATATTTGCAAACAAATGTGAACAGTTTTGCATTTTACAAAAGCTGTTCACATTTTCAGCAAACATTCTAGCAAATTAGCAATATTAAATGATCAAAATTTTAACAATTCCGTAACTAACGACGTCGTACGCTTTGAGCAACTGGGCCCAGGTCACTAACTATTTCTCTTCTTTCGATGGCTTGGGAAGGCTGTGCCCAGTAATCGAGTACAATAAACCTCCTACATTAAGACCACCTTTGGAACTATTCAAAAGTGGTCAGCTCTTAAAAAAGAGCAATTTTGAACAGTCCTAAAGGTGTTCTTTTACTGAACACTGGGCGCATATAACTCAAAGAAAGAATAATTTAATCCATTTTAATATGCTTTTGAAAGCAGAATTAGTCTTGCTTGGTCCAACGTGGTTCAACTTTTGGTTTTCGTTTGCTCCAGTGTTTCTGCGGCGTTGTGTTCAACACCGAATGGCTCAGCGCGTTTTACTGTCGAGTCCTCATCCTTACGTCAACTTTTCTTTAATTGTGATTTCTTTGGTTGCAGAGTTGATTCACTGATGAGTTAGAAAAGCTTCGCACGGACCAATCAATACTTGGTTGAACCACTTTGAACGTGAGGGTTGGGATCCCGTAAAGCTAACTTAAACCCCCACTATTTTTACTGATCGTTCAAAGTCGAAGCTTTTGCTGTGGTTTCTTCATGTTTTGTGTTGGTGGTTCTGATTCTTTCCTTAATCATATATGTTGTTACCTTGAGGATTCTGATTCTTCCCCATTTTTGTTTGTTCATCACGCGAACAAGTCCGTGAAATGAAGACCCCACTTCATATAGAGAAAGTTGGGGTTTACCGGGGTATTCATTATTTTTCTTATTTCTGCTGTAAGACATAGGTTGTGGGTACTCGTTAGAACCGCCTTAATGAGGCGGTTCTAACGAGCACCCACATCCTATGTCTTGAGCATTTATAAGAAAAATATGAAGGAATTTCATCAGAAAAGTAGCCATTTTGGAGATGTGAAAAATGCACTATGTCGTACGGATGTGTTATCGTAATGTATTTTGTTTAGTTACGTTTGTCCTTCCAGTTTAATGTTTGTCATGCTGGTGATTCTGATTCTGTCCCCCTTATTTACTCCTTTTTAGTTAGGTTTGAGTATTCTTAATCACCACCTCTTCGTTTACCTGTTGTTCGTTTTGTGTACTGTCGTCACTCCATGATTTGACGTCTTTCCTTACTGATATTGTGGTAGAATTTGGGATCTGATTGGATCAGTTCCTGATCGTTTCTCTTTAAATGTTAATTTTAGGTTGTCTTAATGTCGGAATTTTACTGTACTCCAGATTTACCTTTTTCTTCTCTTCTAGACGATTTTCCACTTAAACCTTTTTGTTTGTGTTGAAAATGTTTCGTAGCCGCCAACACGATTTAGGTCAGTTTGGAGGGTCGCTTCCGATTTTATGGGATTTTAACTCGACATTGAGTTCAAATTACATCTCAACCCTACCATCCAAAAGAATGGCTAGGGACTCGTACTACTTAAACTTCCTAAGTGGTTTACAGACCTATGTGATTTGAGTTGGTTTAAGAATACACCTTGAGACAGTAGTCATTTTTAAATGATTCTTTCTCAACCTTTTCAAGGTGTATTCCTGCTATGTTTATACATCAAATTAAAAATAGAAGCGAAGTCAATGATCAGGAATCGGAACAATTAACCCACAGCTCCCATCAGAGACACTAAGGGAAAGAAACATGAAACAACTAGTCTGTAATGGAAACATCACTAGCGGAAAGCCAAAAGGACAGTTACTTTCCCACAAAATGACCAAAGCAAAATAATATAAGCAATACACACACTCAAAGACAAGCCATAACAAAAATTAACAGCGACAGAAGAACTGCACTGGAACGGTCAGTGACACGAATTCCGCTGGGGGACTTAAATCGATTTTACGTGGCCACAATCCTCGCCCTTACTTCCGTCGCGATTTAGACAAATAATTTGTTCAGCCCGCATGAAGGCCCCCTAACTCATCAGTGCAACATCTCCGTGAACACAAAAATGCCCAGAAACTGAAGTATAATATAAGTTAATAATTGTTTTGTATCTTTGTTATTTGTTATTAGATGGCAATTCAAAATGTATGAGTTTTCGTATTTTTGGATTCAGCCGCTGGGTCAGGTCTCAGATTCTATTACGGTTCCATCGTAAAGGCTTATGTTGATTGGTACCTGATGCTCTGTCTCTGGTCGGGCCCATCAGAGTCTAACGGTTGGTTTTCATTTGCTCCAGCATTTCAGTGGTTTCTTGCTGTCGAGTCATCACCGTTGTTTCATCTCTGTGGGTGTTTGGTATTTGTGTTCACGGAGATGTTGCACTAATAAGTTAGGAGGCCTTCATGCAGACTGAACATATTATTTGTCGTAATCGCGACGAAATTAAGGGCGCGGATTGTGGCCACATAAAATCGATTTAAGCCCCCAGCGGAATTCGTGTCACTGACCGTTCCAGTGCAGTTCTTCTGTCGCTGTTAATTTTTGTTATGGCTTGTCTTTGAGTGTGTGTATCGCTTACCGTTTCGTTTCCGCTGACCGTTCCAAGTCGGTTCTTCTGTCGCGGTTTATGTTTGTTATGTTTTGTCTTTGGGTGTTTGTGCCGCTTATATTATTTTATTTTGGATAGCCTATTGGCCATTTTGTGGAAAAGTAACTATCCTTTTGGCTTTCCGCTATTGATGTTTCCATTACGGTCTGTTTTTTCATGTTTGTGTCTTTTCCCTTTGGTATCTCTGATGGGAGCTGTGGGTTAATTGTATCGATTCCTGATCATTGCCCCCACTTTTATTTTATTTATCATTTGTAAAAAAGAGTTTTTTTCCTTTGACAGGGATCACGAATACATGCTCTACAGCAACGCATCATAGATCATTCCTAACCTTGTTTAAAACATTACGCAAACACGCCTATACAAATACATTGCCACCTTTATCGTCAAAACAATTGAAAATTTTATGATGAAAAATTGTGATATTTTTCTTATTTCTGCGCCAAATATAGATTGTGGGCACTTGTTAGAACCGCCTCATCGAGGCGGTTCTAGCGAGTACCCACAATCTATATTTTAGAGCAGAAATAAGAAAAATAAGGTATACCCCCGGAAATCCCAGTTTTACTATATAAAAGTGGGGTTCAAGGGGGTCAAAATTATATAGGCGTGTTTTCGTGATGAAAGCTTTAGCAATTTGTATTTTCTAGTGTCTTTTAAACCCAAATGGAACAAGTTGTTACTCAAAAGAATATTTTGTGTCAAAAACTATCCACTTGAAGCACTAATTTAAGAAACTGAATCGCCTTGAAGACAGCCACCCACACAGAATTTCATTCATTTCGGAAAATCTAAAATGTCTGCTGTCTATTTAAGTATTTGAAATAAGACTTGCTGGTCTGATACAGAAGCCCCTTGTTCAATTTACCAATCAGTGTTCCTACGTTTTATCAGTATTAGTCTGGGGGTGTCTTGATTAAGTAATAGACCAGGTCTAACTGTAATTTGTTGATTAATAAATCACAGTTTGGAGGTCAGTTGTAAAGTAGATCAAATCACGTGCACGTAGCGCGCGTGATTTTTCTAATTACAACTGACCGACAAACTGTTATTTATTACTCAACAAATCACAAACCAGAGCTGATCTATTTAGATTCAAAGAGGCTACAAACCGGCAATAATGCTGTTGTTCCTCCAAAATACCACAACTTTTCGCGCAATTGTAAGAAGAAGTACCCTATAATTATCGACTTAAACACATGCATTTATATCCTTTTCTAACGTTTTCGATGTGAGAATATGACGTTACACCGTTTAACGTCAAGGAAATCCACTAGTGTCGTCATAAATTGGCAGTTTTTAATGATGTCACTCGTCACGATCTTCGTTGTCGTGATTTGTTGTAGAATAAAGCAGTTATTTTCCATTGCCTATATAGGCGCGCTGTGTTAGAATTGATGTCAAAATTTTGCATATTCTACTCTTAGACATACATCAACTGCTGACGATGATCAATTGACTGCATAATTGCTTCGATGGTGTAAACGAGAGTATCTTGATCATAAGGCCCTTAAGGAATGGAAACTTAGTATTCTCAAAGTAGCGAACAAATGCCTCCACTTCTCTTTCTTTCTACTCTCAAAACACGAACTTATTACCTCCTAAACCTAAAACGTATTTACGTCATCTTAAACTAGGTATTCAAGAATTTCATAATAAGTTTGTTTTTGCTCCAGCAGACAAGATAATTCCGTCGTTGTGTGACGGTTCCACTATGTTAACACTCTTCAGAAGAGCTTGGTGGTACTAAGTTCTATGAACTGCAGCCTTTGGCAGTAGAGAGATCTGCAGTTGATGGCCACATTTGACACCCAGCCACCAACTTTGCTTTATGTGTAACAGAAGGCCAAGACAAACTTCCTACGTTATATTGGTTACCTAAACTTCACAAAAGACCATACAATCACGGTTTATTGCGAATTCAATCTCTTGTAGCACCAATGAACCTTCCAAATTATTAACTTCATGTCTTACTGCCATCAAAAGACATGTGATTAAATATTGCGACAAAGAAAGCGGAAGTAAGGGCGAGGATTGTGGCCACGTATTATCGATTTAAGCCCCCCAGTGAAATTCTTTCCACTGACCGTTCCAAGGCGGTTCTTCTGTAGCGATTTATTTATGTTGTTGTTTGTTACTTACTGTGTGTATCACTTGGGTCTTTTTATTTTGGATGGTCATTTGGCCATTTTGTGGGAAAGTAACTGTCCTTATGGCCTTCCTTTGTTTAGTTTTCCATTATGGTCAGGTCGCTTCATGTTTGTTTTTCTTTCCCTTTGGTGTCTTTGATGGGTGGAGTAAGTTAATTGTATCGATTCCTGATCTTTGTTTTACTTCTACTTTGAAAGACTAGGGATAAATCTGTTTTGGTCCATAAAAAATATAATGAAGTTTGCACTGATGAGTTAGGAGGCCTTCATGCGGACTGAACAAATTGTTTGTCCAAATCACGACGGAAATAAGGCCGGGGATTGCGGCCGCGTAAAATCGGTTAAAGCTCTCCTGTGGAATACGTTTCACTGACCGTTCCAAAGCGGTTCTTCTGTCGCGGTTTATTTTTTGTTATGGTTTGTCCTTGAGTGTGTGTATCGCTTATATGTTTTGTTTGTTTTGGATAACCGATTGGCCATTTTGTAAGAAAGTAACTGTCCTTTTCGCTTTTCGCTCTTGGTGTTTCCATTAGTGTCTAGTTATTTTCATGTTTATGTTTCTTTCCCATTGGTGTCTCTGATGGGAGCTGTGGGTTAATTGTATTGATTCCTGATCATTACCGTCACTTCTATTTTTTGATTATGAAATAAATTGAAAGCCAGTCGTTTTCGTGCTTCAAAGTAGAAGTAAAACAAAGATCAGGAATTGATACAATTAACTTACTTCATCCATAAAAGACACCAAAGGGAAAGAAATACAAACATTAAGCGACCAGACCATAATGGAAACCTAAACAAAGGAAGGCCATATGGACAGTTACTTTCCCACAAAATGGCCATATGGCCATCCAAAATTAAAAGACACAAGTGATACACACAGTAAGTAACAAACAACAACATAAATAAATCGCCACAGAAGAGCCGCCTTGGAACGGTCAGTGGAAGACTTCCACTGGGGGGCTTAAATCGATTTTACGTGGCCACAATCCTCGCCCTTACTTCCGTCGCGATTTAGACAAATAATTTGTTCAGTCCGCATGAAGGCCTCCTAACTCATCAGTGCAACATCTCCGTGAACACAGAAATCAAAGAACCACAGAGGTGAGACAACGGTGAGGACTCGACAGCAAGAAACCACTGAAATGCTGGAGCAAAAGAAAACCAACAGTTAGACTCCAATGAGCCCGACCGGAGACAGAGCATCAGGCACCAACCAACATTATCTCTTTAATTTTCAATAAGCCTTTACGTTGGAGCCGTCATAGAATCTGAGGCCTGACCCACCGGCGTGCAATTAAAGAGGGAAGCAAAGTTGCCAACCGTGATTGGGTTAACTACCATGCATGCAGTCTGTCGTATAATATCCATGTTGTACCCAATCTTTTTATATCGAAGAATGATTTTACGAAATTGGGTGCTGAAGTCATTGCGGTTATATATTTTTCTGAATTTATATACTAAGTCACCATAAAATTCGGGTTCCGATAGACCTTGTTGCAGAAGAGATTTAAGTCCAATATTGAATTTTGAAATTAAATCAGAATGGCGTCTATAAAATGTTGAAAAGGCTTTGCGTAGTTTATGGTACCGATAACCCTGATTAAGGAGTTTAGCCGTTAATAATTTATTACGAGTGTTGAAGTAGGTTACATGACTACACACTCTAGCAAATCGAATTAATTGCGAAATATAAACGCCATAGGACGGCACACGAGGAACATCACCATCCAAAAAAGGAAAATTTACAATCTCAAAATCAAGTCTGCCTACTTATGATTTTCCACCCTTTACACTACACTTCCATATAATCCTATAAGATTAGAACTTAATGATTAAATCGAGTGGAC
>OY757017.1:102427207-102452531 GCA_963580285.1 Lucinisca nassula | reverse complement strand
GCTAATCTATTTCGATTCTAACAGGCTGAAAATCGGCAATAATGTTGTTGTTTCCTTCAAAATCTCATAACTTTTCGCCATTGTTAGAAGAAATCCCGCTAAAATAATAGACTGAAACACATGTATTTATATCGTTTTCTAACGTTTTCGATGCGAGAAAATGACGTTACACCGTTTAATGTCAAGGAAATCGACCAGTGACGTCATAAATTGGCAGTTTTTAATGACGTCACTCGTCACGCTCTTCAATGCCGTGATTTGTTGAAGAATGAAACACAGTTATTTTCCATTGCCTATATAGGCGCGCTGTGTTAGAATCTGAACTGGAATCATGTTGTGGGTTTGGCAAACCGTGCAGACAAAAATCAAACGCACAAAAGGCGGTGTCTCATCAGGGTCTACACTGTTTGCCTATAGTATTAAAAATAAGGGTAAGACGCAGCAGAACGCGACGCGGCCATCTTGGATAACAGAACGGAATCATTTTAGCAATTCTGAAACTCCATGCCACACCAATGTCTCTCAACAAGTTTCAATTCAATTAGGCTTTCCGTTCGAGAGGAAATGTTGTTTGAAATAATTCAATATGGCCGCCATGGTAACCATCTTAGAAATCTGAATAGAATAAATTTAGTAATTATAAATCACCATGTCGCCCTGGCTCTCATGAAGTTTCAGCACAATCTGACTTATGGTAAAGGAGGCGATGTTATTGGTTTAGTTCGTCTTTTGCGTGTATTTATCGCTAATATTTTTTTATTTTGGATAGCCGTTTGACCATTTTGTGGGAACGTACTGCCTGCTTGTCACGTTTTCAATACGGTGAAGTTGTTTTGTGTAGTGTTCCTTTCCTTTTGGCGTCTTGGATGGAGAGGTGTGAGGTACTTGTATCGATTCCTGTTTACTGCCTTCACTATTATTTTGCGTCCTGGAACACAACCTATGGAGTAGTGCATTACGATAACACACCCGTGCGTCACAGTGCATTTTTTACATCCCCAAAAAGGGTAAATTTTCTGAAGAAAATTTGTGATATTTTTCTTATTTATACTCAAAATATAGGTTGTGGGTACTCGTTAGAACCGCCTCATTGAGGCGGTTCTAACGAGTACCCACAACCTATGTCTAGGAGCAGAAATAAGGAAAATAATGTTTACCCCGGTAAACCCCAGGTTTCTCTATATAAAGTGGGGTTTAGGGGGGCCTTCGTTTCACGGACTTGTTATTGTGATGGGGGGAATCAGGGTATGGAGCGACACCACCACCGAACATATTAGTCCAGATTTTATTGTTATTTCAGCTTGGAACTTAAAAAAAAACAACAAAAAACAAAAAAAAAAAAAACAGTTCGTTCAATGGATGTAGAACCAATGGAAATCCGACAGCTGCAAGAAGCGCTGATCGAAAAGTTGCAAGCCATTCCACAGTACGTGAGCTGGCGTTATGTCTTTTCGATGGGTTGGAGAAGTGAACATTTTTTGTGCGGCACGAGACGGGCATACCAGATGCTCAAATGTGTTGTCAAGTGTATTTGATCATCAAACGTGTGCTTTGGAAAGGCCCCTGGTGATTCAGAACTGCGGTGTGACGGGGGAAACTGAATTTAATACGCATTTGTACGAAATGTTATTTTGTTTCATAAATTTTGTTTTAAAATGTTTCAAAGAAAGGTAATACAGTTTTGTATTTATTTAGTTCCAGTTATGAGAACTAGTGTTAAATTATGTTTTGGCTTAAAACGTCCTCTGTAATTAGAAAAATGGTATTTGGAAGACACCGTATTTGGAAATCAAAGCAATATCAAGCAACAGCAACCTAGCCAATGTAAAAAAAAAATCACACACAGAAAAAGAGCATCAAATGTTTGTCTCGATGCTCCCGAAATGCAATTATTATAACTGCGATGCTTATAGCAAACGCCTCTATGGCTAGACATTCATTATGATTCAAGGACTACAATCTCCGGTACCAAGAAGAAAGTGTTTCCGAGAATTGGCGTCCAACAAAGACTCAGATTAATCTGCGCATCCGCGCAGTCTGATCAGAGTCGTTGCTTCACGAGTTATGGGCAGACAATAATATAAAGCTTCTCCCTAGAATTCACATTACGATAACACACCCGTTTGATATAGTACATTCTTTCATATCCCCAGAAGTGTTACTTTTCTGATTACCATTTGTTTTGTTGTGTTTTTTTTACACCAAACAAATGTTGTCACTGCTTGTTAGAGCCGCCTCAATGAGGCGGTTCTAACGAGTACCCACAATCTATGCATAGGAGCAGAAATATGGAAAATAATCTATACCCTTGTAAACACCTGGGGCCAGTTGTTCAAAGCATCGTTAGCTTAACGAGCTCGTTAGTGGTCATATTGTTAACTCTTCTAGCAAGTGCAATATCAAAAATTTTGGTATTTTTGCGGAAAAAATGTGAGCAGCTTTTGCATCCGCAAAAGCTGCTCACATTTTTTCGGCAAAAATTTTAGCATATTTGCCATATTTGATGATCAAAGTTTTAACGATACGTTAACTAATGACGTCGTTAGTTTTGAACAACTGGCCCCAGTTTTCTCTATGTAAAGTGAAGTTCAGAGAGTCGCTCATTACATGGACTATTCAACGTGCTGCTGACTCCACTTCATGTACTTGCGAGACTTGGCTGACATCATCACATGAACAAGTCCCCTGAAATGAACACCCCCTTACACCCCACTGTATATAGAGAAAACTGGGGTTTACGGGGGAAAAGAATATTTTTCTTATTTCTGCTCCAAGACATAGGTTGTGGGTACTCGTTAGAACCGCCTCAATGAGGCGGTTCTAACGAGTACCCACAACCTATGTTTGCAGTATAAATAAGAAAAATATCACAGATTTTCTTCAGAAAATTAGCCATTTTGGAGATGTAAAAATTGCACTATATCGCACGGATCTGTTATCGTAATGTTACGAAAACATACCTATACAAAACATTGTAAATTTTACCGCCGAAAAATGAAATTTTTCAGATAAAAAAATTTCGGTATTTTTCATCGAGGCGGTTCTTACGAGTACCAACAATCTATATTTTGAGTAGAAATTAGAAAAATTAGGTTTACCGCTGTGAACCCCACTTTACTGTATAAAAGTGGGGTTCAAGGGGGTCGAAATTTTAAAGGCCTGTTTTCGTGGTGAATCCGTGCTATTAACATCCTCTAAACCCAACTTAAATAGAGAAAACTGGGGTTTTCGGGGGTACTCATTATTTTTTCTTATTTCTGCTATAGGACTAATATTGAAGGCATTGGTAAAAATACCGCCTCAATGCGGCGGTTCTAACAAGCACCCTCAACGTATGTTTTGTGTTAAAACAAGAAGAATATTACACATTTTCTTAAGACAACTAACCATTTTGGAGATCTGAAAGAATGCACTATGTCATACAAATGTGTTACTACTGTAATGGCGACAACATATCCATGTGACATAGTATATTCCGCTAACATAGCTCGAAACGATTATGCTTTTGATGAAAATGATATATTTCTTAATGGCATATTTATGCTACAAGCATAGAATGAGAATGTTCGTTAAAACCGCCTCTGAAAATGAGGCGGCTCTAACGCGTACCCAAGGGTCATGGAACAGAAATAACAAAATAATAATAATAAATTATAATAATTATATTCTCATAAACATCAGTTTTCTCTTTACATCCAGCAAACACGCCTTTATACGAGTTTTGACGCCCTTGAACCCCCTTTACCGGCCCCGATAGCTCAGTGGAAGAGCGACCGCTTAGGGAATGGGAGGTCGCGGGTTCGATCCCCGGCCGCGCCATACCAAAGGCGTGAAAAATGGTACTAGGCGCTCCCTTGGCTGACACTCGCATTATCAGGGGTAGTCCTAGGAAGATAAATGAAGGCAGGAAAGTATTTGTTACAGGATACTTTGTTTGTCGCAATAAAGGCTCTACAGAGCTTATGTTATTTGTTTCGGAAATGCGACGTTAAATAAAGCTTCTTTATCTATCTTATCTTTATTAGCCCAACTTTTACATGGGAAAACGGGGGTTTACAGGGGTAAACCTTATTTGCTTATTTCTACTCTAAAATATAGATAGAACCGCCTCCTGTATTATGAGCAGAAATAAGAAAAATATCACAATTTTTCATCTTAAAACTTTCATTTTTTCGGCGATAAAGGTTACACTATATTTGTATAGACGTGTTTTCGTGATGAATGAGGCATTCATTGTTAGCGTGATGAGACAGTGAAATGTGTGTTCAGAAATAGTGGATTGGAGAAGGATTTGGACCTTTGGCGCAAATATCTAGAGACACATTTAGGCTTGTCGTGGGTCATAAATATTTTGCTTAAGCCGTCAAATGTAGTTGATTTATGCTCACTTCTTCTTGGTATTGCATTTGTCTGCTTCCCTGTCGTACCCTTAAGAATTGCATCCGTCTTATGACATATCGATAACACATCCGTGTGTTATAGTAAATTTTTTAAACCTCAAAAAAGGGATTTTTTTCTAATGAAAATTTTTGATATTTTTCTTATTTATACTCCAAACATAGGTTTTTGGTGCTCGTTAGAACGGCCTCATTGAGGCGGTTCTAAAGAGTACCCACAACCTATGTCTTGGAAAAGAAATAAGGAAAATAATGTTTACCCCTGTAAACCCCAGTTTTCTCTATATAGAGTGGGATTTAGGGGGATCTTTATTTCACGGACTTATTCACGTGCTGAAAAGCATAGTAGCCCAAGCAAAGTCAATAAAAGCGCATCCATGAAAATACTGATTACAAAGTGACTATCACAACGATGCCATTATTAACCCGCCGTTCTTTGGGAAAACCGGGGTTTCCATGGTTTGCAACATACTTGGACAAAACGCACTTTAAATGCCAGTCTGAAAATAAGTATCGATTTGAGTGAAAGGCCTTTCGCCTAACGATGCAATGTGTACACCACAAACGTTTGAACCCTTTTTGTACCAAATGGAATCTTCCACCTTATATATAGCAGGAGTCAATTCCAAAATTAAGGAGTGTCAGGTTGTGTGTGTGTTTTTTTTTTTCAAAATTCATTTTGAAAATAACATAACTTTTCGCAAACAGTGTAGGTCCTGTTCAGACACCGCGTTCTGCGGCGTCTGATCTGGGTCTGCACTGTTTGCCAGGGTACCCGTTTAGGGGTTTCTGGTACAAAATGGATTAAGAACATCGTAAATAAAGACACAGAATTATAGTCGCTCACCAGACATCGTTGTTTTGTGAATTGGCAAATATAAAGTGGTCAATTTGTTTTCTGTTATTATGTTTGCTACGGGATTGGAATAAAGAGCGACGGCTGAATTTTTGTAACCTCAGTTAAGCACTCCAGGGCCTAGATGCTTAGCTTAATGACTCGCTCTGTGGTCAAATAGCTAACTGTTGTAGTAAGCATAATATCTAATACTCCGGTATTTTAGATGGAAACTGTGAGTAACTTTTGGATTTGCGGTATTTTATACATGATGCTTCTCAGAGGATTCTTCTTTGTTTTCTCTCTTTGCGTGCTGCGAGCGTATC
This sequence comes from Lucinisca nassula, assembly GCA_963580285.1. Lineage (NCBI taxonomy): Eukaryota > Metazoa > Mollusca > Bivalvia > Lucinida > Lucinidae > Lucinisca > Lucinisca nassula. The sequence continues at coordinate 102,446,973 of OY757017.1, read as the reverse complement.
AAATGATGCATTTTGTTTTCCATCAGGTTGACCCGTGTTGTGTTCCCCCACCCCACGACGTTCTATGGTCTTTCCAACTATGATCTAGAAGCCTCCGTGGTCGAGTGGTTACGCTACTCGCCTTGTACACCAGGGGTCGCAGGTTCGATCCCGGGCTTCTCCAGAATTTCGGATGAGTCTTTAAACCGAGGTCCCGTCTCCGTATGACCTTAGCTGTTGGTGGGACGTAAAACTGAAACACTCACTCACTCTCCAACTATGATCTTGTGAGGCAGCTGATTCAAACTTAAGCGTTCAATAAACTTATTTTTAATTTGAAATCATAAGTGCAAATATGATCAGGATAACATGCAGCAGAGGAGACTGATTTGAGTATGGTATACTTGTATGTGTTATATGATGTAATCGTCTTTTAATAAAGATGTTACTATCATAGTTTACTTAATTACTTATTTTGGTGTATATCCTAAGTACTGACAAAATGGCATTGTAAATATATGCAAATACAGTCCAACCTGTACTAAGCAAGCACCTAAGGGATAATCAAAATGTGCTTGCTTTAGACAGGTGCTTGCTTAATACAGGTGAATTTTAATGTAGTTTCCTTATTTGGGAACTGAATGCCTGCTTGCTTAATAGAGGTGGCCACTATGACGGGTTTTACTGTAATAAAAAACCGCTTTTGGGATGCTGGCAATAGATGAGTCTAAAATTAATGAGCTGTTGTGTATTCAGTATTGCTGTCAATTAAAAGAGATACGTCATCACGAAAACACAACTATATAATTTGACCCCTTTGAACCTCATTTTTATGTAGTAAAACTGGGGTTTACAGGGATATAGCCTAATTTTCTTATTTCTGCTTTAAAGTATAGAATATGGGTACTTGCTAGAACCGCCGCGATAGGGTACTACAATCTATATTTTGAGCAGAAATAAGAAAAAAAAGTATCACAATTTTTCATCTTAAAATGTTCGTTGTTTTTTTTTTCAGCGGTATAGTTTACAATGTATTTGTATAGGCGTGTTTTCGTAATGTAATTGCATTTAGGAGAACGTTTATTCGTGTTAACTGTTCATCAAAGCTTATCTGTGTGCGTTTATTCAACCCACATCCTTCTGAAACCCTCAATATAGCATCGTGAAGCGACATCCAAAGATTTGCAAATTGAACCTGGGTGTGCCCCATCCAACTAAAAACAAAACAAACATCTGACACATCCCGAAAAACGCCTATATAATTCTGACCCACTTTAACCCAACTTTTATATAGTAAAATTTGGGTTTACAAAGCTTATCTTTGTGCGTTTTCTGTAAGTCTTATTTTTCCTATTTATGCTCTAAAATATAGATTGTGGGTACTCGTTAGAAATGAGGCGGTTCTAACGTGTACACACAATCTATATTTTGAGAAGAAATAAGAAAAATATAACAATTTTTATCTGAATTTTTCGTTTTTAGAAGGTAAAATTCACCATGTATTTGTACATGTATAGGCGTGTTTTCGTGATGAGAAAACCGCTCAGTCTCACTCTAGCAAGCTAAATCTCTTTTCCATCATTTACTCTGAACCACAACCCTTTAGTATGCACCAAAAAGGGGAAGCAAAATTGTAATTCCTGATTTGGTCAACCACAATATTTGCAAACTCTCGCATAAGCTTTACGATTATAAGCTCACCTGACCGAAGGTCATGGTGAGCTTTTGTGACTGTGAGATGTCCGGCGTCGTTGTGCCTTGTCCGTGCGTAAACTTTTCTTGTGAACACACTAGAGATCACAGTTTTGAGCCAATCATCATCAAACTTGATCAGAATGATCATCATGACAATATCTCTGTCAAGTTCGAATATGGGTTATGTCGGGTCAAAAAGTAGGTCATTAGGTCAAATCATAGAAAAACCTTGTGAACACACTAGAGGCCACAGTTTTGGTCCGATCATCATTAGACTTGCTTAGAATGATCACCATGACATTATCTCGGTCAAGTTTGAATTTGGGTCATGTCGGGTCAAAAAGTAGGTCAGTAGGTTAAATCATAGAAAAACCTTGTGAACACACTAGATCATTGAGGTCAGAACTCAAGACAAAGAGCATCTGAACGCATCCATCGAATAAGACTTCGAGAGTCGCAGCCACAGAGTCAGAACACCGATACAACGTCATACAACAAAGAGCGAAACCAACAGTCAAAAGGGTCGACAGCGGCGCATGTTCTGTGTCGACAATCTGTCGCATGAATTCCTGCCCTCTATTCCGGTGCAAATGCATGCATAATTAAGAAACAGATCAACCCTGGTAGTGAATTGTTGAGTATTAAATCACAGTTGGTCACTTTCAAAGTACATGTAGATCAAATCATAAGTGCGTATACTACGAGGACTGTTCAAATATGAATGCAAGTAGTATGTTTTCTCAAGCACTAATGCGAAAATCACCTGGAAATAAATATCACAGCGTAGAAAAACATTTTACCTATACAATGATACCAAACCTGTTAAAATATGTGCACTTTAGCCATGTATATCGTTCGATAAACATTGTCTACTCTTGTATACTAATACAAAACATGGTTGGAAGAAGGTCAGAGTACGCTGTTGAAATACGGTCCTATATTAAGAATCGTTGTATTTTTGGTATACGGTGCAAAGACATTTTTGATGAAATATGTTCGGTTTATGGGCATAATGAAATGTCTTTTCCGACAGTTTTTCGTTAGTGTAAGAAATTCAGCTGTGGGCTAGGCTCAACAGAAGATGCACCACATGATCGTCGGCCGAAAAGAGCAACATCTGCCAAGATGGTTGCTAGAGTGAAAGAAATAGTTGCTACCGATGCACGATACACCACTAGGCAAATAGCTAGTATGGTTGGCATCTCATTAGGAGCAGCTCATACAATTCTGAAACGGGATTTGAAAATGAGAAAGATCTGTGCTAGATGGATTCCCTATCTGTTGACAGATGGGCAGAAAAAGACACTCATTCAGTGCGCCAAGAATTTGCTGAAAAAGTTTCCAAATTACAATGCATGGTCTTTCGCTTATGTCGTCACAGGTGACGAGACATGGGTTCACTTTTTTGAGCTAAAACGAAAGATTCAGAACAAAATATGGGCAAAGTATTGCAAAAGACCAGGCATTGCAAAGCGGACCATGAGCGCCAAGAAGGTAATGTATGCCATATTCCTTTCAAATCAGGACCCTGCTATTCAGGTTAATGTGCCTAACGGCAAATCTGTAAATGCGAAGTTTTACAAGAATAAAGTTCTTCGAAAATTGAAGAATTATTTAAAAGAACGAAGACCCGCAACTGGTTTGGCCAATGTCAGATTGCTACATGACAATGCGTCATCGCACAAGGCGTTCATTGTGCAAGACAAAGGTTGTTGAACTCCCTAACCCCCCGTATTCCCCTGACCTTGCCCCGTGTGACTTTTATGTTCCCACGGCTGAAAAAATACCTTTCTGGTTGAAAATTTGTACAGCGCAAACACTTCGGTTCTGCAATATTCCAGTGCCTTCATAGTATACCTCGAAAAGACTACCAAAATGCATTCAATGATTAGATCAGAAGACTGAAAGTTTGTATATCTGTTAAAGGGGAATACTTTGAGGGGACAAAATAAATTTTTCATCGAAATCTATCACGGAATCATTTTTATGTGCTTAGTTGCATTCATATTTGAACAGTCCTCGTAACTGACCGAAAAACTGTGATTTATTAATGAACACTTCACAAACGAGAGCTGATCTGTTTCGATTCTTGCACATTGAAAATCGGCAATAATATAAGAATCTTATTTGGGTGTGATGGGTGGGTGGAAAAATCCGTCCCGAGGGACACTGTCCGGCATCACGAGGCGTGGATGGAAAAATGCGTACCGAGGGACACTGTCCAGCCTCACGAGGCTTGCCGAGTGATGATGGACAGTGACCCCGAGGGACGGATTTTTCTATGCACCCCTCACACCCATATTGGATTCTTTTTCTTGCATACGTTCCATTTCTTAGCGCGGATTTTAATGCTGCAGTCTCTTCGGTTACCGACGTCCACCATATTGTAATGGCACTACAGGAATGTTTAGTGGCGTCACGTAACGTGCGGTGACGTCAACCTTAACGACGGCGCATACGAGGTCGTATTCAACCATTGTATTTATCAAACACACGATTATATTCGATTTTGGGCCGGAACACCAGTGTCAGAACATAAATTTCTATCCCAGGGTAAAATCACGGATTTCTTTGTCTGGTGTGCAAGAATGTTGTTTACTTCAAATTCTACCAACCTTTCGCCATTGTTAAAAGAAATCCCATCAAAGCTATTGACTGTAACACATGCATTTATGCCCTTTTCTAACGTTTTCGACGCGAGAAAATGACGTCCGACATCAATCACTGCGGGTGACGGCGGCTTATCTCGCCATGATCTTCCGCCTTGTAATTTATTTTATCATATGACGACGCGTGAGAATATAATAACACCATGTAATAATTTGATAATTCACTAGTGGATTAAATATGCAAATTAGTTAGATGCGCTCCGTAACGTTACATGTACGGAGTCCTTAATGACGTCGCGTTTACTAATGGCGGAATATTGGCATTTTGTTAAACAATCGCGAATAAAATGCATTATAAATGTTAATGATAAATAGAATCTTGCATTCGTGTCCATGTATTATTGAATTTATTAAATTCGTTGAGGAAAAGGGATTAAATGCTCGGCAAAGCATCGCTTTTTATCCTTTTTCCTCAACTCGTTTAATAAATTCAATAATACATGAGCACTCGTGTAAGATCCTCTATTTGGGCATCACTCATTGGATTTTCATGCTTGTACATTTGCCGGGATCCGAGGAAGATGTTTGAACACGAGTTTATAAATATCGTCCGAGGGACCAGACAAATGTAACCATACGATTCCAACGGCAGATTGCGACAAAAACGCCCCCAGTACCCCGTATACGCTCTTCAAATGCAACCGCAATACCAGCATCGCGGCCCAACATGGCGGTTAGTTTAGAACGTTATAACAATGCCGTCAGTTCTACAATGGCGTTCTGACAGGATTTTATGAAAGAATGCAGAATGAAAACAGTTTCTTTCCGTTACATTCCACTTAGGCGTTAGAATAAAATGGTTCTCTTGATGGAATTTTAGCTTAAAAAGACTCATGGCGTCAACTGTTATATCACAATTTTACTATTAATGGAAATGGAAACACCTGACAGATTTCTCCGTCATTTCGCAAACGGAGACAACTTTCGGAGACAGTCCCGCTGAAAAGGGGGTTTATACTCTTAAAGAAAAGAATTTACTCCTCACGAGCAAATTTCTTTAATAGTTGACCCCTATTGACATGGGAGACAAAAATAATTTTGAAGGAGCTGCCTCCCCTGAAGGTGTTTGTTTGTTTGATTTGAGGTTTAACGTCCCCGTCAACACTGTAAAGGTAAGTTTGGAGACGTTGCCTCCGATTTTGTGGGACGTTTACCCGGCATTGAGATGGAAAGACATCTCAAGCCCTGCCGCCCAATGAAACCAATAGGGTTTATAAGCATGAACGGTCCGACGCGCACCGCTTTGCCTTGCCTGGGCAGGCTTAGATCCTCTAAGCGGTTTACCAGTAGTCGTGTGCGGGTCGGTTTCAGCTCTGCGTCGAAGCATCATGCAGCCCATCTATTTCTTCAAGCCCCTATGGGCAGGGGCCGAGTCCCCTGAAGGTGTACCAAGTCCCCTAAAGGAAGTAGGCTGTATCTATGGATTGGTCAAGATCATTTGTAAAACGTAACCCACACAATCCATTACTGTGCAAACGCAAACCTAGTAGCAAATGAAATGAGACATTGATCTTCCATGATGAATATCCATGTAAACCCCACTTTATTTAAAATGGGGTTTACAGCGTTGTTCATCTCTGTAAACCCCAATTTTCGTGATATAAAGTGGGTTTTAGAGTGTTTCACAGAATTATTAACGTGATGCGCTAAGAATACAAAGATACATTTGTTTGCTTTCCACACCAAAATTTGTCTTTCATAAAAGGTCACTAGAGACGTCTTGATGATCAAACTAAGCTAGTACGATCTGAATTGTTGGCAATTAATTTCCACAATGCGTTCTTTGCTCTTTAGGGCAATCTTTTAAAGAGCTTATTTACATACATCACATATCCTGTATGCTTAACAAAGCAAAGGAGAGTGTAACGAGTGCTTGCTTATTTCTGTATAGTATCGAATAAGTAAACAGTGGAGACCAAGAGCAGAAGCCGACGTTTGATAAGTGTCTATCCTGTTGACAAAATGCATTTTATTCAAAGAAGGTCAAAATATCTTAAGCAGGCATCATTTTTTACAATCGCAGTATGTTATATCGAAACAAGGCCTACAACTGTCGAGTAATCGATTTTTTGTGGGGTTAGGGTGGGGGGAATCAATGATCCCAAAATACAGGAACATATAAACCACACTATGATGAAGGTCAGGGAGACTTTATACGGCCGCCACACATCCCCTAAGCGTAGATAAGTAAAGTATGTTTTTCGTTATTTAAGTTATCCTCTGGATGTAAGGACCACAAAACAGAAATTAAAACTGTGGAATGTTCAAGCTGTCTTTTTTCTTTGTCAGACTAAGCAAATTTCGACCAATCATATCACGCAAAACAGGCCTATATAATTTTGACCCCCTTGAACCCCACTTTTATATAGTAAAACTGGGGTTTACAGGGGTAAACCTTATTTTTCTTATTTCTGCTCTGAAATATAGATTGTGGGTACTCGTTAGAACCGCCTCGATGAGGCGGTTCTAACGGGTACCCAAAATCAATATTTTGAGCAGAAAAAAGGAAAACATCACAATTTATTCATCTTAAAATAATCGTTTTTTTTCTGCGATAAAGTTTACAATGTATTTGTATAGGCGTGTTTTCGTAATGAGTGACATCAGTGACCCTGAAATATTCAGCGGAAGAGTCAATGATTCCAAAGCCTAGAATAAATAATCATCAATACCATCACGAGGGCCTCATGGAAGATTAGCTATCACATGTTTTTCAATTGTATGTGCTAAATTTTGTCACCCTCTTTAAATAAAGTCTTTACTTACATACTTACTTACTTACGAAAACACGCCTATATAATTTGGACCCCTTTAAACTTCACTTTTTACAGTAAATCTGGGATTTATAGGAGTATCCACAATCAATGTTGGTACTCGTTAAAACCACATTGCCGAGGCGGTTCTAACGAGCTCCCACAATTTATGTTTGGAGCAGAAATACGATTTTTTTATCTGAATATTTTATTCTATTTGTTTTTGCGGTTGGGGTGGGGGATGTTAGTAAAATTTCGATTTATTTGCTTGTATCGGTGTTTAACACCCCAGTCAACACTATTTAGGTCATTTTACAGCCAGTCATTAAACTATCAACACTTTTCCAGGTCAGGCTTTTACGTAAGCAGTTATCCAGTACAGTGCAAATTATATTGATTCTTATTTCTAGTAGATTGTGAGTGTACATTAGGACCGCCTCATCGAGGCGTTACCAACATGTACGCACAAAATATTATTTTGAGCACGACTAACGAGCTTTGATTGTATGAACTGAGGTTTAAAGTCCTCGTCCACACCATGTTGGTTATTATGGGACGTTGCGTCCTTTACCCGACATGAGAAAAATGACATATCAAGCCCTGTCGCCAAGTGCAACCAATAGGTTTTATATGCATGGACGGTCCCACTCACAGCACTGTGCCTGGGCAGGCTTAGACCTTCTAAGCGATTTACCAGTACTTGTGTGCAGTCAGTTTCAGCTCTGCATGAAAGGACCATGCAGCCAAATCTGTTTCTCCAAGCCCCAATAGGCTGGGGCCGACGACACAAGAGTTGTATGATTTAACAAAAGTAAACAAAAAAGTTTATACTATTGTACATAAAGTGAGATTAAGAGGGGTATTCATTACACGAACTTGGCAAGTTAAGGTGTAAGTCCCGAGAGACAGGTTTTCTCGTGAAGGCGTCAATAATATTTTCATGATGACTTGTGCATGTTTAACATTTGAATCAGGAGCTACAAACTAATCATAGGACACTAAATTATTTGAGCTTTGCTCCGAACACAAGTGAGACGCATGTAAATTTTGCAACGGAAAGCTAAGTGGATTTTCTCCGGGTACTCCATTATTCGCCCAGCTTTGATCAAAGATCGGCTCGATATTAGTGAAATAATCTTGAGTGGTCCGTACAATACGCACTCACGCACGCACACACATGGCCCCAGCCCATCTGGGCTTGGAAAAATAGATTGGGCTGCATGATGCTTCCATGCAGAGCTGAGACCGACCGCACATGAATGGGTACTGGTAAACCGCTTAGGTCTAAGCCAGCCGAGGCAAACTGCTGCGAGTCCGACCGACCCTGCATATAAACCATTGTTGTTTGTTTGGACGGCAGGGCTTGGGATTAATTTCATCTCAATGTCTGGTAGATATCCAACAAAATTGGAAGCAAGGTCTCCGAAATGATATTAAAGTGTTGACGGGGACGTAAAAACTAAATGCACCCCCCACACACCTAACACTGATTCGCTTTTTGTGCGTTCTGTCTGCGGCTGTGGGATGTAGTCCAAACCCTGAGATACGGGCGGTGAACTAGTACTGGGAATACGAGGGTCGTTCACTATGTATCTGACATTACCTACATAGAGTGTAGAGTCACGCTTGACATCTTCTTTTTTCCATAATCACTCCACAGCAATAAACACTTTTCCCATCGATGTTCCAAGGCTGAATGTCCATTTTTGTAGAATTCAGTTTCTTTGGAGTCAATTCACTCTCCAACCGCTGCCTTCAGCTCTTTATCTGACCGGAAGTGACGTCCACGCAATTCATTCTTCAAATTTGGCAACAAACAAGTAATAACTGGGTGCCAGATCAGGAGAATAGGGCGGGTGGAGTAAGTGCTTTGAAACCGTTACGCTTCATAGTGTCCACAGAAACTTGGCAACTATGGCCTTTAGCATTGTCATATTGCAACAGCACACCTTTTGCAATTTGTGCACGCCTTTCCAGCTTAAATCAAATCAGATGGAGGAGGATGTTCTAACGTGTACACTCAACCTATATTTTGAGCAAAAATAAGAAAAAAAATCACATTTTTTATCTTAAAGTTTTAGTATTTTCGGCGGTAAAGTTTACATTGTATTTGTATAAGCGTGTTTTCGTAATGTAGTAAAGGAAGATTTCGTCTCAGCTACGGTAACCGAGCCATTCATGTTCGAGTCGCCAGAGGTTCATTGTTTTGATCTGCATCACGATAACACAGCCGTGCACTACAATGGCATCCATCTTATCTCTAGAACTTTCTTTTCTTTCTTTCTTTTTTTTTCTTTATATACTGCAGCACCCAACCTCACGAGGATTACGTGCAGGTACCTACATGTTTAAGCTGAAAATGTTTGATATGTTTCTTATTTCTGGTCCAAATATAGATTTTGAGTGCTCGGTAGAACCGCCGCAAAAAGGTAGTTCAGCGTATATTTTTGAGCAACAATAAGGAAAATAATAAATATTCCCGTAAATCACACTTTCTTGCACACCAGACAAGGAAATCCGTGATTTTACCCTGGGATAGAAATTTATGTTCTGACCCTGGTGTTCCGACCCCAAATCGAATATAATCGCCTGTTTGATAAATGCACTGGTTGATTACAACCTCATGCGCGGCGTTGTCATGCGTGACGTCACTAAAAATTCCGGTTGTGTCATCACAAAATGGCGGACGTCGGTAACCGAAGTGACAGCAGCATTAAAAATTCGCAATAGAAATGGAAGGTATGCAAAAAAAAGAATCCAATATGTGTGTGAGGGGTGGATAGAAGAATCCGTCCCTCGGGATCACTGTCCGGCATCACTCGGCAAGCCTCGTGATGCCGGACAATGTCCCTCGGGATGGATTTTTCAATCCACCCCTCACACCCATATAAGATTCTTATATTCCTCTTAATTTCACAGACTTGTTAACCTGATGATTTGATTTAAACTGAAACTAAACCTCTCTGTAAAAAACTTAAGCTCTAAAGGTCTGTTTTTTTTTGGAACCAGAACGTGACTAGGGTGATGTATGAAATCCCCTTTTGCAGCACTGGCCTTTCGCAAATCGATCTCGGGATATCTTTTGTTGTCATTTCAAAGAAGGGTTTTCAAGCCACAGTGGGGTTCAATGAGGATCTGGTCAGTAGCTAGTTTCAATATTAATTAAGTCGATTATGACATGTAAATATCTAAACTCCGTTCAGAAAATCTGAATCACCGATTTTTTCGTTTCTCGTTTTAATACTCATTTTAGCCCATCCATCACTATGAGAAACTTTTAGACCTCACACTCCGCCGATTTCTCCAGCAAGTCGTATGTCTCTGCGACAGCCAGGAAAGGCTGTGATTATTTGGCGAAAATTGCAAAATCTTAATTTTCTTTCACAGACTAAGACATTCTGACACGTTCGACACACCCTTTTAACCCATATATAGCATCGTTCACAGCTCTTGTAAATTACAAGGGCGTCTATGTTTTATTTGCACGATCTATCCATGGAAAATCATTAGCTGTGACACCACATATGATATCTGTATAATTCTTTCTGACCACTGTTGACAGCACATCTCGCTAGTGGCTCCCCGTTTCAAGTAGTCCACTGAGCCTCTATCTAGCCATTCGAGTATAAGGTGTGTCGCAATTGCACATCTATTTATAAAGTGCATCACATGGATTTGAATATTTATTATTTTACCTGACAATCATCGTCAAATGGACTTAGTCTGTGCTCACATTTCTTTGTTTTGTAATTTTCTCCAAATAATCACAGCCTTTCCCGACTGTCGCAGAGGCATACGACTTGCTGGAGAAATCGGCGGAGGGTCAGGTCTAAAACTTTTCCATAGTGATGTATGGGCTGAAATGAGTATTAAAAGGAAGAAACGAAACAATCGATGATTCAGATTTTCTGAACGGAGTTTAGTAAAGAATTAGTTCGACTTAGTTATGGCAGGTTCCAGTAATTGTAGTTTCACTGTGTTTTGAACTTATTTGAAATAAACTGGAAGCTGACCTGCAGGGCTTAGATATATTTCAGAGATATTTAAATGTATTTACAAAGAGGAGTTTCACCAAAACGTGCCTAGGATGATATATGAAAGCGTGCCGCATCCTTCTCCTTTCGCCGCAACAGCCTTTCGCAGATCACACAGTTGGGTTGACTGAGGTACAGTGGAATTCAGTCAGGCCAGTACATGTATCAATATTAATCGTCGATAATTACATGCGATTGTTCGACCTCTTTATTAGGCTAATAGAATGGCTAATTATGGTATTTTCAGTCCATCACAACTAGTAATAAGTTGACATTTCCAATGAAAGTGTGCTATATAAAATGACCACAAGTGTGATTTTGATAATAGTGTGATAATAAGCCTATTTACAAGTGGATTTATTGGACAAGGTGACTTTTTCGCTATTTTTCAATCAGTTGTTTCTCTCCACTGTTTAGTTACATTAGTCGATGTGTACAGGAAGATTTTGAAATGATACATAGCCTCCAATAATTATTTGAAGAGTTTCTACTTTCATTTTTAATATTTACAGTAATTGCACAGACACTCTTCAAGCATTTATTGACATTGATCACAGAGGTTATTTCTCTGTTAAGAACTTGTGCTAAAATAGGTGTTTCCCTTGACCATAAAAAACGTTTGACAAACGTTTTTCTTGCACACAATTTTGTAGTAAAATTTTAATCGATAGATAGGGTCGGGTTACCAACTACTATCTGCCGGTCACAATCCGACTTCAATTGGAGTTGTCTCAAAGGTAGGCAACTCTGCCTGTACTAATATTGTCCTGACGGGACACCCAGTTAGTACGGGACTGGACTTGTTCTTGTTCTGACGGAACACCTGACAAGAGAGCTATTATGTTATTGTCCTGATGGGAGACAAGCAGGCCAATAGTTTCTTAAATTCAGTTTGCTTCATTCTGAACTCTGGTTGCTTTATGCAGAGTTTTTCATAACAAGTGGATTTACTTATTTTTCTGACTTAGTTTCTCAACTTTAAGTTAACCTCCCCACCTTCTACATTACTTTGTAAATAAACGTAATATAGAACTTAGTTATTATTTAGCATTGCATTGCCATATCCACGGATTAGAACTTACATAATCTGTGAGACTTTCATTCAAACTACTAAAACCACACCCTGTCCGACAAAAACGAGGTGGTTAGATACTGAACTCGGCCAGGTATAGATGTTCCCCTTAGCTTGACCGATTTTAGTTTATATGATTCTTAGTTCGAGTCTCACAGAGCTGGGTGGTGCTTGGTCGGCCCAGGACTAGACGCTTCCCCGAGCCTGACCCGGCCGAGGCCTATTACAATAGGATAAAATCGGTTTGAATCCTTATGCCATCACAGACGGTATGACAATGTAGGTCATGCTACTGCATGCTATGAACATTACGCGAAGCTGCTACATAATTAAAAGGCCGCTGGCCAAGTGTCCCCCGACATTTGAAAAATGCCAATATGTGGTGCATATGTCTATAACATATATGTCCTTAACAAGGGTTTTAGATTTTACAACCCTTTCAACAAACTATTTTTTTATTATTTTTCCTAAATGTTGCAAGGAACAATTTACGAAAAACAAAATATCTCCAAAACTGTAAATGATGATTAAATAAGGTGAATGGAGAGTTGCAGAGATGGCAACATGACTAAAACTAACAAAGAGTCATAAATCTTGTAAAAAGTAATCAAGTGCACCTTGGTATAATATGATCCTCTTCAGGTCATGAGAACAATTACTAAAAGGTTTCATGAAAATTCCTTGAAAACTACAAGAAGCGTTGCAGGGGCAGGATTGTGCCTACGGATGGACGGACAGTCGGACGGACGGACGAACCCATTAGGCCTAAAAGAAATATCCGTGTTTCCGCTAACACGAACGACCCTGCTTCAGACCCCAACGACTCTACTATTTTTATCAATAAAAGAACAAAATAAAAGATAAAACACCGACCCTACCATTTTCAATTTTCGACCCTACTCAGTGTCGTCTTTGCATTTTCGCATAGTAATTTCGGGTTTTAAGTACATTTCGGTAGTTTTTGGCATTTAGTATCTTCCAAAATGCAGAGCTGACTTTTTACAGCATCTAAAATGAATTATGATAAACATTGCAAGTCTCAACATGACAATTGTATTAACAAACACAAGAACAAAAACAAAAACACATAAAAAATACAGGCCCGACCCTGTTTGTTTGTTTTTTTATGGGATAAAAATTAAATAATAAAAAAAGGTTCTCCTATCTATCGACCAAAATTTTTTCAGCATTTTAGCTGAAACACAGCTATTTTTTACGCCTTAACATTTGTCCCCTTCGACTAAAGAAGCATATGACACTGGATAGCTGCAATGTAAACGTTCTATGTGTGCTGTTAACTGGATATAGCGGTGTTACGTTAAAATTGCTATTGCAATTTAACTTGCAATAGCGGTTTCACGTTGAATTTGACTGTGTTTTTCTACTCAATTCAATGATATATTGATGGTAATTTCTTGAAATACCTTCATCTTACCGTTTGTCAATTTTTGAATAACGATAACCTTCAAACTTGTATACCTAAAACCCGGTAGATTTACCTATTCATCTTAAATGATACTATGGTGTTGTATAATGCGAAAAGTACGTTTGGATCGTTCTATGGAAATGCTTGTAGTTGCACCAGTTTTGGATGGGTATCAAGTTTTTAGACAGCACACTTTAAATAATAAGATTTCTTCTCCATTTTGGTAACTTTACTGCCGTGTATCCCAGACAAGCTTACACTATCAAATTATTCACGGCCTTGAACATACACATCATTAACTCTGACTTCAACAGAAAACACGGCTTTGAGAATGCGCCCTAAGCGAGCACTTACATTTGTGTTTTCATCTTAGAAGTCGGGACAAAACCACCTGAGCCCAGCATCGTTAGATTAACGAGCTCGTTACCGATCTAATTGTTAACTGTTCTATCGAGTGTAATATCTAATACAGTCCATTACGAAAACACGCCTATACTAATACATTGCAAATTTCACCTCAGAAAAATGCAAATTTTAAACCGAAAAATTGTGATACTTGTTCTTATTTCTGCTCAAAATATAGATTGCGGGTACTCGTTAGAACCGCCTCATCGAGGCGATTCTAACGAGTACCCACGATCTATATTTTGGAACAGAAATAAGAAAAATAAGGCTTACCCCTGTAAACCCCAGTTTTACTATATAAAAGTGGGGTTCAAAGGGGTCAAAATTATATAGGCGTGATTTAGTGATGCAATTTAATAACTAGAATTATGCCTTTCGGGCAATGGAACTTTGTTCGAGATAGGGGTAGTTCGAAGTACTGAGGCTGAATAATAGCTCAAGTTCACGAGACATAATGGGCCACTTAAGGATAGCTTTTAGAAATAAAATCAAGGTATGATGTGTGTACTCATTGGAATCGCCTCATTGAAGCAATTATAATGATTACATACAACACACCTTTTAAGGATAAAATCAAGAAACTCTACCTAAAATATCCAAGTAAATGGAGACCTTGCGCTATTGATAGAATACTTCTAGTGACGCAATGGCGAGTTCGAATTAGCCAGGGTAACGAGCCATCCGTGTTTGAGTTAATAAAGTTTCACTGTACTCGTGAATTCATTACGAAAATACGCCTATACAAATACAATGTAAATTTTACCGCCGAAAAAATGTAAATTTTAAGACAAAAAATTGTGATTTTTTTTTTATTTCTGCTCAAAATATAGATTGTGAGTCCTCATTAGAACCGCTTCATCGATGCGGTTCTAACGGGTACCTACAACCTACATTTCAGCGCAGATATAAGAAAAATAAACTTTACCCCTGTAAACCCAAGTTTTACTATATAAAAGTGGGGTTCAAGTGGTAAAATAATATACGCTTGTTTTCGTGATGTTATGCGTGAAAAATGTTAGTAACTTATATTTTCCAGCAAAAAGCACTAATACATTTGCCATTATATAAAATGAAAAAAAAAAAATATATATATATAACGATTTTCTAAATAACGATGTTGGTTTTGAACAAATGGCGCCTTGTCTCGTTCGAAGACGGTGTCTTTACACAGCAGAGACATTGCTCCAGCAGGCTTGTCTGCGACTTGCCTTGGCGCACCGGCTCGGATACACGCAGACGCGACCCAACATTTAATCATACAAAGATATGATTTATCGCCACCATTTACTTATTTGGTCAGACTTTCCTAATCCTTTAATTGTGATTCCATATCTGATAGAATTGTCTATGAATGCAGACCAATAAACGAGATACACTTTAGATGGTCTTATTGCAGCACGCAAATGGACAGAATAGGATTTCAGTGCCCAATTTCGTAAAATCGGTTTTCGATATATATTCAAAAACAAACTTTGGTACAACATTAATTTTATACGACAGACTGCATGCATGGTAGATAACTCAATCACGGTCGATAACTGTGCTTCTCTCTTTAATTGCATGCCTGTGGGTAAGTCTTTAGACTCTATGACTGTTCCAGCGTAAATGCATATTAAACCTTTAGGTAATATCGGTTGGTATCTGATGCTCTGTCTCTCTGGTCGGGCCCACTCTTGTCTAACCATGCTTTTCTTTCACTCCATCATTTCAGTTGTTTCGTGCTGCCGAGTTCTCGGCGTTGTTTAATCTCTGTAAACGTTTGATTGCTTAGCTCTCGGAGATGTAGCATTGATGAGGTAGAAAACCACGACAGAATAAAGAGCGAGGCCTTAAAAGATCATTTCACTTATTTCGAGCCGGTCGGCAGTCAGAGGTGGGCGAAAACACAAGTCGACCTGTGTCAACAAGTAGTTTTGCATAAACCGCTAGCAGCGTATTAAAGCGATTTTAGGGGCACTACAGTAAAAGAATCCCCTTACACACAATGTAAATTGGGGCATATTCCATGTTCTACCACATTTCAGCAAGTCTAATGCTTCCATTATGAGGCATATAATTTGACAGGCTGACCATTTACCTTCCAGAGGCAGCTAAAAATATGGGTGCTGTGCGGCATATTTTGGCCTTTTTGGCAGCCAGTGTCAACAAACCCATACCGCAGCGAATAAATCCAGGCATTTCCAGTGGCCAGTCAGCACAATTTTCTGGTTCAATTTAAATCCGCTGCTTTTCACAATAGCACATACCTACTAATATTTCTTCTAATTAACAATAATACTTCTAAAAAAATAATGGCTTAGCACTAAATCCAATCAGAAGCAGCAGAATATTCAATTCTGTACTGAAAGCTCTCCCCAAAGCAAGTACAGCTTTCATAAAGACCAATTATTTACTGTAGTGTAACCTATACCAAACCCTAATTTCCATCAAAAGAATTGCAAAACACAAGTTTAGATAATATCTAATTATATAGTCATGTATAATTTATGTTCAGTGACAACGAATCTTCAAACTTTGCGAAAAAAGTTATCGCTTCCAGATTCTGCAATGAAAGCCGAACAAACCATGTTTTATGAAAAAGCGCAAAGTTTACCTCTTTCAAGAATGGAGCCCAGAAACTGGCTTGCATCAGTGTTCTTCTCAGATGTCTTTGGAATACTTTAATCCTAAAATGCACTAAATCATGTCCTATTAGCACCCATGCTAGAAATATTGGCTGTTTTCACACCTATACCCCCTAATTTCAGTAAAAAATGCCTTTTGAGGAAATTTTGGAGACAAAACTTTGATGAAAATGATTATAAATGCCTTAATGTCAAGAGAAATGGCTGAATAAATCTGTTCAAATCTTGTTACATTATACCAACCAATAAGAACTTACAATGGCTGAGAAAACTCATTGCAAAATTGCAGCGGGCTGTTCGGAGAGACAATTTTGAAATTTTGCATGGGCTTGAGACCCTTGCCTAATGCCAAGTAACATCAATGTTATATTCAATATGCACTGTATTCTTTTTCTTGTGATCCTGTTTATACATTTACTGCAAGTCTGCTTTCCAAACAGACCAATGACAACTGCTGATTACATGGCTTTGAAGTATCCCCTCCACCACTTTTACATGTAACAGAAGCAAAAACTGATGAATACACCCAGTTAGTCCTAAATTAGCACTAAGCGTACAATTTGTACAGTTTCTGTGGCAAGATACATGTAAGGAAGATCCATTTTAAGATACAGAACTGGAGGGAACCTATTATGCGTGAAAATATTATGTAATTAATGAAAACAGGACAGTGGAGCGGATTTTTCTACTTTCGGTTTAGGTGGCACTACAGTAAAAAAAATCCCCTTACTCACAATGTAAATTGGGGCATATTCCTTGTTTTACAACATTTCAGCAAGTCTAATGCTTCCATTATGAGGCATATAATTTGACAGGCTGACCATATACCTTCCAGAAGCAGCTAAACAAGTGGGTGTTGTGCGGCATATTTTGGCCTTTTCGGCAGTCAGTGTCAACAAACCCATACCACAGCGAATAAATCCTGGCATTTCCAGTGGCCTGTCAGCACAATTTTCTGGTTCAATTTAAATCAGCTGCTTTTCACAATAGCAAATACCTACTAATAGTTCTTCTCTTCTAATAAACAATAATACTTCTCAGAAAAATAATGGCTTAGCACCAAATCCAATCAGAAGCAGCAGAATATTCAATTCTGTACTGAAAGCTGCTCCCCTAAGCAAGTACAGCTTTCATAAAGACCAATTATTTGCTGTAGTGCAACCGTTATGGGTATTTCTGAAACAACGATAATTTTCTTAAAGTTACAAAGAAAACGAATAATACAAAAAGATGACGAAACGAGATAAAACACAACATGAATGACGTAGTTGTGACGTGGAATGATACATACTGACATAAATAAAGGACTTTGAGAAAGTTTGCGAAAATGATTTGCAGTAACTATACGAATACACAGGCTTTACCGAATCTTAACTGATGTTTTATGGTTATTTGATCTCCCTTTACATCTACAATTTAAACAAGCTTCTAATCCCCATCGGGTTCTAAATTGTAGTGTTTGTACAGTACTTCTGTTCTGTAATCGCTATTTATGGGGCAACTCCTTCAAAAGGATTTTTGTTTCCCATGTCGATAGGGGTCAACTCCTGGGGAGCGAATTCTTTTTGTTAAGACAAGACCTTTTTTCAGTGGGACAGGGCTTACAGAAAAGCAAACAGGAAGTCCCGAAAGTTGTCTCCCTTTAAAAAATAGTGGAATAATCTGCCAAGTGTTCCCATTAAAAGAAACGATATATTGTTTATACCAAATCCTATGCACCAGCTTTAAATAAGATCTGCAAATGAGCAAGACAGGACAATGAACAAAACTCTGTTGTCTTTAAATATAATATTAAATCCTCAATAATTATAGTGTCAAACAGTTTTCATTCTGGTTTGTTCAGTTGTTGAAGCGAACATGTTTGGGAAGCGGTTCCCGTCTATCATAAATTGATGAAAGAATCCCTGAATAGAAGTGAAAGCAATGATCAGGAATCGATACAATTAACTCACAGCTCCCGTCAGAGAAACCACAGGGAAGGAAGCACAAACATGAAACAACTAGACCTTAATGGAAACATCAATAGCGGTAAGCCTAAAGGACAGTCACTTTCCCACAAAATGGCCAATTGGCTATCCAAAACAAAATAATATAAGCGATACACACACTGAAAGACAAGAAATTACAAAATTAACCTCGACAGAAGAACCGCTTTGGAACGGTCAGTGAAACGAATTCCACTGGGGGATGGGGGAGTGCTTAAATCGATTTTACGTAGCCACAATCCTCGAAGTCCATGCTTCTTCCCTTGCAAAGCACTTTGGGTAAATTTCATGCTATCAATGTTCAAATACACCTGACATATTGCCTACATTTGTACAGGTGAAGAGTTTTCGGGACTTCCTGTTCGATCTGTAAAATAAATGGAGTCGTTCTGGACATTACGAAAACACGCCTACACAAGTACATTGTAAACTTTACCGCCGAAAAAAACGCAAATTTTAAGACAAAAAATTGTAATATTTTTCTGATTTCTGCTCAAAATATAGATTGTGGGTACTCGTAAGAAGAGTACACACAATCTTTATTTTAGAGCAGAAATGAAAAACAAATAAGGTTTACCCCTGTAAACCCCAGTTTTACTATATAAAAGTGGGTTTCAACAGAAATATATAGGCGGGTTTTCGTGATGAGAAGAAAATGTAATCCAATGATAAGGGAGACAAATATGACTGAAGCATATGCCCACTTGAGAGTGAATTTATTCCCATGTAGCTTTATGTTGTATCCATTATCGCTTTAATTATTCTTCTTTCTTCTCAGAAAAGCATTCTCGATAGCCATCATTGGGGACTCGAAGGACAGCGAGATAACGAAGGCTATACCGTATGACAGGACGTGGCTAGGCAAAAACACATAGATCTGAAACAAATTACATAAAAATGATTATAGACATGATAGATCTTTTTGCGA
Organism: Lucinisca nassula; assembly: GCA_963580285.1. Taxonomy (NCBI): domain Eukaryota; kingdom Metazoa; phylum Mollusca; class Bivalvia; order Lucinida; family Lucinidae; genus Lucinisca; species Lucinisca nassula. The sequence continues at coordinate 102,427,403 of OY757017.1, read as the reverse complement.
GTCAACTAGACAACGGCCCCGCCCATCGGGACTTGCAGAAATAGATTTTGTATGTTATTCTATGATGATCTATTGATTGAATTAGTTACCTTCAGGTGGACCAACTATTTGTGTTGTAGATACTATTAGAACCTAGAGCGAAGTTTTGGCCCATGGAATCGATTTAAACTCCCACTGGTGGTTCTAATGTTGTTTA
>OY757017.1:102307389-102427184 GCA_963580285.1 Lucinisca nassula | reverse complement strand
AAAGGGAAACCCAGTGCTTCAGCTGAAGTGCACGACCCGCCGGGTGCTTTTAGCTTTATGAGTGTTACCATATATGGGTATGGCGGCCATTTTTGGTCATGTGACCTGGACCTAAAACGGTTCCCCCAATAAATGCGCCTTATCGTAAGGAGCAAAAATATATCTTATACTTTAGTACTGCATTCTGAATCGTTTGCAGGATAAAATGCATTCTCACTTTTCCAATTCAAAAGCATATGTGTAAAAGTTTGACCTAGGCACAAAGAAGGTCAAGGTCAACTCAGGGTCACCATTTTAGCAATTTATGATGGGCCTACGTCCCAGATGCTATTTATCAAGTTTTGTGGAAATCTGCCCAGTGGTTCTGGGGAAGACTATTTTTGAAGGGTTTTTACCATATATGGCTTGGCGGCCATTTTGGGCATGTGACCTGGACCCCATGAGCAAATTTTGGTTTCCCCATCCCATAGAGGCTCCCCTATGAAATTTGACTTCAATCGGCCCAACGGTTTCCGAGGAGAAGCAGTTCGGAAATTTTCACAATAATCGCCTCGGCGAGGCTATAGTAATGGAATGGAATATTTCGCAAGTTCATTGGTTAGATCTCATTGATATCTATCAGTATGCCAAAAATTGTTTAAATATTCTAACAAATGCATATGTGTCAAAGTTTGACCTAGGCACAAAGAAGGTCAAGGTCAACCCAGGGTCACCATTTTAGCAATTTATGATGGGCCTACGTCCCAGATGCTATTTATCAACTTTCGTGGAAATCTGCCCAGTGGTTCTGGAGAAGACTATTTTTGAAGGGTTTTTACCATATATGGCTTGGCGGCCATTTTGGTCATGTGACCTGGACCCCATGAGCAAATTTTGGTTTCCCCTATCCCATAGAGGCTCCATATGAAATTTGACTTCAATCGGCCCAACGGTTTCCGAGGAGAAGCAGTTCGAAAATTTTCACATTTTTTCGCCTCGGCGAGGCTAAACTAAATGGAATGTAATATTTCGCAAGTTCATTGGTTAGATCTCATTGATATCTATCAGTATGCCAAACATTGTTTTAAATATTCCAAGCGGTTAAGTCACTATCACCAATTTTCACAAACGGGTTGCCGACGGACAGACAGACAGACCATATATGGCTTGGTGGCCATTTTGGTCATGTGACCTGGACCCCATGAGCAAATTTTGGTTTCCCCTTCAATCGGCCCAACGGTTTCCGAGGAGAAGCAGTTCGAAAATTTTCACATTTTTCGCCTCGGCGAGGCTATACTAAATGGAATGTAATATTTCGCAAGTTCATTGGTTAGATCTCATTGATACGTATCAGTGTGCCAAAAATTGTTTAAATATTCCAAGCGGTTAAGTCGCTATCACCAATTTTCACAAACGGGTTACGGACGGACAGACAGACTGACAGACTGACAGAATTACCGATTGACCGAATGACAGAATGACACGGTGATTTTAGGGCACTCTTAGAAATCAACCGACTTCAGTCGGTCGCTTTTTCTGCGGGTCGTGCAATATGATGCAGCAAATTATAGACCAGTGACGCTAACATGCATCTGTTGCAAAACCCTGGAGCATATATTAGTAAGCAACATCAACAAGCACTTAGCCCTTGAGAGAATTCTTGCTGACTGTCAAATTGGTGTCCGGAGTCAAAGGTCTTGCGAAACGCAACTTGTTAAATTTTACCATGCCATTGTGAGCAATCTGGATGGGGCCATAAAGGATGGGGCCATAAAGCAAATTAAGTTTGACTATAAATTTCACCAGCAAGTTCTGGAGCATGTTCAATCCGCCAAATATACTAGTATCACCATCACTGACGATCTTGATTGGGCTCAACATATCTCTGAGATTACATCTAAAGCAACTAGGACTTTCTGATTCCTTAGACGTAACTTGGTCTTTGCACCTAGGCAGACAAAGGGTGTTGCATATAAAACATTGGTTCGCCCTCAACTTGAATATGCATCACCCATTTGGCATCCCTATGTTAAAACTCAGACTCAGCAGGTGGAGAAGGTGCAGAGGACAGCTGCTCGAGTGACCTGCAGGCGATGGCGAAATAGAAATAGCGTCGGCGACATGCTTAATGAGCTAGAGTGGCCGTCCCTGGAGGTCCGTCGTGAGAAGTCCTCTTTAACCTTCTTCTTCAAGATACACTCTGATTCAGTATCTATTAATAAAGATAGGTACTTGACCCCTGTAACAGTGTCGACCCAAACAAGGGCATCAAAAGTAAACGACCCACAATAGCGTAGTTACCAGTCCTATAGTGATGCCATGAAGAACTCCTTTCCTAGAAGTATTCCCCAATGGAATAGTCTTCCCTCCTCTGCGGTGAATGCAAAGTCCGCAGAAGAGTTCACAGCCCGCACAGTGTAAGCTTGAGACTCAGAGGTATGCGTTTTAGGATACATCTGTTATGCAGATTGTAAATAGTTTTAAGGACACATCCAGTGCCTCTTTTTTTTAGCTAAATTCTAAATTTAGCCACCCAACCAACTGAGGTAATGGCCAAATATGACCGACTCAGTATAAGAAGATAGATAGAGAGATTTGGAGATGTTTCAATTCCTTTTCTATCCAGGCAGAGTGCATATTGAGGACTCTGATTGGACTTCGAGAGATGGTGGGCATCCCATTAATTTGCATGAAACACTGTATGCCTGTAAAATTTATAGGTGCTTCTATTTAATTTGTCTAATGGGTAGAAACAGAATAGTCATTTTAAGACATATTTACGTATTTTTATTCTTACACTTGATCATAATATTATTTGATTATCAAAGTTTTTCCTTGTGTGTGCGAGAAGAGCTTGAACACAACTGTTCCTACAACTTACGTGCACACCTAGCAAAGACCCAGAGAGAAGGTTTAAAACCTACAGCTATTTAGAGAGCGCATATGAAGGACTGATCGGATTCTACAACGCTTTAAGCTGATCTGAACTTTGACTGGGGGTCCATTTTAATTGAATGAAATCATAAGGAAAACAGGTCCATGTGAAAAAATGACGTCCAACATGGTGTCAGAAGTGACACATATTATTACAAATGAATAACATCTTTCTTATTTCTGCTTTCACCATAGATTGTTGGTGCTCGATGAGGCGGTTCTAACGAGTACCCACAATCTATGTTTTTGGGCGCAAATAAGGCAGATAATGTATACCCAAGACAACCTCACTTTTCTCTACATGAAGTGGAGTTTAGGGTGGTCTTCATTTCATGGACTTGCTATCGTGATGTGCTGCACCAGTGGGTTAAGGAAACAGTGTAGGCCCAGAGCTGCGCGATTCCTAATTTGAGTTTATATTGTTTGCTCAGAGAGCATGTATTGTTGTGTAAATCTACCGAAAACCGTGTTCTAATTTTAGATTAATGGCAACCTGTTTTACTGAACTCAGGTTGTATATATATATATATATATATATATATATATATATATCATCTGCTTTAACGGGACCAAATATATTTATTGTTATGTATTAGGGGGACCGCTGGATTAAGTGGACATTTTTCGGTCCACCTAATAATTTAGCTTATCCCCATATGTAGGCCAGTGGATTCCAACAAATAATTTCGAGATAGTGGCTTCAAATAAAAGTCAGTTTATCATTCTTTTGCTATTTGTTGACATTGCACTAACCAGTAAGGAAAAAAGATCATTAATTAAGATGTGACTGTATATTTCTTTGGTCACAAAAATGTGTTTTAAGGGGACCACACAAAATATGGATTAATTCGTAATATTGACTATATATCAAAAGGAAGAAATGGGTTTTATTTAATTTAACATCTTTTCAACACGAGTGAAAAACAAAAAAGTCTTAATTCCCTAAAATGAAAAAATCGATAATTTGTACCCTAATTTCTAATTTCAAATTTTTGCCCGTGAAATATACTGGTGGGTATAAAAGCCGGGAGTAACGGTCGTGATTAAAAGTCGGAAGTCAAATTTGACAATCGAATATAAAGGTATAAAAGTAAAATAATAATAATAATAATAACAAAAAACCTATCTCGATGAAATTTGGAACTTAAGTAGAATATAGACTCCTTATGATGCATGTAAGATTTAATGCAACACTATCATTATGTCTCCCCCTGTTTTCGGGGAGACATATGGTTTTTCCATGGGCGTCTTGTCTGTCCGTCTGTCATAAAACCATTCAAGCTATCTTCACGAAACTCCATACAAATATTAATCAACATTAAACGACGTGCAGAGCGCAAGAACTATAACTCGCGCTTTTATACTTTTTGAGTTATCTCCCTTGGAAGTTTGTCGGTTTGTATGGGCAAATCGAGTCCGGTCAATAACTTTCTTATTTTTTGATGGATTTTGAAATTACATGGCGGAAATGGTAACCACCATGAGACGATGTGTCGGGCGCATGACCCAGGTCAGTACCTCAAAGGTCAAGGTCCTTCTTACAGGTCAAAAGTCAAAAAGGGGCATTTTTTCGTGTTTGGTCAATAACCTCATTTTTAGATGGATTTTGAAATTACTTGGGAGAAATGTTAACCACCATGAGACGATGTGTTGCGTGCATGACCCATGTTGGCACCTCAAAGGTCAAGGTCATACTAAGAGGTCAAAGGTAAAAAAGGGCCTTTTCGTGGTTGGTCAATAACCTTTTCATTTTTAGGTAGAATTTGTATTTACTTGGCAGAAATGTTAACCACCATGAGACGATGTGTCGCGCGCATGATTCAGTTTGGGTATCTCAAAGGTCAATGTCATACATAGAGGTCAAAGGTAAAAAAAGGGACCATTTTTGTGTTTGGTCAGTAACTCTTATTTTTAGATGGATTTTTAAATCTTCGATATCAGTCACCTCGCCAGTGTACCGGCCCCGATAGCTCAGTTGGTAGAGTGTCCGCTCCGGGGAACGGGAGGTCTCGGGTTCGATCCCGGGCCGCGACATACCAAAGTCGTTAAAAATGGTACTAGTTGCTCCTCGTTTGGCACTCAGATTTACGGGGTAGAGCTAGGACTGGTCGATCCAGTGTCAGGATAATGTGACTGGGTGTGGTATCATGTAATCACACACACCTCGCCAGTGCCTTATTCCCGATCCTAATATATGCGGCATGGTCCTATATTTCAGATTAAATCGTGAAAAATTATTTGTAATAATATCAAACCTTCTATGCATGTTGAAGAGGAGTCTGCTTTTGTTCCGCCCAGATACTGTCAACAGGATATAGTCAACAGTCAAAATTGACTTCAGATGTGCGACCGTTGGTCCCGGCTGTTATACTCCACCATTTGATCCCGAACTTTCTCGCGCGATCCGAATCAGATGTCATAAACGGCGGCCATTTTAAAAACAGATGAACTTGTTGACAAGAGAACAGAAGCGAGAGTTCTGCATTCCAGATGTTCATATTCACATTAATATTCTGGTATTTATGTTATTCTTCGGAATGTACAACTTTCAAAGACAAATCCGATAAATGAGTGCATAAAGGGGAGCGTGATAGCTCAGTGGTTAGCTGGTATTTTAAAGTGCACTTGCGTCTGATGCTTCGGATCGGGACGTTAACTGGAGCCCCCCCTGTGCAGGGAGTAGGGCTGGCTAATCGGAGCTGAAAAGATAATCGATTATCAGTCCTGCCATTGCGATCGATAATCGATTAGTAATCGCTAAGGTTTTTGTCATAATTTTACCTGTGTGGCTTTCTTCTGAGCATGACTCTTACCATATGTTGCACTTTACCTTATGTATATTTGAACAGACAGGCCTGAGCAAACAGTGTAGACCCAGATGAGACGCCGCAGAATGCGGCGTCTCATCAGGGTCTGCACTGTTTGCCACTCATCCAGCTGTTTTAGGCCGATAACTTTGGGTAGTAAATTGTACCTATCAAGTAATCGATTAAAAGCAAATCAGAAATGATAATCATTTTTGATGAATTTATCGATCGATTAATCGATTATACGATTAATCGTGTCAGCCTTAGCAGGGAGAGTCATCCCCTGCATGGGCGTAGCTGTTGGTGAGATTGGTGCGATTTAGTCACACCAATATTTTGTATTGGTGCGACTAGTCTCACCAATAGCTTGACACAAATAGAGAATAATTCTAGGCAAAAAGTGCAATATTGTTGCTATCATTCGAGCAGAGAAAACCCTTCCCAAAATACGCCAGAAGTCACCAGAATGAACCATTTATTTTTTAATTGTTTTTTTTCGAAATTTTCCGTGGACCCCCCACCCTACCCTTGGAGATTTTCACGCCTTGGGCGCTGTATAAGTTTTTGTCGCACCAATATCAAATTCATGGCTACGCCTCTGCCCTGTGCTGGTGTACCCTTTCGGTACCAAATGGAATCTTCCTCCTTGTATATAGCAGGAGTCCATTTCCAAAATTTAGGGGTGTCAGGTTGTGTTTTGTTCATAGTTCATTTGGAAAATGACTGAACATTTTGCAAACAGTGTAGGCCCTGATCAGACGCTGTGTTCTTCGGCGCACAGGACTTTGAATTTATGTCAAATGAGCATGAAACAAGCCCCATAAGGCGATTTTTAATAGGTGAGTCTGAAAGACGAACAAGGAATGAAACACTGTGATTTTCACTTCCGGGTTCAAAAACTATTCCGTTGCGCTTCAAGACGTTGTATCAGAAAATTTTATAAAGACATGCCAGCCACCGAATACATAAACATATACTCTTTCAATCTGCACAAGACAAGTTATCACTGATCCCTCACTGGATGAAATTTTAATCTTTTTCATGTGCAATTTTCTACATTTCCTAACAACCGGAGTTCCATTGCTCGATCAGAAGCGATCCGAGTGAATAACCTGACACGGACTGAATATAAAATAAAAAACAAATGTTAATATTTTCTGATAAAATAGTTTAATAAATAAAAGATTAATAAATCATTTTTATGAAATGAAATCTGAATTCAAATCAAAAATTTTCGTCTGATTTCCATTTTTGTACGCTTCAAATTCGCCGGTAACGGAATCGAGACAGTTCACCGACCAGACAACTCACCGACCCGGTTTTTGGAGACAATTCACCGACAAATTTGTTCAATGATAAACGACCTGTGACTGATAATTATGATTGGAAATCAACGGTAATTAAAGGGGATTATGGATAAATGGTACATTGTGTTCGATTGACCATACTTGTGAATGGCGAACTTTTCTGTCTATTGGTGAGCTGTCTGAGAATTGATTATTATGCAAAGAAGAGGAAAAGTTTCTAGTCCTGACTTATGTTCTGCATCATTAAGGATTCAGCTGCTTACAGATGCGGGCTTACTGAAAATCTGGAATAGCAGTTAGGTTGGCTCATTGAAAGTCTGACTCCAGCTAACCTGTAGCTTTCAGGATGTTGATTTATTGGACAGCAATATTCATGACTCGATCATTGGAATTGCAGGATAAATGAGACTCGAGCCTTGAACAAAGGTCATTTCGACACTCAGTCGACATATAAACAGTTAGGTACCGTAATCATATGAACGAATACTTCATGTAAAGAGCTTCATAGTTAATTCGTTCCGTTATGCTAGAGCCTGTTCGAAGTATCAGGACTGCATGGAACCTGGGAAGGTGCTCACTACAAGGTTGTTATGCAAGGATATCAAAAAACCAAACTGGTATCAAAACTTAAGAAGTTCTACGGGAGTCACCATGCTCTTGTTGATCCGTACAATGTTGCCATTTCCAGAATTATTTCTCATGTGTTTGCCAATGGAAAGCCATTGGAAGACTTCCAAAATCTCGGACATACCCTTCTTGGCATTTACAGCTTTTCTTCCTAAGGTCGATAGGGATGGTGGGCGAAGCTTGCTTACCAAGTAATGCTTACAATCCTAACATGCCTGATTACCATTTTCTGGAGTCCATGTAGTTTGGTCTAAACATTGATATTTGCCATTTGTCTACGGATTAATGATTTGGGATTAACGCTTTGGTACTACGACCTAAACTACCTTTCAATGCGTTTATTTTACAATAAAAAGTAGAGGAAAAAAACATTTTACTAAGTTCCCCCGCAGCAGATCTATATTTTCCCTTTTTAAATCATGAAATGTGAAAGTTCATTTACATCAGCTAGCCTATAGATGCGGTTGAAAATGGTTTCTATATTAGCAGTATCTATCTATCTATCTATCTATCTATCTATCTATCTATCTATCTATCTATCTATCTATCTATCTATCTATCTATCTATCTGCTGGATGAGTCGTGTTTTAACAATCCTCCCCCCCCCCCCCCCAAAAAAAAAGCAAACAAAAAACACACACAAAAAAAACAAAAACAAAAAAAAAAAAAACAATTGGCACTAAGACTGACATCTACAATTTTAGCTTCATGCCTAGGACAATCTCAGACTGGAAGAGCTCCCCTCATCACTCATGATGTCTGCAGAAGGTGCAGATGACTCCATCTCTACATTCACCACCCTTGTGAGGTCTAGGGACTAGTTTTGTCGGTCGAATGTCCTGGTGAAGGATTGTCTAAGGACGTTTTACAATTAAACTTGTAAACAATTCTGATTCTGATAATGAGTCTACTCGTGGATGTACTGTCCATTAGTCTTCGATAAACACCTGTAATATTGCCGGAAGTACCGGTGTTTAGTAAAGAGCCCTTGAAAGTGCGGGATTATCATTCAGTCGGATCGCTTCTGATCGAGCAATGGAACTCCGGTTTTGAGGAAGTGTGGAAAATTGTCAATGAAAGAGATTAAATTTTCATCCAGTAAAGGATCAATGATATCTTGCCTTATGCAGATTGAAAGAGAATATGTTTATGTATTCGGTAGCTGGCATGCCTTTATAAAATTTTCTGATACAACGTCTTGAAGCGCAACGGAATAGTTTTTGAACCCGGAAGTGAAAATTACTGTGTTTCATTCCTTGTTCGTCTTTCAGACTCACCTATTAAAAATCGCCTTATGGGGCTTGTTTCATGCTCATTTGACATAAATTCAAAGTCCTGTGTTCGGCGTCTCATCTGGGTCTGCACTGTTTTCCAAGGTACCCCTTTTGGGGTTTCCGGTACTAAATGGGTTAAAGACCCCTACCATAATTATGGACTAGCCATTTGTAACAATAGACGGATCCAATGTTTTGACACGTGACCTTGTTTACTTGTCACTGCGCATGCGCAAAACTACTTTCCCGTTTGATAACGATCTTTCGTGGTTGGCAAAAAAGCCGCTGATTCCATATAAACACATTGTAAATAGGTTTAATATTACGGGCATATTTTAGTTGACTATTACAGAAAATCGATCGAATTACATTTTAAATGAGTAGATAAATATATTCTAGACTTCATTCCTGCATTTTCCGCATTTTTAGTCATTCGTTTTGCGCATTTTTATTACAAATAATTAAGACCATCCCGCCTCGTTACCTGCCTAAGTTTAACAGGTAATTATCATCAAAACATCCGTAAATATTCTAGAAACCAATAATTACTAGCTAAGACATGTCTATTTTAAAAGTTTAAAGGTCATTTTTTTCGTTTCGATTCCAAACAAAAGACAATTTTACAGAAAATAACATCGCATTTACAATGGCGACAAACGGCCAGAGACGTTTTTTGCCCACCACCGGTAGGTCCCGGCAAATAGTAATATTGAGCGATGACGCTGTGTTTGAATGTGTCTATAGTTCTACAGATAAGACGTCAATGGCCCTTTTTACATTTTTGTTTATATCGGACATTTTCATTTTTATTATAGTTGGGTAGTCAATGAAAACAAAAATGAAAATATCAGTATAAAAACATAATAAATAAAAGTCAGGCTACCCCAACTCTCATGTATGGGAGAATTGTAACCACTGCCCCCCCCCCCACCTACCAGGAAAGCGGCGCTAAGTAATTGGGTGATTACCCTCTGTGTTCCCCTGCAGTGCCAGGTTAATGCAGGGGTTATGATATTTGTGAAGTCGTTGTCCCTGCTATCCCCCTATGTGGGGGGGGGGGGGGGGGCAGTGGTTACAAATGACTGGTGCATTACGATGCAGTCCGGTAACATTACGCACATAAGGTTTTGATACCTTCGTGTGACTTTGTTAAAGCCACCTTTCAAACAATCACAATCAGAACGATTGCAACACTTCCTTATCTACTTGCTGCAATAGAAATTGGCCTCTGAATTTTTAACGGGCGGGATATATAATTGTATGACATTGGATACCCTTGAAATTTGATTACCAATTTTGTCGCCCAACATTGCGCACAATAGGAGGTTTTAGGAATTCTGTTGATGACGTCATTCTTGCGCATGCGCAAAGTACTGGCTGTCAATTGAAACAGCCATTGCTATTCAAATGTATTGGCGGAACTTAAAATGCTAACAATATTCAGTCATTTTGAGAGAAAATATACCCGTTTTCATTGAAATAATGCCTCGAGAAGGAAAGAATGATATTTTGCTTTTATTACCGAAATTCATTTATCCTAAATCCGTTTTTAATTGCCGAAAATCTCTTCGTTAATGACCCATGTCAATGGCTTGAGATACCGTTATTCCGAAAGCTTACTTACGAAATAAGTTTTTACGTAACTCTCGTTTTATTCGCTATCCAAGTCTATCTACATGTATCTATCTATTGAGAAGTCTGTCCGACGATCTGTCTACATGTGCAATTTAAAAAAGAATGTCCATACTGACAGTCGAAATAAACGAATCAGAGGACTGATGGAGGGACGTTGACTAAATGTTGGTTCGACGTCATGCCATCGACACCCACTCCAATGCACTTCAATGTCACATGGCCATTCGCATGAGAGAGAGGTTTGATTGACAAACTGACAGTAGACACACAGACGACAGACAGACCGACTGACTGACTAACAGACGAATGGACGGATAGTTAGACAGACAAATAAACATACTGATAGCCAAAAAAATAACAACTAATGAGTGGACTGACAGATGGGCGTCGAGTAAACGTTGGCTCGACGTCAGGTCGTCGACAACCACTCCAACTCACTTCAATGTTACGTGACTGTTGAGATGAGAGAGAGGTCTGACTGATCCCTGTACCCAAGAAGCCCTTAACCCTTTTTGTACAAAATGGAATCTTCCTCCTTATATATTGCTGGAGTCACTTTCAAAATTTAAGGGATTCAGGTTGTGTTTTCTTCAAAATTTATCTGGAAAATGGCCGAACTTTTTGCAAACAGTGTTGGCCCTTATCAGGCGCCGCGTTCTGTGACGTCTGATTTGGGCCTGCACTGTTTGTCACTTACCCTTTTTGGGGTTTCCGGTACCAAATGGGTTAATGTAGACCTAAGGGCTGGGCAGGTTGAACCAATCTACAAATCTACCAGATTTTACTGTAAAATCTGTGCACTTGCGAAGGAGTGTTTAATTCTCATGCACTGAAAGGGTGTTCTATGTTTGTTTTGACTTAATGTTCCAATCCCACTGAGTTTTGATTGGGTCCGAGCACTGGGCAAATGACATTTTATTAAGCAACGCCGTATTATCGCCAACGCAACTTTCTGATGTTTCATCGACGTTGCAGCATCACTTTGAAGTTGGTTTGATGTAGACACGACGTTGTTGACACACTACATGTCAGCTGAAGTGGCGTCATGTAACGGCAAACTGTAATTTACATCTGCCTGCCGTCGCTAATTGTTGGTGCGCTATGAGAGTGAGAGAGAGAGAGAGGACCCTGTTGGGTCGTATGTACAATATATCATCTTCGTAATGCGAAATTTCACATCTGGCAGTGTTTCTCCCATTATCTTACATTAGAATTCGTCAAAAGTTTAAAAGAATTCCACTGTTTTACGCTGTAATTAACACTTTATCTGTCCCGCTGCATTTGAAGCAATACGACAGATGACGGCCAGGGCTTTTCCGTTCTATTTTTAGAACCGGAAGTACGTCACGAAAAAAGCTCCTATAAGTGCGGTTACCCCAAAGTGCGAAAAGGACTCCTTTTTGCGAAAAGGACTTACCCTAATATGCGAAGAACCTTTTTAAAAAGGACGATTACTGTTAGCGAAAAGGACTGCTCTCTATCTACTGCTACTGCATCGGTCACATTTGACAATTACCGCAGGTGTATGTTACATGCACTCCAGGTTTTGCAGGATGAAAGCCTACACAGTAATGATGTAATTACGGTAGGGATCTTTACCCTGCACAGGGAATGGTTCTCCCTGCACAGGGGGCCTCTTGTTAACGTCCCGATCCGAAGGACGGTGCACTTTATGACATTCGTCCCTGCAAATGATGCCAATGGAGCGTGTATTCATTAGAATGTGGTTCTAACGAGCACCAACGACATATGATTGGAGTGAAAATAAGAAAAATACCACACGTTTTCACCAGAAAAGTAGCCATTTCGGAGATATCGAAAATGCACTATGTCGCATGGACGTGTTATTGTAAACCCCACTTTATATAGAGAAAACTGGGTTTACCGGAGTATTCACTCTTTTCTCATTTCTGCTGCAAGACATATGTTGCGGGTACTCGTTAGAGCGCGGTTCAAATGAGCACCCACGACCTACTATAGCAGTAGAAATAAGAAAAATACCACACATTTTCATTAGGAAATTAGCCATTTTGGAGATGTGAAAAATGTACTATGTCGCACGGATGTGTTAGCGTAATAAGATATTAAATATTCATAAAATAAATAAATCATCACGAAAACACACCTATATAATTTTGACACCCTTGAAGGCTTGAACCCCGCTTTTATATAGTAAAATTGATGTTTGCAGGGGTATACTTTATTTTTCTTATTTCTACTCTAAAATATAGATTGTGGGTACTCATTAGAATCACCTCGATGAAACAGTTCTAATGAGTACCCACAATCTATATTTTTATGTTGAAAAGACTATCGGTGTCTTCCTTCCTTCGTCTTTTCGTCTCTCTCTCTCTCTCTGCGACTGTTTTTCTGTCTGACTCTCTCGGCCTTTTGATTGCAGATCAAAAGAAATACCTTCGCAGACAAACTGCGTACATGTAGATTATAAATTAGATGGACATCTTTACTTAATTGGATTAACGATGTAGTTAAGTTCTTTATAACTGAAAAAGAGAGACATTCGAAGAAACACAAATTAAAGGTATCGCTCTCCTATATAAAAGTTGAGTTTATGGTTTCGTAATTATAAACATGATAAAGGCATGTTTTCGCTATGTAAGTGCTCTTTAGAATTCACTGATTAATGCGGTCCTAACGAGTACCCTTAACTTCGCGAATTGTAGTTTTTGAGAAGTTAGTCCAGGTCATTTTCTGCCTGTTCAGCAGGGCCGAAATTCGGCCCCATTCCCAATGCCAAATAGCCTAAATTTTTCCCAATTTCACTATATTTTTCCCCCAAAAAATGAAGAAAGAAAATGCCACAACAAAAGGAACAGTGACAACAGTAATTAACATCAGACTGAGGTTAACATGAAGATTCACCACACTGAAGCTACAGCTGTATTGCACTGCTTAGCTATCAAATTCATAAGACTATCATGAGCAACATTCATAGTCCTGGCATTTCTCCGATGAAACTGTGTTCCCTATTTTGGTATTTTGTCGGTAATTTTTTCCCAATTTTGCCCAGGGGCCTTTCCCCAAATTACCTGGATAAAGACCTGTAGTCCCTCTCTCTGTCCCGTCCTCATATTTCAGTCGTTTCATACAGGTGCGTGTGTTTAATTTTTTCTCTCTCTCTCTCTCTGACTATTATCTATCTGTCCCGTCCCCGCCCATCGGGGCTTGAAAAATAGATTGAGCTGCACGATGCTTCCACACAGAACTGAAACCATAATACACGACTCACTGAGGCTGATTTAACGGGTACAACAATATCTCGGATGAGAGAAAAATGTATACATATCTATGATAGGCTACATAGGCTTATATAGGCAAAATCTTTAAAAATCTTCTCTGAAACTACAAGGCCCAGGTCTTTGATATTTGGTATGAAACTTCATCTAGTGGAACCCTACCAAGATTGCACAAATTATAGTGCTGGGGCCAAAAATGCCCCCGCTCTGGGGCCTTTTGGTTTTACATGGGCTTATATAGGGAAAATCTTTAAAAATCTTCTTCTCTGAAACTGCAAGGCCCAAGTCTTTGATATTTGGTATGAAACTTCATCTAGTGGACCCCTACCAAGATTGCTCACAGGGATTTTCCTAGTGCAACATTTGGGCCGGTAATCGGCCCCTATTTTTTCCAATTTGAAGACAGATATTCCCAAATTTTATTACAAATTTCCCAATTTCTGATGTTGTGCTTCATGTTGATTACAATTTCATGAAAATTGAACCAAAAAGTACAGCTGATTTAAATTCCCAACTATAAATATTAGCAAGCTGTTTTTCCCAAACCCAGCGGCCCTTGGACCCTGATTCTGAAGGGTAGGAAAGTCCCTGGCTCAAATTATAGTGCTGGGGCCAAAAGTGCCCCCGCTATGGGGCCCTTCGTTTTTACAAGGGCTCATATAGGGAAAATCTTTAAAAATCTTCTTCTCTGAAACTGCAAGGTCCAAGTCTTTGATATTTGGTATGAAACTTCATTTAGTGGACCCCTACCAAGATTGTTCAAATTATAGTGCTGGAGTCAAAAATGCCCCCGCTCTGGGGCCCTTTGGTTTTACATGGGCTTATATAGGGAAAATCTTTAAAAATCTTCTTCTCTGAAACCGCATGGCCAGGTCTTTGATATTTTGGCAGGAAACTTCATATAGTGGACCCCTACCAAGATTGTTCAAATTAAAGTGCTGGAGCCCAAAAAAATGCCCCCCCCCCCCTCCGGCGGGGCCCTTTGGTTTAACATGGGCTTATATAGGGAAAATCTTTAAAAATCTTCTCTGAAACCACAAGACCCAGGTCTTTGCTATTTGGTATGAAGCTTCATCTAGTGGACCCCTTCAAAGATTGTTCAAATTATAGTGCTGGGGCCCAAAAATGCCCCTGCCCCAGGACCCTTTGGTTTTACATACACTTAATAGGGGAAATCTTCTTCTCTGAAACCACAAGGCCTGCATGTAGGTCTTTGGTATTTGGTATGAAGCTTCATCTAGTGGACCTCTACCAAGATTATTCAAATTATAGTGCTTGGGCCAAAAATGCCCAGGGCCCTTTGGTTTTACAAGGGCTTACATATAGAAAATCTTTAAAAATCTTATTTTCTGAAACCGCAATGCCCAGGTCTTTGCTATTTGGTATGAAGCTTCATCTTGTGGACCTCTACCAAGATTGTTCAAATTATAGGCCTTGGGCCAAAAATGCCCCCGCTCAGGGGCCCTTTGGTTTTACATACACTTAATAGGGAAAATCTTTAAAAAATTCTTCTTCTCTGAAACCGCAAGGCCAAGGTCTTGTATATTAGGTATGAAGCTTCATCTTGTGGACCTTTACCGCTCCGGGGCCTGCCCAGGGCCCTTTGGTTTTACAAGGGCTTATATATGGAAAATCTTTAAAAATCTTATTTTCTGAAACCGCAAGGCCCAGGTCTTTGCTATTTGGTATGAAGCTTCATCTTGTGGACCACTACCAAGATTGTTCAAATTATAGACCTTTGGCCAAAAATGCCCCCGCTCCGGGGCCCTTTGGTTTTACATACACTTAATAGGGAAAATCTTTAAAAAATTCTACTTCTCTGAAACCGCAAGGCCAAGGTCTTGTATATTAGGTGTGAAGCTTCATCTTGTGGACCTTTACCAAGATTGTTCAAATTATAGTGCTTGGGCCAAAAATGCCCCCGCTCCAGGGCCTTTTGTTTTTACACACACTTAATAAGGAAAATATTGAAGAATCTTCTTCTCTGAAACCACAAGGCCTAGGTCTTTGGTATTTGGTATGAAGCTTTATCTAGTGGACCTCTACCAAGATTATTCAAATTATAGTGCTTGGGCCAATAATGCCCAGGGCCCTTTGGTTTTACAAGGGCTTATATATGGAGAATCTTTAAAAATCTTCTTTCCTGAAACCACAAGGCCCAGGTCTTTGCTATTTGGTATGAAGCTTCATCTAGTGGACCCCTACCAAGATTGTTCAAATATAAGTACTGGGGCCAAAAATGCCCAACCCCCAACTCCCTGTCCTGGGGCCCTTTGGTTTTACATAGGCTTATATAGGGAAAATCTTTAAAAAAATCTTCTTCTCTGAAACTGCAAGGCCCAGGTCTTTGATATTTGGTATGAAGCTTCATCTTGTGGACCGCTACCAAGATTGTTCAAACATAGGCCTTGGGCCAAAAATGCCCTCGCTCCGGGGCCCTTTGGTTTTACATACACTTAAAAGGGAAAATCTTTAAAAATCTTCTTCTCTGAAACCGCAAGGCCCTGGTCTTTGATATTTGGTATGAAGTTTCATCTTGTGGACCTCTACCAAGATTGTTCAAATTAGAGACCTTGGGCCAAAAAGTCCCCCTCTCCGGGGCCCTTTGGTTTTACATACACTTAATAGAGAAAATCTTGAAAAATCTTCTTCTCTGAAACCACAAGGCCCAGGTCTTTGCTATTTGGTACAAAGTTTCATCTTGTAGGCCCGCTACCAAGATTGTTCAAATTATAGCCCTGTGGCTAAATGCCCTCGCTCCGGGGCCCCTTGGTTTTACATGGGCTTATATAGGGGAAAATCTTGAAAAATCTTCTTCTCTGAAACCACAAGGCCTATGTCTTTGATATTTGCTATGAGCCTTCATCTAGTGGACCCCTACCAAGATTGTTCAATTTATAGTGCTGGTGCCAAAAATGCCCCCGCCCCAGGCCCTTTGGTTTTACATAGGTTTATATAGGGTAAACCTCTAAAAAGTCTTCTTCTCTGAAACCATAAGGCCTACGTCTTTGATATTTGGTATGAGCCTTCATCTAGTGGACCCCTACCAAGATTGTTCAAATTATATTGCTGGTGCCAAAATGCCCCCGCCCCGGGGCCCATTGGTTTTACATAGATTTATATAGGGAAACCTTTAAATAATCTTCTTCTCTGAAACTGTCAGGCCCAGGTCTTTGATATTTGGTATGAAGCTTCATCTTGTGGACCTCTACCAAGATTGTTCATATTATAGCCCTGGGGCCAAAAATGCCCCTGCTCCGGGGCCCTTTGGTTTTACATAGACTTATATAGGGAAAATCTTGAAAAATCTTCTTCTCGTAAACCACAAGGCCTAGGTCTTTTGCATTTGGTATAAAACTTCATTAAGTGGACCCCTATCAAATTTATTCAAATTATAGTGCTGGGGCCAAAAATACCCCCGCACCAGGGCCCTTTGGTTTTACATGGACTTATATATAGGGAAAATCTTGAAAAATCTTCTCTGAAACCACAAGGCCCAGTTCTTTGATATTTGTTATGAGCCTTCATCTAGTGGACCCCTACCAAGATTGTTCAAATTATAGTGCTGGTGCCAAAAATGCCCCCCACCTCGGGGCCCTTTGGTTTTACATAGTCTCATATAGGGAAAATCTTTAAAAATCTTCTTCTCTGAAACTGTAAGGCCCAGGTCTTTGATATTTGGTATGAAGCTTCATCTAGTGGACCCCTACCAAAATTTATTAATTATAGTGCTGGGGCCAAAAAAGCCCCCACTCCGGGGTCCTTTGGTTTCACAACGATGCGCTACTACAAGCCATGACCAACATGGCATAGATATCGACTTTCACTCATGTACAAAATCACACATGACCTTGTGGCTATTCCAAGAGACCTCACAGACCTGCGAAGACAGTCTAGAACCTCACACCAAATGGCTTACAGACAGATCTCTACCCCCCACAGAATATTATATATAGCACTATTGTACACTGGAATTCTCTCCTTACAGCAGTAGTCTTGCTGCCCAAGGTTGATGAGTTCAACAGGGCAGTCGGCCATATCAACAACTGCTCACCTTAACCAACCAAAGCCTTAGATAGATAGATAGATAGGTAGATAGATAGATAGATAGATTTTCTTTGAAAGTCAGCTAATATGCCCATATTATTATTTACCTATTTACAATGTGTTTATATGGAACCAGGTGCTTTTTGCCAACCACGAAAGATCGTTATCAAAAGGAAAAGTAATTTTGCGCATGCACAGTGACATGTAAACAAGGTCATGTGTCAAAACATTGGATCCGTCTATAGTTAAACGATAAAAATAGATACTGGCATTTAAGGTGTTGAGTGGACTACCTGGCAGACAGCTGTGCTAAACTGTGCCATGGTAGGAAGAACTGTAATGTGGGCTGGCAGGGGTTTCAGTGATGCGGGGAAAGAATGTGTACTTGTAGTAGTCTCTCAAGAGTCGTGATCTGTCTGTTCTCTGTATGCAAGGGGGTGATTTTTGGTAGAAGGACATGTGTTCAGGATCAGGTTGTCAGCAGCAGGTATCGCAACAAGGTCATATGTGGCCTTATATAGAGGGACCAGGCGACTGTCTATGGGCTGTTGGTCAAGGGTACCCCAGTTAAGAACCTGAAGCATTGCTTAGACACAAGATGTATATCAGTAGTCTCAGGTTACCTATCTAGCAGCCCTTCTTTGAACTGATTCAAGCTTGTAGGAGTCAGATGCCGTGTAGGGGGGTGGGGGGGGGGGGCACATGGTAGAAACATACTCTGTGGGCGGACCAGAGTTTTATACATGTATGCTGTGTCTCTATTGTGGACCCGAATATTTTGCTTGAAGTAGCCTAGGGTCTGGTTGGCTTTTTTGCTTATATAAATGTTATTTACATGTACATGGTCTGTCCCTGAGGTCATCTGAAATGGTACACAGCCATGAAGAATAGTTGGTCTGAAAGGGATTTCTACGACCAGTCACAGCCAAGCTAGGTAGCTCAGTAGGATGCGTGTCTGACAGGAGGATGCTGGTTCGATACCAGCCGGGGTCGGCACCATTCTTTAGTGGAGATTGATAATAAAATCTTTTGTGGTCATTCTCTCCCTTCCACTGATTCAAGAAGGGCAGTAACTATTGTCAGTTTTTGGCGAAAGAATGTGCACTGTACTGGTGAACCGCTTACATATAAGCCTTTCCAGGAAAAGTGTAGATACAGTACGGCTCAGGTATAAGAACCAAAAAACTCTTTATTCCGAATCTCGGCGTTTCGAGTACTTTCAAAAACACTCGATATTGTTCCTAGTATATGTATATATTCGGCGGAAACTCCTCGAAAACACTCGCAAGGTCCGCCGTACGCGAAATTTCGCGAAATTATTCCGAGTCGAAATATCGTACCTGGAGGCAATATTTTCTCGTGAAGTTATGCGGAAATACATGGAGGAATTTGACGAAATACCTGGGCATTTTTTTGTTTATTCAATGTTCTTTTACCATCATATATATTTATATATAATTATAAGATAATAATTATCACTGACAGTTATTATAATGTAATCAATGTCAAAAGTCAACAAAGAGGTAATCATTAATAACCCAGGGTGTGAAACTGCTTAGTGATTTCAAACAAGGGAATGAGTTGAGCATGACGATTACATACAACTCTTTCAAGTCCGTAATTGAAAGCATGTTGAACATCATAAAATTACAGGAAAATCGGTCATTTTGAACTCAAAATTTCT
Source organism: Lucinisca nassula (assembly GCA_963580285.1). NCBI lineage: Eukaryota > Metazoa > Mollusca > Bivalvia > Lucinida > Lucinidae > Lucinisca > Lucinisca nassula. Next base: position 102,407,633 of record OY757017.1, on the reverse strand, counting down.
CCATGTAATTTTGATATTTTCAAAAAAAGAAAATTATTTTGATATAATATAATCATTTGTCTTTCATTCTTTAATAATTTTAATGTGAAGTATTATCGGACAATTGATAAACAAATAATCAAAGGTGATAACTGTCAGCGAAATTTTGATGGGTTTCGGCCGCCATTATTGGCTTCTTTTTTACTGCAAAATCGGTCATTTTGAACTCAAAATTTCTCCATGTAATTTTAAGATTTTCAAAAAAAGAAAATTATTTTGATATAATATAATCATTTGTCTTTCATTCTTTAATAATTTTAATGTGAAGTATAATCGGACAAATGAGAAACAAATAATCAAAGGTGATAACTGTCAGCGAAATTTTAACGGATTTCGGCCGCCATTATTTGCTTCTTTTAAACTGCAAAATCGGTCATTTTGAACTCAAAATTTCTCCATGTAATTTTGATATTTTCAAAAAAAGAAAATTATTTTGATATAATATAATCATTTGTCTTTTATTCTTTAATAATTTTAATGTGAAGTATTATCGGATAATTGAGAAACAAATAATCAAAGGTGATAACTGTCTGCGAAATTTGGACCGGTTTCGGTCGCCATTATTGGCTTCTTTAAAACTGCAAAATCGGTCATTTTGAACTCAAAATTTCTCCATCTAATTTTGATATTTTCAAAAAAAGAAAATTATTTTGATATAATATAACCATTTGTCTTTCATTCTTTAATAATTTTAATGTGAAGTATTTTCGGACAAGTGAGAAACAAATAATCAAAGTGATAACTGTCAGCGAAATTTTGACGGGTTTTGGCCGCCATTATTGGCCTCTGATACGTCGCACCGGCGACACATGTTTAATCAAATTAATCACCACTTGCAAATACTCGCAAACACTCCAAATATCACAGGTAAGCTCTGAGGTCCGCAGAATTTCCTCGGAATATCGAGCGCATAACTTGGAGTAAAATATTTTCACTCGGAGTGGTTTACTCCAAAACATTCGGCGGAAAACGCGGATTTAAAAAGTTGTCCGCCGAATGAAAAAGAAAAACGGTTCAAATACCTGAGCCGTACTGTAGGTAAATTGACTGGCTCAACAAAATGACCTTAATTAGTAAATAGTGTACTGGGGCATTAAACTCCAATACAGACAAACAAAACATCGGGTTACATGAATGACCTGACACTATGAGGGATTAAAATTTGTATCCCAGAGTTTTTCCCATATTTCAAGTTTTTCAAGGTCTTCCTGGGGGATCTTTGAGTCTTTCTAGGTACAGTACAGTCAACGATACATTCCTATCTGTGTCGTTTCCCGGTGACAATCCGTCATGGTGACAAAGCCTCATGTCTCGCTGAACAGTTTCCCTGTCGCGGTGACAAGATTCAAGGCAGCGAGACAGGTGAAATTGTCCCGATGACTCGGCGGTACACACCGCGACCCAGCGAGACACAGCGTGACATTTTATTGCATGGTTATGTAATCATTACGCCCGAACTCCACCTACCTGGATAAAACTTATATTAAAAAAAAAAAAAAATCCGGGTCTTCCCAATATCTTTGAATTTATATTTTCTTAAATAAATAAACATATATGTAATATTATATACATAAAAAAACGTTTTTGTCCTTATTATTTTCCAAATTTAGGGGTACCCTAATTAGTTACCTTTAGAAATTCAATGAGAAAAAGGCTGATTTTTTTTTTTTTTTTTTTTTTGCAAACAGTGAAGGCCCTGACCAGATGTCTTGGCGCAGGCTGATCTCGGCCTTGCGCGCTTTGTGAGTGTCAAAAATAGCTTAGACGCAACAACCATTTTTTACAAACAGTGAAGGCCCTGACCATATGTCGCGGCGCAGGCTGATCTCGGCCTGCGCTCTTTGCGAGTGTCAAAAATAGCTTAGACGCAACAACCATTCTTTTTCTTTTTACTCTTCTTCAATAGCTTTTGTTTTTCGCTTACGCAACAAGTATTTCTAACACGCTGCTTGGACGCCTCTTTGATAGCAGATGCGCCCCTTTAAATCAACCTTAAATATCGACAGTGTGCAGGGTCACAGCAGTTCCAACAAATTACGAAGAATCAGCTCAGCCTCCGCATCCATGCAGTGCGACCAGAGACTTCTCTTGCTGCAGGAAGGAACATTTGACCCTTAATTATCCTCAAAGCGCACAACGAAGACTCTTATCAGACTGCGCAAATACGAAGACTAATCAGATTGCGCGGATGTGCAGGCTGATCTGAGTCTTCGCTAGGCGCACATGTAAACTGCAGGAAATGCTGTGCCCCGACTCAATTTATAATGATGTTTCTCGTACTAGAAGTTCGCTATATTAAGCACGTGCGCCGACGTATAAGTTGTGGATAAAAGAATCTTTTCACAACAGACAAACAATTAACTGCCTGGTTTTGGTCAATGTGTAATGCAAAACGCCGGTGTCCTGTGCACCATGCCACATTATCCTATCTCATCACGTTAACAAGTCCGTGTATTGAGTATCCCTACGTGGGATTGAGATTTCTTTGTTCTAAACATATTTGGGTACTCGATGCGGCGGTTCTAACGAGCATCCAAAACCTAAATTTAGACTAGAAATACAAGACTGCATAAAATATCCATATCTTGTCAGCTAAGGCTCATCAATATACCCGGAACTCAAGACATGTCTTGTTCACTGACCATAAAGTATATGAGCTAGCGCACGACAAAACTTATCATAAAACCTGTCTGACATACAAGGGATCAGATCAGTATCACCGTGGCTGCAGAAGAGGCAGATGATTGGCGAATACTGATCAGAATGCATGGATGCGCATGCCGACATGCGTCTTCAGTTGTCGTTCAACTACCTGCGTAGACTCAAATCAAAATGCACAACCGGAGTTTGCAATTTACCGGCGGTGGCTATATGAGACTCTGATCAGACTACTCGGATTCACAGGCCGAGCTTGCACTTTGCATACTTATCATATTGCACGGATGTGACGCTATGCTACGTCTCTGCTGGTCTGAGGCTAGAGAAGTTGCATAAAGTCGGTAAATACTGATGAAACTGCGTGAATGCGCATGTCGAGCTGCGCCTTCTCTCAGTCTGGCCATTCAGTGATTGCTCAGATCAACATGCACAACCAGAGTTTCGTATTTGTATATGTATGTTGCGATATCCCAGTGGCCGGGTAAGACTGATCAAACTACTTGGATGAGGAGGCTGAGCTGAGCTTCTGTTGGTCGCACACAGTGGCCTGCGAAGAATCGGATCAACATCTACTGTCTGAGGCAAGTGGCAATGAATAGCACTGTGGCTACAAAAGGCGCATTATACTGTGGTAGGCGAATACTTTTCATACTGCATGATTGTGCAGGCTGATTTGTGTCTTATAGCTGCACATTCTTAATGGTTCAGCGTTGTGTAAAGGGGTTACCAGTAGAATCGATCTTGACAGGTAGACCCAGATCAGCCGCCGTAGAAAGCAGTCTGTTCGGGCCTACACTGACAGTAAGGATGGAAGGAATTTCTTCAAGTGTATTGTGTCAGTATCTACATGTGCATATTAAAACTTTATCATATGACGTCGTTGATAAGCAGTGGATAACGTCGTGTAATAAAATATCGTATGACCACACGTGTAATAACACTTTGGCGGGATTAAGTAATGTCATGACGACGTCCATGTCAACAAAGCATTTTTTTGTGGAAAATTTGTCAAATCTAAAGGCGATGAAATCCAATTTAAAGTGGTCATATGATAAACAGAATCTTACACTCGTGGTCAATTCATATGAAATTTATGAAACTCGCCGAAGGCTCCTTTCATAAGTTTCATATGACATGACCACTCGTGTAAGATCCTGTATATAAAAAAAAACGCAAGATAATATCGACACCCAGCCAAGTCGACTTTAAAAACACTTAGATCAGGTAAGAAAATTATAATATTATAATGCTGTTAAAAAATTGGTGACTAGAAAGAGCTCCTCACACCTCTGATACTACTCGGGTTCAATTGCACACTGAGGATAACGTCTCATAGACGTAGACACTACGTCTTTACGCAACGCCGACACTGCGACGTACCATTGAAATTATTTAAGAAATGAAGATAATTTATATAACGTTCATCGAAGTATGAACAACATCGGGTCACGAGCAAAAAAAAAAAAATGTTCACTGAAATTTTGCTCGTGACCCGGTGTAAGTTAATTTGATGAACGTAAAAAAAATACCTTTATTACTTAAAGCTAAGTCTTTACGCAGCCCCGACGTCGATGCCACGCTGCTCTCAAACCGGATGTATCAATGTAATTTACATAAATGACATCCGCCTTTTAACAATAGAATCCTAGACACATCGACGTCGACGCTACGTCTCCACGCCGCGCCGATGCCGATGTCACGCTGCTCTTAAACTAAAATGAACGTTACAGAAACTTCTTTCGCCTGTTAAACATTTTAGACACAGTAACATCCAGGGTACATCGACGCCGACGCTACGTCTCCACGCAGCGCCGACGCCGATGTTACGCTGCACTCAAACCAAAATAAATTTTAAAGAAATGACTTCCGCCTGTTAAACAATTTAGACTCAGTAGCATCCAGGGTACCTCGACGTCGGCGCAACGTCTACACGCAGCGCCGTTGCCGATGTTTCGCTGCTCTCATTAAAAAATGATTTATAGCGTCTATGTCACCGTTCGTGGTAAAGCAGAAAAAAAACACGACCATCCTTTGTAGAATATAGTCTCACATATGACGCAAGCAAGGCTCGAACCGCAGTGATGAGAGACCTAATGATTAAGAATCTGCGCTCTTACCCACCAGGCAATGACCGTGCCACCATATCCTATACTTTTTCAGCATTCTTGAGGCAGTTTCGTGTTCGAACTATAAAAGGACCGTCTACCCTGGTTTTCTTCGGAGCACGGGAACGTGCCCATTTTTTTTCAGAGAATAAAGCGTCATTGGTTAATAAGCTAAGGGACCAAGAAATGTGCACCAGAAAAAGGATTTGACGCCGTCGCTCAACAGCTGACTACGGTGATGATGAGAAAACCTGTCTACCCTTAGTCTACCCTTAAAGAAGCATTTATTCCTTGGGAGCAAATCCTTTCCTTTCAGAATAGACTCGACTCACCGAGGCACTCTCAGCCATATGATCCCAGCATGCAACAAGCATGAGCCACGTTATGGCAAAACCCGTTCGGCTGTTTGCGAGCAACTAAGAGACATGGCAGCCTGTGCATACGCACAGTCTGGTCAACATTCCAATTTGCTGCTTGGACAGCTTGATACCGAGTTTACTCCAGTTACATGTAACTGAGTTGGCCAGTATGATATGACCTCATCGCAATGCTTCTACCAATCTTTGCGGCCCCCGCCCGTCGGGGCTTGGAAAAATAGATGGGCTGCATGATGCTTCCACGCAGAGCTAAAACCACGGCCCCTGCCTTTAGGGGCTAGAAGAAATATATGAATTGCATGATGCTTCCACGCAGAGCTGAATCCAGCCCACACTCTTGTACTGGTAAACCGCTTTGAGGATCTAAGCCTGTCCAGGAACCGCGGTGCGAGGCGGACCGTCCATGCTAATATACCCTATTAGGTTTCATTGGGCGAAAGGGCTTGAGATGTCATTTCATCTCAATGTCGGGTAAAAGTCCCACAAAATTGGAAGCAACGTCTCCAAAATGACCTTTACAGTGTTGACGGGGACGTTAAACCTCAAATCAAACAAACAAATCAAGAGCTAAAACCGACCACACACGAGTACTGGTAAACCGCTTAAGAGGATCTAAGCCTGCCCAGGCAAAGCGGTGCGAGTCGGCCCGTCCATGCTTGTAAACGCTATTGGTTTCATTGGGCGACAGGGCTTGAGATGTCATTTCATCTCAGTGTCGGGTAAAAGTCCCACAAAATTGGAAGCAACGTCTCAAAAATGACCTATACAGCGTTGACGGGGACGTTAAACCTCAAATCAAACAAACAAATCTACCAATCTATGGGTCTCTTCTTTAGCGCTAACAGTTCTTTCCATTTTGTGATGTGCACTTTTTCGCATGCAGTGCCTCATTGAAGTCTTCCCGCTTTTCACAACAGCACGTGAGGTCACTGAGATACAATTACGACATTTAGGCACGGGCGGCTGTTGCATACGAAAAGGTCGTTACAGGAATGGCAAACACAAATATGCTATCACTCGTTTGGGAAGGGATCTTTCATAGGCGTAACGCCCATTACGCATGTGCGTAATGTAAAATATTTGCAGTGAAGAGAAGCGCCTAAATAATAGTGTTCTCCATTACATATTATATATGGGCTGTTCTTAAAGGAAAGAATTTGCTCCCCTCGGGAGAATTGGAAAGAATTTGCTCCCCTCGGGAGCAAATTCTTCCATTTAAGAGTAGCCCCCATCTCGGAAAAAGCTGTTTTACATAGATTTTTCTTGTTGTGCGTAATACTATTTTGGTTCTGGTTACGCCCTTGTCTTTTAATCCCCCGTCGTCCCCCAGCCCGCCCATCGGGCCTTGAAGAAATAATTGGGCTGCACACGAGAACTGGTAAACCGCTCAGAGTATCTAAGCCTGCCCAGGCAAAGCGGTGCGAGTCGGTCCGTCCATGCTTATAAACCCTATTGGTTTCATTGGGCGACAGGGCTTGAGACGTCATTTCATCTCAGTGTCGGGTAAAAGTCCCACACAATTGGAAGCAACGTCTCCAAAATGACTTGTACTGTAATGACGGGGACGTTGACCCTCAAATCTCCCCACCGCGAAGCGGAGAGAGGATTGTTGGAATTAACTTCCTCCGTCCATGTCCATCCGTCCGTTCATAACAAGTTTCTGTCCGCTGCATATCTTCTTAACGTCATTACATTTTGGTCAGATCTTGGCACTATAGTGAGATGATGAGCAGATTCAATAACTCAACCATGCCGACTCAAGGTCAATGTCACTGTTGTAGGTCATGAGTTTGAGCCTTGAATTCTTTTCTGCTCCATATGAACTGAACCCTTTCATGCAGGCCATCTATTTCTATAAGCCCCAATGGGTGGGGGCCGGAACCCTTTGACAGATTTTCATTAAAGTGAAAGAAGTAATATTGTATAGCAAATCAACACCAACACGAAATAATAATCTTTGTCATGTATTAATATCTATGTTTCACCATCATCGGTTCTTGAGGATGTAATTTGCTTTTTTGATTTGAGGTTTATCGTCGACTTATAAGACACTAAGATCATGCATATGTAAATACTGCAAAACTTTATAATTAGAAATATTGATAGAAAGTGTGCCTCACACCTCTGATACTACTCAGGTTCAATTCCACTCTGAGGATAATATCTCATTGACGTACATGTAGACACTACGTTTTACGCAGCGCCGACGTCGCGCTGCGCTCAAAGCAAACGTATCATTAAAATTATTTAAGAAATGAAGGTAATTTAGTCAACGTTCATCGGAGTATGAACAGCATCGGGTCACGAGCAAAGTTTGTTAGCCCCGTCGGGGTTCTCTTAAATTTTGCTCATCTTAATTAGATGAACGTTAAAAAATACCTTGATTACTTAAATATTGATATCTACATTACATTATTTCTCAAAACAATTGCACGCAGTTTTCCTACTGGCAGTGGAACAGCGTCGTTGGCGCCATACCTTTGTTTGTCTTATTGTTGTTCAACGTCCCCGTCAACGGCCAGTCATACTGAAGAGAACCATTTTTTTATGTCAAACCAAACGCATCAGTGAAACCCAACGAAAATGACTTTCTTATTTTATACATCCCAGGTAAAGCCGCGTCCCGGATACATCGACGTCAACGCTACGACTTTTCGCAGGCCCGACGTCGATGACACGCTGCTCTCAGAGCGGACATATCAAGGAAATTTACATAAATGACTTCCGCCTTTCGGGATACAGCAACGTCAACGCTACGTCTCCACGCCGCGCAGATGCCGATGTCACGCTACTCTCAAACTAAAATGAATTTACAGAAATTTCTTTCGCCTTTCAGACACAGTAACATCCAGGGTACGCCAACGCCGACGCTACGTCTCTACGCAGCAACGACGCCGATGTCAAGCTGCCTTCCGCTTTTTAAAGATTTTAGACACAGTAGCATCCAGGGTACCTCGACGTCGGCGCTACGTCTATACGCAGCGCCGTCGCCGATGCCTCGCTGCTTTGATTACAAAATGATATATTGCGTCATAACTCCCCGTTCGTGATAGAGCAGAAAACAACAACAACAACAACAAAACACACACACACACAACCTTCCGTTGTAGAAAGCGTCTCACATATGACTCGAGCAAGACTCGATCCACAGTGACGAGAGACTTAATGATTTTGATTTGTTTGTTTTATTTGAGGTTTAACGTCCCAGTCAACACTGTAAAGGTCATATTGGAGACGTTGCTTCCAATTTTGTGGGACTTTTACCCGACATCGAGATGAAATGACATCTCAAGCCCTGTCGCCCAATGAAACAAATAGGGTTTATTAGCATGGACGGTCCGCCTCGCACCGCGGTTCCTGGACAGGCTTAGATCCTCTAAGCGGTTTACCAGTTCTAGTGTGCGGGCCGAATTCAGCTCTGCGTGGAAGCATCATGCAGTCCATATATTTCTTCAAGCCCCTATGGACGGGGGCCTACCCACCAGGCAATGACCATGTACCAACATATCACATACTTTTTCAGCGTTCTTGAGGCAGTCCGTTGTTCGAACAATGAAAGGGACTACCCCGGTTTCTGTGCAGCACGGGGACGTGCCCGTTTATTTTCAGGGAATAAGGCATCATTGATAAAAAAGCAAAAGGACCAAGAAACGAGGCGTTTCAAATGTGCTCCTGCCAAAAAAGAAAAAAGAAAAAGAAAACAGCTCCCATCAGAGACAATAAATTTACACTTAAAGACGCATTTGCTTTCCGGAAGCAAATGGTTTCCTTTCAGAATAGACTCGACTCACCGAGGCGTTACAAATGTGAACTCGCAACCGACGCAGTGAAACAATATGATCCCAGCATTGAACAGCATGCATGAGCCACGTCATGGCAAAACCCGTTCAGATGTTTGCGAGAGACCTGTCAGCCTGCGCACACGCACAGTCTGGTCAGCTTTGGGCAGCTTGATACCGAGTTTCATTTGACGCCGTCGCTCAACAGCTGACTACGGCGAGGATGAGAAAACCTGTTTACAGTTAGAGACGCATTTGCTCCCCGGGAGCAAATTCTTTCAAAATAGACTCGACGCACCGAGGCGTTACAAATGTGGCAGTGAAACAATAAGACCCCAGCATTTTACAGCAAGCATGAGCCACGCCATGGCAAAACCCGTTCGACTGTTTGCGAGAGACCAGTCAGCCTGCGCATACGCACAGTCTGGTCAGCTTTGGGCAGCTTGGTACCGAGTTTACTTCTCTAATACATGCAGCTGAGCTGACCAGTTTGATTTGACCTTGTCGCAATGCTTCTACCGATCTATGCCGGGTCTCTTGAAGTCTTCTTTGGCGCTAACAGTTCTTTCCATTTTGTGATGTGCAATTTTTCGCATGCAGTGCCTCATTGATAATGTGCCTCTCTGATAGCTGAAGCGCCCCTTTAAGAGAGTCTTCCCGTTTTTCACAGCAGCACGTGAAGTCACTGAGATACAATTACGTCATTTAGGCACGAGCGGTTGTAGCATACGAAAAGGTCGTTACAGGAATATGCTATAACTCGTTTTGGAAGGGATCTTTCATAGAAGATACGCCCATTACGCATGTGCGTAATGAAAAATATTTGCAGTAAAGAGAAAGCACCAAAATAATAGAGTTCTCCATTACATATATCATATGGACTGTTTTTAAAGGAAAGAATTTGCTCCGAGGGAGCAAATTCTTACCTTTAAGAGTAGCCCCCATCTCGGAAAAAGCTGTTTTACATAGATTTGTTTCAGGTTGTGCGCTATAATATTTTGGTTCTGTTTGATTCTGTACGTTTGTTGTGGGTGTGTTAATCCCACGCCGCGAAGTGTAGAGGGGATCGTTGGAATGTCCTTCCTCCGCCCATGGCCGTCCGTCCGTTGATAACAGTTTCTGTCCGCTGCATATCTCCTTAACGCCATTACATTTTGGTCAGATCTTGGCATAGAAGTGAGATGATGTGCAGAACCAATAACACAACCATGCGGCATTGTCAACTCAAGACCATTGTCACAGTTGTGTGTTCTTGAGTTTGAGCAATGAATTCTTTTCTGCTCCATATCAACTGAACCCTTTGATAGTTTGTTTGATTTGAGATTTTACGTCCCCATCAACACTGTATAGGTCATTTTGGAGACGTTGCTTCCCACTTTGTGGGACCTTTTTAAAACAATGAGATGAAATGACGTTTCCAGGCCTGTGGCCCAATGAAACCAATAGGGTTAATAAGCACGGGCGGTCCGACTCGCACCACTTTGCCTCTTGGCGGTTTACCAGTACTCTTGTGCGGTCGGTTACAGCTCATGCAGCTTATCAATTTCTTCAAGCCCCAATGGGCGGGGCCGGACCCCTTTGATAGATTTTCATTAAAGTGAAAGAAGTAATTTTGTATAGTAAATCAACACCAACACGAAATAATCTTTGTCATGCTTTTACATCAATGTTTCGCCATCATCGGTTCTTCATATTATAAACAAAAAACATAGATGACGTCGCACACAAGCAATGCACCACGCCAACTATGTTACACAAAAAAATAACGGCAACCCGAAGCAGAGCAATTCAGAAGCAGAACAACACGCATACATGTACATGTGGCATGCGAAAACCAAGACTAGGGTCCGCGGTGCCCCCCCCCCCAACACACACACATGCTTATTTTATCTTGCTGAATATTCATTTAAGCCACACCCATTTCTGTCTATCAACCAATCAAATTACTTGATGTAATTTATAGCTACAAATTTTTTAAACTGAATGCCAAAACAGTGTATATCCTGATCAGATGGCTTCTTCAGAGGCCATCTGATCTGGATCTACACTGTTTGCAAAGATACGGGTTGTCGTGAACAGCAAGATAATGGTTAAAATTTATGAGCAGGCCAAATAAGTCTGTGCTGATCTGAGCAGGAAAACCGCCTCTTTCATTTCATATGTATCTCGATATTGACGAGCATAATAAATTTCATGCCACGAAGACCCGAGCATGAAGGTTCTTTTATCCCGAGGCCAGGCCGGGCGGATCAGCCTGCGCATCCGCGCAGTCGGATAAAAGTCCCCATCGGCCTTACAAATAGTAACTAGATTACCAGCCATCCAAAGCGCGCACAGCGAAGGCCCAGATCAAACTGCGCAAATGTGCAGGCTGATCCGAGTCATAGCCGAGCGCGCATGTAAATATAACGAATCGACGCAAGCCGGAAAACTATCACCAGCCTAGGCACTGAAACCCTCGTAAAGGCAATAACAACGGCCGGGGAAAGTGAAAAAAAGAAAAAGACAAATAACCAGGCCGCACCCACGCGCAGGCTGACAAAATTATAAGCGGACCGTAAGGGGTTACAAGGGGATGTAAATTGATTTTGCCTGACCACAATCTTCGCCCTTGATTCTGTCATGAATTGTTCCGTTTAGGACGATAAGAATTGAGCGACCAATGACAACTCAGATCAGCATACGCAACTGCGTACACTGATCAAAGTCTTCGCTGTTCGCATTAGAGTTACAACCGTTTTTTATGCCCCCGCCATTCGAAGAATGGTGGAAAGGGCATTAAGTGTTACCCCTGTCCGTTCGTTCGTCCGTCCCGACATCGTGTCCGGGCCATAACTCCTAAACCGTATGGAATATATTCATGAAACTTCACAGGTGCATTCATCACACTGAGACGATGTGTCATGAACAAGGAAGACAACTCTTGCTTTTTTTGGTTTTTGAATTAGCTGCCCTTGACTTAGTTCCATATAGTAAACCGTTTGTTTTTGTTTGATTTGAGGTTTAACGTCCCCGCCAACACTGTAAAGGTCATTTTGGAGACGTTGCTTCCAATTTTGTGGGACTTTTACCCGACATTGAGACGAAATGACATCCCAAGCCCTGTCGCCCAATGAAACCAATAGGGTTTATTAGCATGGACGGTCCGCCTCGCACGGCGGTTCCTGGACAGGCTTAGATCCTCTTAACTGTTTACCAGTACTAGTGTGCGGGCCGGATTCAGCTCTGCGTGGAAGCATCATGCAGCCCATATATTTCTTCAAGCCCCTATGGGCGGGGGTCACATATAGTAAACCGTGTCCGGGCCATAACTCCTAAACCGTATGTAATATATTCATGAAACTTCACAGGTGCATTCATCACACTGAGACGATGTGTTATGAACAAGGAAGACAACTCTTGCATTTTTTGTTTTTGAATTATCTGCCCTTGATTTAGTTCCATATAGTAAACCGTTTCATGAAGGCATTTGGCGGGGGTATCCGTGTCCTATGGACACTTTTTCTAGTTTTTTTTCTTTGTGCTGTGCGCTTTTTTGAGTCATGATAATAGAAGCAGGGGTTAAACCGATACACAGAATAGTAGAAGCAGAATAGACACTTTGAAGATTACCAAGACTGATCAGATGGCACACTGGTTGATACACGACTTAATTGACCATTAGTTTAGCTAGCCTCGCATAGGCGTTTCATATGTAAACCCGCAAAAACGCAATGGAACAGTCAGACCCCATCGCTCAGCAATAATGTGCCCCGTCATGAGAAAACCTGTTCCATTTTTTTCGTGCGACAAAAGGGCCGGTCAGCCTGGGCGTCCATGAGTCTGAGCAGCACTTTTTTAATTTGCTGCAACTTTGTAGCTGAGATGACCGGTTTGTGTCTACTCTTGACCTCGATACCGTTTTACCAGCACTTTAGTACCAGATCTTATGATTATGGGTACCCATATAGAACAGTTGGAGCAGACTTGACTAAAGACATCAGCCATATTCAGTTAGATTAGCCTCACCGAGGCGTTTCAAATGTGAACCCGTTTTAGCAAACTATTGACCCCTTATATGGAGCGCTGACAGTTTGTTTTCCAATTAGTAACATGCAACTTTTTCCATAACGTTCCTCATTGATTCTACAGCAACACGTGATGTCATTGATTATTTTCGAGCACAGACGGTTATTGCATACGAAAAGGTCTTTACATTAATACGCTGTCGCTCATATTCTCTTGGGGGTTTTATGGGTTTGTTTTGTTTTCCAGCCATCCACAGCGCGCACTGCGAAGACCAAGATCAGATTGCGCAAATGCGCAGGCTGATCCGAGTCATAGCCGGGTGCGCATGTAAATCTAACAAATCGCCGCATCCCGGAAAACTATGTGGCAATTACAACGGCCCGCAAAAGAACAAAAAAAAAAAAAAATACAGATAATGACCAGGCCGCGCCTACATTGACGAATTTATAATCGGACCTTTAAAAGACTAAGGGACGGGAGATGATCGTGAAATTTTCTCTTTGGCCACCTTCTCCCTTCCGCTGATTCAAGAAGGGCATTTGTCAGTTTCTGGCCCGAAAGGACGTGTGCTGTACTGGTTACGGTCAGTGAAAAAAAAATACTGGCGGGAGGGGGGGGGCATTAAATTGATTTTACGTGGCCGCCATCTTCGTCCTTGGTTCTACCCTGAAGCGTGAAGTTTACCGTTTAGGATAATAAGAAATTAGTGACTAATAACAACTCAGATCAGCCTGTGCATCAGCGTAGACTGATCAAAGTCTCCGCTGTTCGCATGAGAGTTACAAGCAAAGACTTAAGCATACCGGCTAGATTCGCAGGCGGATCTGATTCTTCCTTGGTTTGAAAAAGTTTGTTGCTGTGCGCTGGCTCATTTGAGTCATGATAATAGAAGAAGGGTTAAACTGATACACAGAATAGTAGGAGAAGAATAGTCTTTGAAGATTACCAAGACTGATCAGATAGCACCCTGGTCGATATACGACTTAATTGGCCATTAGTTAAACTAGCCTCGCAGAGGCGTTTCAAATGTGAACCCGCAAAAATGCAATGGAACAACCAGACCCCATCGCTCAGCAAGAATGTGCCCCGTCATGAGAAAACCCATTCCATTTTTTTGCGTGCAACAAAGGGGCCGGTCAGCCTGCGCATCCGTAAGTCTGACCAGCACATTTCAATTTGCTGTCAGTTTGTAACCGAGATGACCGGTTTGTGTCTTGACCTCGTCGCAAACCCCGAATACCGTTTTATCATTGCTTAATTTTAGGGGAACAAGGGAATAAAACTAACTTTGAGGAACTGTGTGCATTGTTTGAAAACACTTCGGACAATATAAAGAAATGTGTGACAAGTGAAGACTCAGATCATCCTGCGCATCTGTGCAGTCTGATCAGAGTCTTCGCTGTTAACACGAGCCATCTCAGGCCTCTGGGTTTTTCAAACAGTAACAAGCGAAGACTTTGGCAACGTTTGCTAGATGCACAGACCGATCTTATCCTTTCTTGGTAAAAAAAGTCTTTTGCTGTGCGCTGGCTCTTTTACATGAAAAATCCATGATGCTGAGGCATCGAAGCGTTGAAACAGAGCATGGGAAATGGGTCCTTATCCCATTAGCGAAAAAGAAAAACACTATTAAAACAAGAAAAAATATAGCTTGAACGTCTTAATGATAATATTTGTTTCTCTTGAACGGTAAATGGCAAAAACAAAAAAAAACAAAAAAACAATGTTTGTAAATTTCATTAAATATGAGCATTGCCAAAACAAGTAAAAAGGGCTTGTCTGTACGGTCATAAATGTCGCGCTGTGACTCGCTGCGTCTCTGTGAAAGACAATAAAATTCTCGGACGGATTATTGTCTCGCTCAGTGTACCGCTACATTGTCACGCTGAGAACACCTGTGCGTCTCGCTAGCTGTCTCGTTCGTCTCGGTGACAAGTGGAAGCGACGCGGTGACAGAGAATTCTGCCACGGTGACGGTCGAGGTCTATAGGAATGTCTCGTTGCCTGTACTGTACATGGCTGCGCCATATGTGAATGACCTTACTCTGGATCTAACCTGATCCGGGAGGTCATTTATATAGACCTAGAACAGCATGTGGCCGAGAACCGAGCCCTGCGGGACGCCTGAAGGAACTGGGATGTTATCAGAATTAGAGCCATAAAGTATAACTGACATCTGTTGTCAAGGAAGGCTTTTATCCAAATTGGTGTGTTCCCCCTTATGTCGTAAAAATGTAGTTTCAAAAGCAATATTTCGTGTGCCACTTTGTCGAAAGCTTTACTGAAATCAGAGAGTATAAGGTCAGTTTGTTTTCCAAATTGCATATTTTTCGCAAGTTCATCGACCAGCATGATAAGCTACATGTATGTCTCCCAGGATCTCTTTTCATGGAACCCATGCTGTAGTTCAAATAAGATATTATGGTCAGTGAAGTGTTTGGAGATGCCGGAAGCCACAACATGCTCTAGCACTTTGCAGAGGACACAAAGTTAGGGATATGGGCTGGTAGTTGGCCGGGTCAGATTTATCACCTTTCTTAAAAATAGGGGTTACATTTTGCTTCGTTCACAGGGCAGGACCTTTCCTGAATCAAGGGATCTTTGGTAGATAAACTGAAGTATAGGGGCAAGCTCTTTGTGAAGGGTCTATAGGACTATGGGTTTGAATTTGTCAGGCCCAGCAGCCTTATGTGGATTTAAGCCTTTCTGGAGTTTTTCAAGCTCTTTGTGATTAGGGTCTACAGGACTATGGGTTTGAATTTGTCAGGCCCAGCAGCCTTATGTGGATTTAAGCCTTTCGGGAGTTTTTCAATGCCTTGGGTAGAAACTTTTTGGGGTGTGGGCTGGGTTGTAACGGGAGATCTATTCCAGAATCATGCAAGTCCTGCAGGGACTGTCCTCTGGGCAAGTTGCTCTTTTAGGTCTAAAAACAGAAATAAATTATCCGTTTGGTGGGTGTGCATGGGCACAAGTTGTGTGCTTCCAAATTCACAGGAAGACATTTGGGATTTTTTTTTATTTATTTGGAGTAACCTGGATGAGTTAGTTTGTTATTTAACTCAATCTAACTTATAGACGGGCCTCCGTGGCCTACTGTATTTGTTAGGAGGGCTCTGACTCTTGATCATTAGGTCTCTCACCGCTGTAGTTCGAGCCTCGCTCTGGTCACATGTGAGAAGCCAAGTTCTGCAAAGGAAGGTCAGGTGGTTTTTCCCTGGGTACTCCAGTTTTCATCCACCTCTGATAAACGATTGGCTCGATATGAGTGCAATAATCTTAAAAGGGTCGTAAAACCCAAACCAAAAAAAAAAAAAAAAATAAATAAATAACTTAAAAATTTACTTCTTCTCTTTCAGCGTTTACCCTCACTTTGATACTTTTGTAATTTGAGTAGCCCTTTTAATTTTGTTTTGGTATTTTTCTACCTGTGCACAGGAACCGGTTCTGGCAGATTGGCCGTTCTGTAAATAAACAACAATTAAAATTGGGAACTAAAGTGATTCACTTTGAAATTGTTCATCAGAGGAGACTTTCCTAGACACTTACAATTAATATATGCCCTTCTAATCAAAGGAAGTCACCAAACAACTCAATCATGATGAGTCATTTTACATTTGACATCCTGTGTGGTGTCTGTTGCTTGCTGTTGGCAACAAGCTTGGCTTCTTTTTTTAGTAGTAGAGGACAAGACCTACAGTGGAATTTCCTGTAGATCTTAAAACTCTTCTTGTCTGAAACCAGATGGCCCAGGTCTTTGATATTTGGTATGAAGCTTCATCTAGTGGACCTCTACCAAGATTATTCAGTTTATGGCCATGGGGCCTAAAAAGGCCCCACTTTGGGGCCCACTGGTTTATATGAAAACTTTTAGAAATCTTTTTGTCTTAAATCAGAAGACCCCCTGTGGTATTTGATATGAAGCTTCACCTAATGGACCTCTACCAACGTTGTTCAGTTTATGGCCCTTGGTTTTACATAGACTTACATGCGAAAATCTTTTTGTTTGAAACCAGGTGGCCCAGGTCTTTGATATTTGGTATCAAGCTTCATCTAGCCGACCTTTACCAAGATTGTTATGCCCCCAACTTTGAAAAAGTTGGGGTTGTCATATTGCTTCTGGCTTGTCCGTTTGTTCGTACATTCGTCACACATTCTTCTGCATAGCATAACTTAAGAACCATGTAGGCTAGTGTTTTGAAATTTCATATAATGGTTTCCTCATGAAAAAATAGTTGACCCATCCTTTTTATTTATCCGAATTATCTCCCCTTTTTGCATTATTTCCCTTTTAATTAAATAACAGAAATCTTGTTAGCAAGATATCTAAAAAAGTATTTGAGCTAGAGCCTTGATATTTGGTATACTGCTTGGGACTGAGGAGGAGATCACCTGATTAAATTTTCAACCAACAACTCCAACAGTTTCAGAGCATTTTAATTTGCCTGGACATAGCATCCAGGATTTTTCCTTTATGCCTATTGATAAAGTTTCTGGAAATTGGAAAAGGCTTATGAAGGAAACTTCCTGGATGCACCGTCTTGGAACAATGACTCCTTTTGGGTTAAACTCCAAAATAATGTATTAGTCTTCATGAAGTTTTTACTGACTTTACCTGTGTTCGCACTGCAACTGCATTCCTGTCAGTAATTTGTATCTAATAATGATCCTTTATTTAGACTTTTTACGCCAACTGATGTGTTTCTATTTGACGTCGTCACCATTGACGTCGTGTGACGTCGACGTCATTTCCTGTCTACATGTTTATTACACTTGATAAAGGCCAATAATGGCCGAAACGTTGTGTTAATAAATAAATAAAACCAATTTGAAGTTGTTCTCTGAAAAAAATTTCATGTTCAACCAATTTAATGAAATTTTGTTCGAGACTTAGTTATGGCCCCTTGCAATTTCTGGCCATTTAATTGTGTTGCTTTCTAGTGCATACATGTAGCATAACTTTATAACCATGTATGCAAGTGTTATGAAATTTCATTTATGGATTTCTCATGAACAAAGTAGTTGACTCATATTTTTCATTTCCAAATTATCTCCCCTTTTTGAGTGATTGTCCCTTTAATTAAATAACATAGAAATCAATTAAATAGCATAGAAATCTCGTTAGCAAGATATCACAGAAAGTATTTTAGCTATAGCCTTGATAATTGGTATACTGATTTGGACTACGGATGAGATTACCTGTTTAAATTTTTAACCAATTTTATGAAATTTTGTTAAAGTTATGGCCCTTTGCAATTTCTGGCCATTTATTTGTGTTGATTTTTCTTGTATAACATAACTTTATAACCATGTATGCTATTGTTTTGAAATTTCATATTTGGTTTCCTCACGAAAAAATAGTTGACCTCTGTTATTTTTCTTATCTGAATTATCTCCCCTTTTCGCGTTATTTCCCTTTTAATTAAATAACATATAAAGCTTGTTAGCAAGATATCTCAAAGAGTATTTGAGCTAGAGCCTTGATATTTTGTATACTGATCGAAGACATATATTCTTGTAACAGCAAGACACACTGTGTGCTCATAATTGTTTTATTGCCCCCCTTTGATATACTGTCTATAGCAGATCAAAGGCGGCCCTTAATATGGTGATTAGTAGCTCTGATTTTCCCCAGGGAGGCCCTTTACCTGGTGGAGACAGAGGACTTCTTTTCAGTCTGCTCTGAGAGCTACATAATATTATGTATTGAAATGATAGTCCTCAATAATCAAGAATAAATGCCTTTAAGACTGAGGAGATCACCCAATTAAGTTTTCAACCAATTTAATGAAATTTTGTCAGAGTTATGGCCCTTTACAATTTCTGGCAATTTAATTGTGTTGATTTCCTGTGCATAGTATTACTTAAGAACTATGTATCCTAGTGTATTGAAATTTCATATATGGTTTCCTCATGAAAAAATAGTTGATTCGTATTTTTTTCTTATCTGGCTTGACTGACTTATCTCCCCTTTTCGCATTATTTCCTTTTTAATTAAATAACATAGAAATCTTGTTAGCAAGATATCTCAGAAAGTATTTGAGCTAGAGCCTTGATATTTGGTATACTGATTGGGACTGAGGTCACATGATTAAATTTTCAACCAATTTAATGAAATTTTGTTAGAGTTATGGCCCTTTACAATTTCTGGCCATTTAATTGTGTTGATTTCCTGTGCATAGTATACTGTATTACTTAAGGACTATGTATGGTGGTGTTTTGAAATTTCATATATGGTTTCCTCATGGAAAAAAACAGTTGACCCATATTTTTTTTTTTATCTGACTTTTCTCTTTTTTTCACGTTATTTCCTTTTTAATTAAATAATATAGAAATCTCATCAGCAAGATATCTCAAAAAGTATTTGAGCTAAATTTGGTATACTGATTTGGGATGGGGAGGAGATCACCTGATTAAATTTTCAACCAGTTTAATGAAATTTTGTTGGGAGTGATTGCCCTTTGCATTTTCAGGTCATTTAATTGTGTTTCTTTCTTGTAGCAAGATATTTAAAGAAACTATTTAAATTGTTGCCTAAAACTTGACATGCTGATTTGGAATGACTAGTACATCACCTGATTAACATTAAATTTTCAAAAATAAATCTGAATTATTTTTTATTTTTTTTTTTGGTCAATAATGGCCTTTTGAAAATTTGGGTATTTATGGACAAGCATGTGGTTGGGGGCATAGTGTTTTACAAACACCATTTCTAGTTTAAATTATAGCCCTGGGGCCAAAAATGGCCATGCCCCGGGGCCCACTCACAGGCTTTACAAATGTTTAAAACAATTTTTGTCTGAGACCAGAAGAACCAGGCCTATGATATTTGGTATTAAGCTTCATTTGGTGGGCCTCTACGAAGACTGTTCAAATTATACACCTGGGGCCAAGAATTGCCCTGGGGCCAAAATTCCCACATGTTAAACTCTAAGCTCAGGTGAGCAATACAGGACCATCATGGTCCTCTTGTATTTTCTGACCCAAATTATCCCCGTTTTTTTTTAGTTTTTTTCTCTTTTAATAAAATAACAAAGAAAATTAGGAATGCTGAATTGATTGCGTCATTCCCAACGAAAGTGACTTCTACCGACCCTGTATATCTCACTCATTAAATGAGGCTGAATTCTCAATCATCATTAGTAAAGTTCTCTTAAATGCTTTTCAATAAAAAAAAGTATTGTTTGAATTTTTTGACGGGATGTTGTTCCCAGATTTCTTTTTTTACCAAACTTTTTACTACGGTAGACAAATGTTACTGCAATCGTCATGCACCCATTTATGGCTTCTTGACAGTAATGTTTGTTGTTTATGGTATGACAGAACCTGGCAGTAACAGGCCTCTCTTGCCTCAGTGGATAAGAACGCTGACTCTTAATCATCAGTTCTCTCACCACTTTGGGTTCGAGCCTGGCTTGGGTCACATGTGGGACACCAATTTCTCCAACGGATGGTCAGGTGGTTTTTCTCCGGGTTCTCTGGTTTTCACCCACCTGATGTAGGACGGACTCCATATGAATGAAATAGACTCCAGGTACCCCAGTTTTTGCTCAACTCTGATTAAAAATTACCAATCAGTTTGATATGAGTGAAATAATTTTAAAAGGGCCATAAAACCAAATACCCCTTAAAAAACAACAAACCAGATGGTGCAGTCAATGGTATACCATTGCAAATTCCTGCTTTTTCTATGAATAACAAAAAATCCTATTTTTACCTTTGACCCTTGGGCCATGTTGGGGTCAAGGTCACATAAAAGAGCCATGTTATGGTCAAGGTCACAAAAAAGTAGCCCACTGCCATCTTCATACCATGTACAAAAGTGCACTATCTGCATGCAAAGTTTCAAAAGTGTAACTTCAGTGGTTGCAGAGGAAATCCATTTACAAGAAAAGTTACAGACAGACTGATGTACGGACTGACGATCACTCAACTCTGGTACCAAAACAATACACCCGATTTTCTTCGAAAAAGCGGGTATAAAAACAGTGAAGTCCCAAAAAGGACTGAGTTTACACCACAGTGTAGTCCCATGTCAGAATGTATGTGATCTGTTTGAAATTTTCACATACACGTATGTAGAAAAGTTGATTCAAATTATGCTCATCATGTCCCAGGTTTACTTTTAAGAATTAAAACTTACTTCAGCTTTTTTCTGAAGTCTCAGTGTTAAAGTACATGTGTGTGGTTTATAGTTATACACCTCATATATCAGTGATTGCGGGCTTGATTTCAGGCTTCTCCAGGCCAACCGATTACTGGTTTTGAATCAAGATCCCAGTCTCCATATGATCTTAGTTGTTTTTGATACATAAAACCACACCCACACACACACACACACACTCACATATATATTTTTGCTTATTAGATCTTATGTTATTAAAGGTATCATAGCAGTAAGATGGACAGCATCGTCTGAGGCATTTGTGACTTCAGCAGTATGTGGTTTATACTTATACACCTCATATATCAGTGATTGCCGGCTTGATTTCAGGCTTCTCCAGGCCCTCGGATTACTGGTTTTGAATCAAGATCCCTGTCTCCATATGATCTTAGTTGTTTTGATACATAAAACCACACACACACACACATATATTTTTGCTTATTAGATCTTATGTTATTATAGGTATCATAGCAGTAAGATGGACTGCATCGTCTGAGGCATTTGTGACTTCAGCAGTTTGAGAACATTTTTCTTACTAATAGGGTGAGTGACTGTATTTGTATGGCTATCAGTTATTAACCCATATGATGCCAATCACCACTATTGTCGCCTGCTTTGTTGTCTACTGGTAACTTTTAAATAAAAATCAAAAATGAGTTCCTTTAAGAGCAATGAAAACATTCATAAGAAAGAAGATGGGTCATACTACGTAGTTTCGGCTAACAAAGCCTCATCAGTGACCCTGTAATGATCCGGCAAAGAAAGCCAGAGGAAACATACTGCAATTTTGCGAATTTCGAATAGGCAGTCGATTCAAAGTCATTTTTGCAAACAGAGTGGACCCAAATCAGACTGCTCAACTAGAAACAGTCTGATCAGGGACCACACTGTTTGTCTGAATGCAAAAATATATTTGAAAAGTTTTTAAGAAGAATCAGCAGATGATGTAAACTGACCACACTTTTGATAATTTAGTTTTTCTTGGTGTTAAATGGCAATATATATTGTGCATTCAAGTCTAAAGCTGATCCATAATAAACTACACCTAATCTTGTCATAACATTGGCTCATATATATTCTAGGACTTGTGATTTAGTCGCTTGTGCACATTCTGCTGAGTTATTCATACATCTCATGTTGTATTTATATAATGGCCCCCACCCATCGGGGCTTGAGGAAATAGATTGGGCTACATGATGCTTCCACACAGAGCTGAAACTGACCTCATGATTAGTACTGGTAAACCACTTAGAGGTTCTAATAGTGGTGTGGGTCCGACCATCCATGTATAAACTAAACCTTATTGGTTTCATTGGGCGTCAAGGATTGAGATGTTCTTTCATCCCAAGGTCAGGTAAAAGTCCCACAAAATTGGAAGCAACGTCTCCAAAATGACCTAAATAGTGTTGACGGGGACGTTATACCTCAAATTAAACAATGTTGTATAAATGGTGAAACTGAAACATGCATACAATGTATGTCATATTGTTATAACAACATCGAGGCACATTTAGACTCAGATTTCTGATAATTTGTCAAACACATAAATTGTGATGGTGTGAAGGCAATCTCAATTACATGTATCGAAACATTGTAAATGTTGTTCTCTTACATGTAGTTACATGTAAGAGATACAGTGAAGTGCTGGTAGCAAGAGCCCATATTAATGAATAAATGATTTGACATTCGTCAATATTTTCGTATAATGCTATTTTCTAAGTTATGTCTTAGTCATTGCAACATCTATAATCATATTTTTAGCTCACCTGACCAAAGGTCATGGTGGGCTTTTGTGACCGTGAGATGGCAGGCGCTGTGGTTCGTCATTTATCATGCGTATACTTTTCTTGTTAGCTCAACTGAACCGAAGGCTGCGGGTGAGCTATTGAGATCACTCGCCGTCCGTCGTCCTCCGTCCATCCGTCCGTCCATCCACAATTTCTTCAAACAACATCTCCTAAACCACTGAACAGATTCTGACCAAACTTGGCAGAAATGATCCTTAGGTGGTCCTCTCTCAAAGTTGTTCAAAGAATTTAATTCCATGCAGAACTCTGGTTGCCATGGCAACCAAAAATGGGAAAATAAGAAAAAATCTTTAAAAATCTTCTTCTCTGAAACCAGAAGGCCTAGGTCTTTGATATTTGGTATGAAGCTTCATCTAGTGAACCTCTACCAAGATTGTTCAAATTATAGCCCTGGGGCAAAAAATTCCCCCGTGCCGGGGCCCACTGGTTTTACATAGGCTTATGTAGGGAAAACCTTTAAAAATCTTCTTGTCTGAAACCAGAAAGCCCAGGTCTTAGATATTTGGTATGAAGCTTCATCTAGTAGACCTCAACCAAGATTGTTCAAATTATAGCCCTGGGGCCAAAAACTTGTATGCCCTGGGGCCCACTGGTTTATATAGGCTTTTATAGGAAAAACATATAAAAATCTTCTTGTCTGAAACCAGAAGGCCCAGGTCGTTGATATTTGATATGAAGCTTCATCTAGTGAACCTCTACCAAGATTGTTCAAATGATAGCCCTGGGACCACTACCATGATCATTCAAATCATAGCATGGGGGCCAAAAAATGCCCCCCCCCCCCCACTGGTTTTACATAGACTTATATAGAGAAAACCTTTAAAAATCTTGTCCGAAACCAGAAGGCCCATGCCTTTGCTATTCGATGTCAAGCTTCATTCAGTGGACCTCTGCTTAGATTGTTGAAATTATAGACCTGGTTCCAAAAATTGTACCGCCCAGCTAGCTGGGACCTACATATTAATCTCTTAGCTCAGATGAGCGCTATAGGACCATCATGGTCCGCTTGTTAACACTTAGAGGCCACACTTTTGATCCAATTATCACCAAACTTAGTCAGAATCATCACCATCTCGGTCAAGTTCGAATATGGGTCATGCCGGGGCAAAAAGTAGGTCAGTAGGGCAAATCATAGAAAAAACCTTGTTATCACTCTAGAGGCCACAGTTTTAGTCCAATCATCCTCAAACTTGCTCAGAATGATTATCCCGACAATATCTCAGTTAAGTTTGAATATGGGTCATATCAGTCCACTGCAAATCAAGGTCACAAGAGCCAAAACTAAAGGTGACCAAGGGCCATTATGGCCCTCTTGTTCTATGTAATCTACACATTTTTTTTATATAATATGGTTGTTTAACTAACATGGTTTCTGCTTTTGACTCCATTAATAGTGTTATAAAGAGTTTATGGTGTACTCTTATTACTGTATTCTGTTCTTCTCCAGAATATTGGAAATTGGAATGCTGTCTTTACTCTCGATCACAGAATTTGGTGGCCATATTGTTTGGCAACAGTGACTGAAGGAATAGCACAAAATTACCGACATCTCTCAGCTGAAAAACAAACTGTAATGTGATTCAAAAGAAAAATTGGTATGTATTCACTGCATTTATGAAATGTTAGGTTTGCTTTCAATGGGAACACCCTGAGGTACATAACGGTTATTAGTTCATAGAGATGTTTCCCTATTCTTACTGATGTTAGGTCAGAGTTTTGTGCAAGAGGGTTATCAGTAGAATCTGGTTGGGTTTGGCAAACCGTGTGGACCCAGATCAGATGCTGCAGAATGCGGTGTCTAATCAGAGTCTTCACAGTTTGTTTAAAATACTGGTATTTAAGGATTAAGCCAAACACTATCAAGTATAAGTCTCAGTTCAGGACTGTCAACCAATGAGTGTGTTAATAAGTAACCAGAGACAACAATTTTGTAACGGTTATGGATAAATACCACTTCTACAGCCTTGCTGTAGGAGCAGGCTCTTTAAGCAACGCGGGTAGAGTGGTTGGCTTTTTCACGAAGTTAAGCAACGAAGAGTGCGGTTAGTACCTGGATGGGTGACCGCATTGCTTGACTTTGTGGACCACCCAGTGCACGCTTCAATTTAAAGTAGATTACATTGTTGTGATTGGTATCTTAAGGATTAAATTTGCACCTGTCAATGACATTAAACATTTTTTATACTCTATCAAATTATTTCTTGAAAGGCATATCCTCCTGTTTACTTTTCAATAATTACAGATTTTAGCCAGGGGTTGCACCATGTACAAGATTTATGGATGAAAACATCGCTATAATGTTACAATAGGTACCTTTTCATAGTGTATATTTATAGCTAAGAACTGATTCCATGTGTCTGTTAATAATGGGCCTCCGTGGCCTAGTGGTTAAAAGCGCTGACTTTTGATCATTAGGTCTCTCACCGCTGTGGTTCAAGCCTCGCTCGGGTCGCTTGTGAGACGCCAAGTTCTGCAACGGAAGGTCAGGTGGTTTTTCTCCGGGTACTCCGGTTTTCGCCCACCTCTAATTAATGATCGGCTCGATATGACTGAAATAATCTTGAAAAGGCCGTAAAACCAAAACCCCCCAAAAAATGTGTCTGTTAACAGCACAAAGTATTGCAAATTGCTATTCTTCGTTTGCTAATAGTGACGCTTTTCAACCATGGTATAGTCGGATACAGACACCTACATGTATACAAACAGTGTGGACCCAAATTAGATGGCTCTTTATGAGCCATCTCATTTTCAGTCTACATTTCTTGCAATCCTGCTACCCACCTTAAAAGAAAATGTTTTGATAATGGATTTTCCAAAGAAAGTAGTTATATGCAGTTCTTAAAAGATGGACAAGCCCTTGTTCAGGCAAGCTGTTCTGTTTGGTGAAAGATCTTTTTAGCTCACCTGAGCACGAAGTGCTCAAGGTGAGCTATTGTGATTGGTCTATGTTCGTCGTCCTTGTGTGCATCCGTCTGTCGTCGCCTTTTGCTTTAAACGACTTTTTCTGCAAAACTGCTGGACATATTTTGAAATAATTAATCAGGAATATCCCTTGGGTGACCCTCTACCAAAATTGTTCAAACCGTTTTGCTCGGATGTACAAGATGGCCACCAGAGCTAAAAATAGAAAAACCTTAAGTGACACTAATTTTTGGGTGGAGTCCACCTGAACCATGCACCACACCCCCACCTCAGTAAAAGCCTTATACCTTAGGAACCATTCAGATACACAACACTTAACCATATATATATTCTTGCAAGATGAATTCACTGATAACAAATTGGGTTCTGCAGGGGCCATGCCCCGACCACCACTACTTCATTAAAGGTCTAATATCTCAGAAGAAGAGTCCATATGGGTGCTTATTTTAATATGGTGGTTTGTTTGGGATGCTTTATAATTTCAATACGAATACTGTAACCAGTACATTCAATGATAGCATATTACTGTACTTCCCGCAAGATTTTTGGCCGGACGCCCGGTACCGGGTGTGCCTCTCAAGGAGGAAACCTCCAACAACAAGAGAGCAATGTCACATGACTTCCTGTGACACTTCAGAATTTTTCCTTGCGGCCATCTTTGTGGATGTGTTTCAGTTTTGTTCTCAAACAAATCTTTTTACATCGGCATTATGTTTTGCTTTCTTCTACCATTGGTCGTAGGGAAGTGCTCCCGCTGGATTTTACTGTGTTTTGTGCTACAGTTTTATTCATTATTTGGATTATTTTGGATTAATTTGGACTTAGTGAATTCCTTTCACGTGAGTTCTTTCCATTTTATTTTTCTTTGTTATGCCACAAGTGCTGGGTTCTTGTGGTCTCACAAATGACAGTGGATTTCCACTCTTCTTGTCTTGCTTGCTCTAGTGCAGTGTTGACAATAATGTGATATTTGTATAAATTTGTCTCTTGATATTTGGTATTCTGCTATTGGTAGGTGGTCTTATCTTTCCAGGATGCCAAGAAACAAGACAGTATTCTTCGTCATTCTTCGAAGTGTCTAAGAGGCAAATGATGACGTTTCCAGTCATCTAGGCTCTGGGGCAGAGGAAGTCCCTTCAGTTCGAACCGACGACGTTGTGTCAAACGTTCGTTCTGATAAATTTTCATCAGGCCGGGCTGACGACGTTGTGTCAAATGTCCGGTCTGAAAGTCGCCATTCAGGGATAATTCAGTTGGGTGAACTTGAAATCATCCCTTCTCCAGGCAACCAACGACCAGACGAGTTTTCTTCCAGTCATGAGATCTTACCCGGTCATTCCCGGTCGGTAAATCAAGACGTTCATAAAGGCTCTGGGGATGAGGTTTCCGGTCTCTTGAACTGTTCTGGTCAGACAGCTGTTTTCCGGACATTTCCGGGTCACACTAATAACCGGGTGTCCGGAAATTCATTGACCCGGTCCGGTCGATGTCTAGGACCGGGATCCCGGTCTGGGCTGGGTGTCTCAATATCCCAGTCCGGTCAAAATAAGAAAGACCACCGGGACAAAAGAAGAAGGGTTTCATCTTCTATTTATGACTCAGATGAATCTTTTTCTTCAAGGTATCATTTGAATCTAGTTCTTCTGTGTCTCGTTCCAAGGGTAGACATAGGAGACATTCCTAGAGGAAGAAGTCTCATCGCTATAGGTCTCACTCTAGAGATTCGTATAGTGGGAGAGAAGTAGATATCATTCTAGGTCTCATCCACATGTAGGAAAGAGATCCAGAAGTCCTCATCACACTAAAGGTTGAAAACGGTCTCATGAAAACCGCCGACAGTCTAGCAGATCTTCCTCCCTGCAAGGAAAAAAGAGACGAAATTCTTGTTCTCTTTCTTCTGAGAGGGATATTATTCAGAACGTTATTTCAGGAACAGTAACTGATAATGAATTTGAAGGGGAAGTGGTACCTCTCCGACCAGGAAGTCCGTTCACGCTAACTCGACTAGAGTTAAGAACAAAACTTCTTCTCTTAAGTTTTCTGAAAGCTGTTCTGTTATTTCTGATGATGAGGATGAGGAAAAAATTTTCATATGCAGAGACTATTGAAGAGGTCTTCAGATTTCTTCCAGTCTCTATTTGTCCACGGAAGAATGAGTATTCGACTCCTTCAAAACCTAGACCGGGTATTGACTTACTTAATCCTTCTGTGAATTAAGAGTCTTCAACTTTACCCCAATTTCAGTTGGCAAAAGATATTCTTAATCTTGTTCAGTCACATGTTACTGACAAGGTTAAATTGGAGCCTTGTTGGGCGGCACCCATTAACCTAGAGAAGGAGCTTGGTACTCATATGAAGTTTTACAAACTTCATAATGAACAATTTCCTTCAAGTGTTCCAAAAAATAGACAAAGATGCATCGAAGCTGGATTTGTCTTCTTCTGGAACTGTCAGTGTTTCAACCAAGTTTCTTGAAACGATGGAATGTCATGCAGGAGCGTTATATCCATCAATTCTTATGCAGACTTTTTTGCAACATCAGCGTTTTTAACCCTTTTATAGAACATATTTAGTGCCATGCAATCTGAAGATATGGACACTAATATGCTTCTTAGATTAGTAGAGACATTTGTCAATTGTCTCAAACATTCTACAAATTTATCAGTGCTTATGGCAGTGTAACTTCTGTTTTTGTAGGAGGGAGTTGGCCATTTCTGGGTCTAAGATTCTCACATATGCTTCCAATGACAGTTTGAGATCTTTACCTTTTTCTGCAGATACCCCTTTGTGGTAAAATCACAGAAATTCAAAAGGCTAATTCAGAAACGCATCAACAGGAACTTATTGCGGAATCGGTCTTGAAACCTAGCACTTCGCAATCTCAAACATTTTCTTTCAGAACTCTACAGAGTACTATAAAGAAACAAGATCCTAAAAAGGTTTCTCCCATCCATTCCCCCTAGACAGGGACCAGTCTGGAGTGAAAGGGGTGGTTCTAGTTTTCTCATGGCGGAGACAGGCGAGAAGGTGCCAGTCGGTCTCCCCCCGTAAAGAATCCTCCTCTGATAGAAGACACTGAAATTTGCTCTCCTCTGTCCTCTAAGGGATCTACCGGTAGGACAATGGGTCCTTTCTGTCGTAAGCCATGGCTACAAGATTCCTTTCGACAGAAAAACAATACTTTCCCCTCTCCCACAGTTCTTCAAGCAGTCACAAAGTCCAGCTCTAGAAGAACAGGTTCAGGAACTCTTACAAAGAGGGCAGTGGAGAGTATAAATCCGAAAGATCCCGGTTTTTACTCACAAATTTTCTTGGTTCCAAAAGAACGGAAAATTAAGACTGATAATCGATCTGTCCAGACTGAACAAGTTCTTGACTTTTCAGTTATTCAGTGTTGAAACAGTAAACAAGGTCACTAACGCGATTTATCCAAACGATTGGGCAATATCGCTGGATCTGACAGTCTCATACCTGCACATACCAATCTATGTGTCGTTCTCGGAAGTATCTCCGGTTTTTGTCTGAAGGGTCGAGTGTTTCAATTCATAGCTCTCCTTTTTGGACTTGCAACGAGTTCTTCAGTCTTTACTCGGTTGATGGTTGCCATAGCAACATATCTACGAGTTCGTGCAATCATTCTTCTACCTTATCGGGACGACTGTCTTGTCAGGAATCAGTGTCGTCTCTATCTGATCAAGGACCAGAAGTTTACTCTCAGATTGATCACATCTCTAGGCTTCATCATCAATCAAGAGAAGTCGGAACTAGTTCCATCCCATAACTTCTTTTTCATAGGGATGGAATTTGTCACCCAAGACAATATTGTGAGAGTCCCTTGGGGCAGAGTTCTAGGTATTTTACACCTAATATCTTGGTTTCTGAAACAAGCTGTTGTCACAACAAGAATGTTTCTTTCCCTTTTGGGGAAATTTAGTGCATCTGCTCAGTTTGTGGTTTTAGGCAGACTGCATCTTCGTCCCCTTCAGATGGCATTGTTCGCCCAATGGAAACCACATTTGTTTCCACTGGAACACAATCTGTGGTCTAAGATCAAATGAAAAATCATCTGAAATGGTGGTTTGACAGGAAGAGATTTATTCAGGGGGTTGTTCTAAAACAACTTCTTCTAGTGCTCACAGCCTTCACAGATGCGAGTTGTTCAGGCTGGGGTGCAAACTTGGAACCGGAAGGACTCATGTATCATGGAGTCTGGCAACATATCAACTTTCTAGGATGAATGCCATTCTTCTAGCTCTCAAAAAGTGTCAACACATTCTGTCCAATTTGTCAGTGTTGATAGCCACAGACAATTCGTCTTCTGTTGTGCTTACATCCAACACGAGGGCGGTACCCACTCTCCAACCTTATGCATGGAGGTATTGGAGACCCATCTTTGGTGTCACGAGAGAGAAATTTCTCTCAGAGTCCGGCACATACCTGGGAAAAGACAGATTCTCGAGGATGTCCAATTCGTTATCCACAGAATGGTCCCTGAATCAGTCAGTTTGCAATGCAATTTTCTGATGACAGGACACTCCAACATCAATCTATTTGCAACACGTCTGAACAACAGACTTCTGTTGTATATGTCCCCAGTTCCGGACAGCAATGCGCTAGCGATAGATGCTATGTCCATGAATTGGGACAGGATTCACGCATATGCGTTTCCTCCCTTTCACATCATTCTAGTAATTCTATCAAGACTCGCATACACCGGTGCTAGATAGTGCTAATTGATCCTTTTGGCCTCGAGAACTTGGTTCCCGGAGTTGCTACATCTGTCAGTAGCTCGTCCTAATTCTCTACCAATAATTCCCGGTTTGTTAACTCAAAAACCGGAAGGATCGTGATTTCTCCTCAAAATCCCCAGTCTCTGTCATTCTCGCCTGGATCTTATCAAACGATCCATTACAGATAGAAATTTTCGGGAAAAGTTGCCGATCACGTTTCTAAAGCAAGAAGACCTTCTACAGGAAGGTGTACGAGACCTTCTACAGGAAGGTGTACGAGACCTTCTACAGGAAGGTGTACGAGGCCTTCTACAGGAAGGTGTATGAGACCTTCTACAGGAAGGTATATGGGACAAAATGGGGCGTATTTACCAGTTGGGTAGTAAAAATTACTCCTGACAAGGCCTCTGCTTCAAATGTAGCACACTGCTTGCTCTACCAATTTGAAGTTAAAATTGTCAAATCATTTCTATGAAAGGCTATAGAGCTATGATTTCTAATACTTTAAAGTTCAAGTCTGGCACAAATGTTGGGTCTGACCCTATCATTTCTGAACTTATAAAGCTCTTGAATTACAGAGACCAGTTTCCTTAATGTGACTTAGCCTGCGTTCTTTTTGCTTTATGTAAAGAACCATTTGAACCTTTACATAAGGCTCCCTTATTAAATCTCACACCGAAGACTGTGTTCTTACTAGCTATGACTACAGCAAGCAGAGTTAGTGAGATTCATGCATTCTCGGTTGACTCAGAACATATCAGATTCAACAAGTCAGACGGTTCTGTCTCTCTCAGAACTAAGCCAGGTTTTCTACCTTAAACCAATTACCATCTAAATGTCCAGATGATTTTTTGGTTCCAAAGTTTGCTAAATCTGTAAATAAGGAAAGACTTTAACAGGTTCCTTTGTCCTATTAGAGCGCTTAAATGTTATGTCAAACAGACAGAACCTTTAAGAAAGGGCAGGAAAAGTGTCTTTCTTCCTATCAAAGGAGACCATGATATTTACAAGGGTTCTATCTCTGGATGGATCTCTTCTGTAATAGATTAGCTTACAAGTTTTATCTAAGAGAAAATTAAGTTTGCTAAACATTAGAGCTCATGAAGTTTGGGCATTAGCTACTTCTTGGGCGTATTTTAGTAAAATACCTCTTGAAGAGGTAATCAGAGCTGCTGTTTGGTCAAACCTATCTGTGTTTGCCAAGTTCTATGTCAGAGATCACCGAAAACAGTCTCAGAATCTTCTGCTTTTGGGTCCTGTGGTCACAGCCCAAAAAGTGGTGGGGGGAGACGTCGGTTCTTCCAGTCACAGCTGCTAACCAGGATCATTCCTGTCTGATGCCTGGACCATAACCGTAAACAGGTGATTAGATAGTGTCTGATGCCATGGATATTCAGAGATTGAAATGGTGGAAATTTAGGAAAATTTTTCCTTTAAATTTCTTTTAACCATTATATTCTAAGTTTATTTAAGAGCAATCTCTGAAGTGGCCCAACGCTTCGGTACGGGTGTTTTCATGTGGGAGAATTTCCATCCCACCAACCTTTATTCTGCTATCATTGAATGTACTGGTTACAGTATTCGTATTGAAATTTAATTTTTTAAATTAAAATTCGTTTCAATAGAATACTTACCAGTACATTCAATTAGAATGCCCGCCTCCCTGGTTCCCCTCCAATTCTTATATTCCATTTATTTTGGAAAAATTCTGAAGTGTCACAGGAAGTCATGTGACATTGCTCTCTTGTTGTTGGAGGTTTCCTCCTTGAGAGGCACACCCGGTACCGGGCGTCCGGCCAAAAATCTTGCGGGAAGTACAGTAATATGCTATCATTGAATGTACTGGTAAGTATTCTATTGAAACGAATTTTAATTTAAAAAATTAAATTTTGCTCCCCCACCAGAGGAGAGTGGGACATATTGTTTTTTGGTGCAGATCCTTTTTTGCTTCGATGTCAGCTTTGGCATTTTAAGCACAATATCTCCTGAACCTATGGATGGATTCTGACCAAACTTGCATAGTTACATCATTAGGATGGGGTAAGAACATTCATAAGGTTATGGAAACCTTGACCTTATTTTCAGGTCACAGGCCCTCCAAAACAGTCATTTGTGGGCCCAAAATGGCTTGTCTACAAGACTCATCAAACAGACATGAGGGAGACCTACATGTATGTGATCAAAGATACAACACTCACAAAAAACAGAAATTAGGGAGAACACTGTGGTCAAAGATACATATCTCATAAAACAGGCATTAGGGACACTAATGTGATCAAAGATACAAAACACATATGAGCAGACATCAGTGAGACCAATGTGGTCAAAGGATGCAACACTCATAAACACAGGCATTAGGGAGACTAATGTGAGCAAAGATACAACACTCAAATAAACAGGCATTAGGGAGACCAATGTGGTCATAGATACAAGGCTCATGAAAACAGGCATTAGGGAGACCAATGTGGCCAAAGGTACAACACACATAAAACTGAAACTAGTGAGACCAATGTTATCAAAGATACAACAATCGTAAGACGAGACATTAGGGAGACCAATGTGATGAAAGATACATATACATAAGAATGGGCATTAGTGAGATCAAGACATGCATTTGGGAGACCAATGTGATCAAAGATAAAACACACATAAAAGAACTGAAACTAGTCAGACCAGTGTGATCAAAGATACATTAATCATAAGACATTAGGGTCACCAAACTGATTAAAGATACAAACACATAGGAACAGATATTATTGAGACCAATGTGGTCAAAGATACAACACTCATAAAAATCAGGCATTAGTGAGACCAATGTGGTCAAAGATACAACACTCATAAAAACAGAAATTAGGGAGACCAATGTGATCAAAGATACAACTGTCACGAAAACTGACATTAATTTGTGAGACCTATGTGATCAAAGATACAACACACGTAAAACAGACATTAGGGATACAAGTGTAATCAAAGATACAAAATAAATAACCACAGACATTAGGGAGACCAATGTGATCAAATATACAAAACACATAAAATCATACATTAGAGAGATTTTTGTGGTCAAAGATACAACTGTTATAAAACAGACATTAGGGAGACCATTGTGATCAAAGGTACAACACTCATAAAACAGACATTAGGGAGACCAATGTGATCAAAGATAAAACTGTCATGAGCCGGCCTCAGTAGGTCAGTCGAATGAGCGTCTTACTGGTGATCAGGAGGTCGGCAACATTTTTTCGTGGTTTTGTTTGTTTGAGTCGAGGCTTTACGTCCCCTTCAACACAAGTAAGGTCATTTTTGGGATGTTGCTTCCGATTTTGTTGTACTTTTACCCGACATGGAGAAAAAAATGACATCTCAAGCTCTACCGCCCATAGAAACCGTTAGCGTTTAAGGAGCAGTCGATCTAGCATCATTTTTCCTGGGGACGCTATGACCTAAGCTGTTTACCAGTACTCAAGTTTGGTCAATTTCAGCTCTGTACGGAAGCACTATACTGCCCAATCTATTTCTCATGGCCCCGAAAGGCGGGGGCACTATTTTTCTTGGAGATCCTGAAATAATATCATTCTCTCCCTTCAAGAAGGGCAGTTGTCAGTTTCTGGCGAAAGTATACGCACTGTTTTGGTTAACCGCTTACATATAAGCCTGACCAGGAATATGGTTGTTAGGTAAACGGATCAGCTAAAAGATGACTAGACTAGCTACTAGTCGGATATCATATTTTAAAGTTAATAAGTAATATTCTTCTATATATTTTTACTTCTTTTTCCCTCTCTGATAGCAACTTGATTTATCTTTGGAAGTTATCCGACTAGTGCAATACGAAATGGACTCCCAGAAGTGATTGGCATTTATTGCTTTCTTAATGACCCTTATCTGATTCCACAGGTTGTTAAAATTTTGGTTTCTGCAGTGTTTGTTTACATAGCTGTATTCTGAAAGATGGGGTTCTGAGTTTCAGGCATATTTACACATCAGCATTTTAGAAGTAATCGTGAGATCAGTCTCTGTATATATTTTGATAGCAATATAGTTTTTAACTTGTGCAAAAATTTATATTAATATTTAATATACTGAGATAATTGCATCACATTAACAAGTCTGTTTAGTGTAAACCAGTTTCCTTATTTTTTCTGCTCCAAACAGCTCAATTAGGCGGTTCTAATTATTATGGTGAAAGGGTGTGTGGTGTGTGTGGGGGGGGGATGGGGGAGGAGTTACGGCTCTTTCAAGATTATTTCACTCATATCCAGCCGACCGTTAATCAGAAGTGGGGGGGGGGGTGCGAACAGCAGAGTACCCCGAGAAAAAAGAAAACATCTGACCTTCCGTTGAGCAAGGCTCGAACCCACAGCAATGAAAGACCTAATGACTAAGAGTCAGCGCCCTTATTCACTTGGTCACGGAGGCCCGTTCTAATTATAATACAAAACTGAATTTGGAACAAAATTAACATCATTTATTCTCATTCCTGCTCCAAACAATATATCTTAAGATTGTGGGTACTTGTTAGAATCACCTCAACAGTTTGAGGTGTTTCTAACAACAATTATGCAGAACGAAAACAAGCCTATTTAATTTGGCAAGGCGATTCTTATAAGTTTCCCAGATTCTAAATTTTTATGCCCCGCCTATTCGAGGACGTCCGTACGTGCATACGTCCGTCCCACTTCGTGTCCGGGCCATAACTCCTAATCCTTATGGAATATATTTGTGAAACTTTACAAGCTTGGCATTCAGACGATGTGTCGTGAATAAGGAAGACAACTCTTGCTTTTTTGGTTTTTGAATTATCTGCCCTTGACTAAGTTCCTTGTAGTTACTGTGTCCGGGCCATAACTCCTAAACCGTACAGAATATATTTCTTGTGCTCTTGAAAATGATATCTACCTTGCTCTTGAAAATGATATCTACCTTAATAATAATTCCATGCTTTACCTGTTACAATTACATATAAACCCTTTTTCTGAATGGCATTTAGTCGGGGGCATCCGTGTCCTATTGACACTTTTTCTAGTTAGCAAGAATATGAAAAATATGAAAAAAAAAATCTGATTTTTTTTTTTTCTAGTGGTAAAATTTTAAATTTATTTGAATAGGCGTGTATTCGTAACGGACAAATCTATGTTTCGAACAGAAATAACATTTTCTTTTTTTTCTGGTCCAATTATAGATGTGGGTACTTGTTAGAATCAGCTCAATGAGGCGGTTTTACCAATTGTACATTCTACGGTATATTTGGAACAGAAATAACACTATTTTACCTTATTTCTGCTCCTAATATTTATTGTGGAATTTGTGAGAACCACCTCATTTAGTCAGTTCTAATAAGGTTTGTTATTGGTTCTAACATTTATTTCGGTATTTGTAAGAACTGTCTCATTGAGTTGATTCTAACAAGTACACGAAATCTATGTTTGGAACAGAAATAACATTAGTTCCTTTATTTCTGCCAGAAGCGTGGATTGTGGGTACTTCTTAGTACAATCTCAATGAGGCGGTTCTCAAATGAGTGACTGTTTGAGTTTTACGTCCCCCCAACAGCTAAGGTCATACGGAGATGGGACCTCGGTTTAAAGACTCATCCAAAAGTCTGGAGAAGCCCGGGATCGATCCTGCGATCCCTTGCGGTTCTAAAATTCTAGCAAGTATATACAATTTATGATTGGAACAGAAATACCAGCTTTCCTTATTTCTAATGTGCCCGCCCCAGCCCATCGGGGCTTTGAGAAATAGATTGGGCTGCACGATGCTTCCACTCAGAGCTGATACCGACCGTACACGAGTACTGGTAATCCGCTTAGAAAGTCTAAGATTGCCCAGGAAAATTGCTGCGAGTCTGCCCGTCCATGCATATAAACCATTTTGGTTTCATTGGGTGGCAGGGGTTGATATGTCATTTCATCTCAATGTCGGGTAAAAGTCCCACAAAATTGGAAGCAACGTCTCAAAATGACCTAAATAGTGTTGATGGGAACGTTAAACACCAAATCAAACAAACATAGATTTTGGGTACTTGATCGAGTGACCCAGTGCTCTGAAACAGATTGTGGGTTCTAAGATCCATGGCATGGTGCTAAAACATTGATCTTTGGTTCTGTTCAGGTTGTTAACATGGTACGTTTGAAGCAGTAAATAGGTAACGAAACACGATCCCGGGCTTCTCCAGACTTTCGGATGAGTCTTTAAAACGAGGTCCCGTCTCCGTATGACCTTAGCTGTTGTTGGGGCATAAAACAGAAACACACTCAGCCACTTAAAAGAATGTCTCCTATAAATATGGAAGTGACTGTCTTCATGCAAACAGTGCAGACTTGGTAAGACGCTGATCTGAGTTTGTACTATGTTCAGTCAATTTCTAATTTCATAAAAGTTTTCAATCTTATCATCACGAAAATATGTCTGTATATTTTTGACCCCTTTAAACCCCACTTTTATACAGTGAAACTGGGGTTTACAGGGGCATATATAATTTTTCTTATTTCTTCTCAAAGACATAGGTTGTGAGTACTCGTTAGAACCACCTCGGCAAGGCGGTTCTAACGAGCACCCACAACCTATGTTTGCAGTGGAAAAAAAAGAAAAAGATCGCATATTTTTTCAATTAAGAGATGTGAAAAAACTGCACTATGTTGCATGGGTGTGTTTGTGAAATGTATATATCCATTATTTTGTACAAAAAAAAATCACTTTTTTCTGCATTGTGATATTTTGTTCAAAACTGTAGCTGATTGAATTTTGAAATGAATGAACAAGTGTGTGTAGCACAGTGACCTCTGACTTAAATGCCAGTTTGCCTTATCAGTAGGTGATCAGTAAGGGGTACAGAAAGGCAATAAACATTTCATGACTGCAGCTGTAAACAATCATTTATAAACCAGAATCTTGGAATGTAAAATTCGCATTGTACTAGACCTTAATGTCTGAGACAATATTAAAGATATTTGATAAACACACCAGGAAGGTTGGTCATTGGTATATATGACATTAAGGTCTAGGAGCTAGACTAAAAGATGACCTAAAATAGTGTTGACTGGGCCTTTAAACTCCAATACAAACAAACAACTGTCATGAAAACAATATTAATGAGACCAATGTGATCAAAGATACAACACACCTTAAACGCACATAAGGGAGACCAGTGTGATCATAAAAACAGGCTAATATTAGGGGGACCAATGTGGTCAAAAATACAAAACTCATAAAAACAGGCATTAGGGAGACCAATGTGATCAAAGTTACAAAACATAAAAAAAAAACAACAGAAAATAGTGAGGCTGATGTCAAAGATACAACACTCATAAAAACAGACTAATATTAGGGAGACCAATGTGGTCAAAGATACACACGCATAAAAACATGCATTAGGGAGATCAATGTGGTCAAAGATACAACTGTCATGAGCCGGCCTCAGTCGAATGCCCGTCTTACTGGTGATCAGGAGGTCAGCAACATTCTTACGTGGATCTGTTTGTTTGAGTTGAGGTTTTACGGCCCCATCAACACTATTAAGGTCATTTTGGAGACATTGCTTCCTTTTTTATGGGACTTTTACCTGACATTCAGATAAAATGAGATCTCAAGCCCTACTGCCCATAGAAACTGGTTTAAGGAGCTTACATAACTTTTCCTGGGCAAGCTATGACCTAAGCTGTTTGCCTGTACTCAAGTTCAGTTGGTTTCAGCTCTGCACGGTAGCACCATACAGCCCAATCTATTTCTCAGGGCCCCGATAGGCAGGGGCACTATCTTTTGTGGAGATCATGAAATCTTTTCTACAGTCATTTCCTCCCTTCAAGAAAGGCAGTTGTCAGTTTCTTGCGAAAGAATGCACACTGTTCTGGTTAACCGCTTACATATAATAAGTCTGTCCAGGAAAAGTGTTGAAAGGTAAACAGATAGGCTCAAAATGACCTAAAATAGAGTTGACTGGGCCGTTAAACTACAATACAAACAACTGTCATGAAAACAGACTTTAGTGAGACCAATGTGATCAAAGATACAATACACCTTAAACACACATTAGGGAGACCAGTGTGATGGAAGATACAACACAAATATATATGCATTATGGAGACCAATGTGATCAAATATACAAAACGCATAAAAATGTGCATTAGGGAGACCAATGTGGTCTAAGTTACAAAACATACAATACAGAAACTAGTGGGACCAATGTGGTCGAAGATATAAAAATCATAAAAACAGGCTAATATTAGGGAGACCAATGTGGTCAAAGATACAACACTCATCAAAAAAAGGCATAAGGGAGACCAATGTGGATGAAGTTACAAAACATAAAAAAACAGAAACTAGCGAGACCGATGTGGTCAAAGATACAACACTCATAAAAACAGGCTAACATTTGGGAGACCAATGTGGTCAAAGATACAACGCACATAAAATAACATGCATTAGGGAGACAAATGAGGTCAAAGATACAACACTTATAAAAAAACATACACTATGGAGACCAGTGTGATCGAAGATGCAACACTCGTAAAAACAGGCATTAGGGAGATCAGTGTGATCAAAGACACAACTGCCATGAGCTGGCCCCAGTAGCTCAGTCGAATGCGCGTCTGATTGGCTATCAGGTGGGCAACATTCTTTGGTGGATTTGTTTGTTTTAAGGTCATTTTGGAGACATTGCTTCCAATTTTTTAGAACTTTTACCTAACATTGAGCTAAAATGACATCTCAAGCCCTAGCACCTATAGAAACAGGGTTTTAAGGAGCAGTCCGACTTGCATCACTTTTCCTGGGCAGGCTATGACCTAAGCTGTTTACCAGTACGCAAGTTTGGTCAATTTCAGCTCTGCACAGAAGCACAATACA
The DNA here is from genome assembly GCA_963580285.1 of Lucinisca nassula. NCBI lineage: Eukaryota > Metazoa > Mollusca > Bivalvia > Lucinida > Lucinidae > Lucinisca > Lucinisca nassula. The sequence goes on along the minus strand of OY757017.1, from coordinate 102,368,199 downwards.
GCCCAATCTGTTTCTCAAGACCACGATAGGAGGGGGCACTATCTTTCATGGAGATCATGAAATCCTTTCTACAGTCATTCTCTCACTACAAGAAGGGCAGTTGTCAGTTTCTGGCGAAAGAATGTGAACTGTTCTGATTAACCGCTTATATGTAAGCCTGCCCAGGAAAAGTGTTGAAAGGTAAACTTATCGGCTCAAAAATGACCTAAAATAGAGTTAACTGGGCTGTTAAACTCCAATGCAAACAAACAACTGTCATGAAAACAGACATTTGTGAGACCAATGTGATCAAAGATACAACACACCTCAAACACACATTAGGGAGACCAGTGTGATCGAAGATTCAACACAAATATTTATGCATTAGGGAGACCAATGTGATCAAATATACAAAAGACATAAAAACATGCATTAGGGAGACCAATTCAGTCAAAGTTTCAAAACATAAAAAACAGATACTAGTGATAAAGATGTGGTCAAAGATACAGCACTCATAAAATAGGCTAATATTAGGGAGATCAATGTGGTCAAAGATACAACACTCATAAAACAGGCATTTGGGAGACCAATATGATCAAAGAAACAACACATAAAAACAGACATTATGGAAACCAATGTGGACAAAGATACAACACTCATAAAATGCATACCTATGTGACAAAAGATACAAATGTCATGAGCCAGCCTCAGTAGCTAAGTAGAATGCGCGTCTGACTGGTGATCAGAGTGTCTGCAACATTCTTTTGTGGATTTGTTTGTTTGAGTTGAGGTTTTACGTCCCCTTCAACACTATTAAGGTCATTTTGGATACATTGCTTCCTATTTTGTGGAACTTTTACCCGACATTAAGATAAAATGACACCTCAAGCCCTACCATCCATAGAAATGTTTGGGTTTAAGGAGCGGTCTAACTCACATCACTTTTCCTGGTCAGGCTATGACCTAAGCTGTTTGCCAGTGCTCAAATTCCGTCAGTTTCAGCTGTACACGGAAGCACCATACAGCCCAGTCTTTTTTTCAAGGCCCTGATAGGCCTGGGCACTATCTTTCGAGGAGATCATGAAATCTTTTCTACAGTCATTCTGTCCCTTCAAGAAGGGCAGTTGTCAGTTTCTGGCGAAAGAACATGCACTGTTCTGGTTAACTGCTTACATATAAGCCTGCCATGGAAAAGTGTTGATAGGTAAAAGGATCGGGTCAGAAATGACCTAAAATTGTGTTGACTTGGCCATTAAACTCCAATACAAACAAACAAACAACTGTCATGAAAACAGACATTAGTGAGACCAATGTGATCAAAGATAGAACACACCTTAAACACCCATAAGGGAGACCAGTGTGATCGAAGATACAACACAAATATTTATGCATTAGGGAGACCAATGTGATAAAATATACAAAACACATAAAACATGCATTAGGGAGACCAATTCGGTCAAAGTTACAAAACATTAAAAACAGAAACTAGTGAGACTGATGTGGTCAAAGATACAACACTCATTAAACAGGCTAATATTAGGGAGACCAATGTGTTCAAAGATACAACACTCATAAAAATATGCTAATATTAGGGAGACCAATGTGTTCAAAGATACAACACTCATAAAAACATACATTATGGAGACCAGTGTGATCAAAGATACTACACTCATAAAAATAGGCATTAGGGAGACCAATGTGATCAAAGATACAACTCTCATGATCCTGCCTCGTAAGCTCGGTCAAATGCGCGTCTTACTGGTGAACAGGAGGTCGGCAAGATTCTTTTGTGGATTTGTTTGTTTTGTTTGTAAAAGTCTCCAAAATGGCTATTACAGTGTTGACGGGGACGTTAATCCCCCAAACAAAAAAAAATGTTTGTTCAAGTTGAGGTTTTACATCCCTTTCAACACTATTAAGGTCATTTTGAAGACATTGCTTCCCATTTTGTGGGACTTTTACCAGACATTGAGATGAAATGACATCTCAAGCCCTACCACCCATAGAAACTGTTGGGGTTTAAGGAGCGGTCGGACTGGCATCTCTTTTCCTGGGCAGGCTATGACCTTAGCTGTATACCAGTCCTCAAGTTGGGTCAGTTTTTGGTCTGCACAGAAGCACCATACAGCCCAATCTATTTCTCATGGCCCCGATAGGCGGGGGCACTATCTTTCGTGGAGATCATCGAATCTTTTCTGCAGTCATTCTGTCCCTTCAAGGAGGGCAGTTGTAAGTTTCTGGTGAAAGAATGTGCACTGTTCTGGTTAACTGCTTACATATAAGCCTGCCCAGGAAAGTGTTGATAGATAAACTGATAGGCTAAAAAATGACCTAAAATAGTGTTGACTGGGCCATTAAACTCCAATACAAACAAACAAACTGTCATGAAAACAGACATTAGTGAGACCAGTTTGATCAAACATAGAACACACCTTAAACACACATTATTGAGACCATTGTGATCGAAGATACAAAACAAATATATATGCATTTGGGATACCAAGTGATCAAATGTACAAAACACATAAAAACATGCATTAGGGAGACCAATGTGGTCAAAGTTTCAAAACATAAAAAAACAAACTAGTGAGAAAGATGTGGTCAAAGATGCAACACACATAAAAACAGGCTAATATTAGGGAGACAAATGTGGTCAAAGGTACAACACTCATAAAAACAGACATTATGGAGACCAGTGTGATCGAAGATACAACACATGTAAAAACAGCCATTAGGGAGACCAATGTGATAAAAGATACAACTGTCATGAGCCAGCCTTGGTAGCTCCGTCGGATGTGTGTCTGATTGGTGATCAGGAGGTCTGCAACATCCTTTCGTGGTTTTGTTTTGTTTGAGTTGAGGTTTTATGTCCCCGTCAACACTATTAAGGTCATTTTGGAGACATTGCTTCCCATTTTGTGGGGATTTTACCCGACTTTGAGATAAAAGTACATCTACAGCCCTAAGAAACTGTTAGGGTTTAAGGAACCGCCCACTCGCATCACTTTTTTGGGCGGCAAGCTTAGATTAAAGCTGTTTACCAGTACTTAAGTTCGGTGGATTTCAGCATGCATGGAAGCACCATGCAGTCCAATCTTTTACTCAAGGCCCCGATAGGCGGGTATGCTATCTTTCATGGAGATTGATCATGAAATCTTTTCTACAGTCATTCTAACCCTTCAACTGAGCCAAGCAGGGCAGTTGTCAGTTTCTGGTCAAAGAATGTGCACTGTACTTGTTAACAGCTTACGTATAAGTCTGCCCAGGAAAAATGTTGATAGGTAAACTGACCAGCTAAAAAAATGACCTAAAATAGAGTAACCTGGGGCCATTAAACTCCAATGCAAACAAACAACTGTCATGAAAACAGACATTTGTGAGACCATTGTGATCAAAGATACAACACACGTTAAACACACATTAGGGAGACCAGTATGATCGAAGTTACAACACTAATATATATGCATTAGGGAGACCAATGTGATCAGATATACAAAACACATAAAAACACGCATTAGGGAGAAACAGAGACTAGTGACAAAGATGTGGTCAAAGATACAGCACTCATAAAAACAGGCTAATATTAGGGAGACCAATCAAACACTCATAAAAACAGGCATTTGGGAGACCAATATGATCAAAGATACAACACTCATAAAAACAGACGTTATTGAGACCAATGTGGTCAAAGATACAACACTCATAAAAACAGGCATCAGGGAGAACAATGTGATAAAAGATACAACTGTCATGAGCCAGCCTCTGTAGCTCAGTCGAATGCGCGTCTGACTGGTGATCAGGAGGTCGGCAACATTCTTTTGTGGATTTGTTTGTTTGAGTTGAGGTTTTACGTCCCCTTCAACACTATGAAGGTCATTTTGGATACATTGCTTCCCATTTTGTGGCACTTTTACCCGACATTGAGATAAAATGACATCCCAAGCCCTACCACCCATATAAATGTTAGGGTTTAAGGAGCGGTCAGACCCTCATCACATTTCCTGGTCAGGCTATGACCTAAGCTGTTTACCAGTACTTGAGTTCCGTCAGTTTCAGCTGTACACGGAAGCACCATACAGCCCAGTCTATTTCTCAAGGCCCAATAGGCATGTGCACTTTCTTTCGTGGAGATCATGTAATCTTTTCTACAGTCATTCTGTCCCTTCAAGAAGGGCAATTGTCAGTTACTGGCTAAAGAACATGCACTGTTCTGGTTAACTGGTTACATATAAGCCTGCCATGGAAAAGTGTTGATAGGTAAAAGGATCGGGTCAAAAATGACCTAAAATAGTGTTGACTGGGCCATTAAACTTCAATACAAACAAACAAACAAACAAACAACTGTCATGAAAACAGACATTAGTGAGACCAATGTGATCAAAGATAGAACACACCTTAAACACACATTAGGGAGACCAATGTGATCAAATATACAAAACAAATATATATGCATTAGGGAGACCAATGTGATCAAATATACAAACCACATAAAAATATGCATTAGGGAGACCAATTCGGTCAAAGTTACAAAACATAAAAACAGAAACTAGTGAGACTGATGTGGTCAAAGATACAACACTCATAAAACAGGCTAATATTAGGGAGACCAATGTGTTCAATGATACAACACTCATAAAAACATGCTAATATTAGGGAGACCAATGTGTTCAAAGATACAACACTCATAAAAACAGACATTATGGAGACCAGTGTGATCAAAGATAGAACACACCTTAAACACACATTAGGGAGACCAATGTGATCAAATATACAAAATATATATATATATATGTATTAGGGAAACCAATGTGATCAAATATACAAAACACATAAAAATATGCACTAGGGAGACCAATTCGGTCATTGTTACAAAACATAGAAACAGAAACTAGTGAGACTGATGTGGTCAAAGATACAACACTCATAAAACAGGCTAATATTAGGGAGACCAATGTGTTCAAAGATACAACACTCATAAAAACATGCTAATATTAGGGAGACCAATGTGTTCAAAGATACAACATTCATAAAAAGAGACATTATGGAGACCAGTGTGATCAAAGATACAACACTCATAAAATTAGGCATTAGGGAGACCAATGTGATCAAAGATAAAACTCTCATGATCCTGCCTCAGTAGCTCGGTCAAATGCGTGTCTTACTGGTGAACAGGAGGTCGGCAACATTCTTTCGTGGATTTGTTTGTTTTGTTTGTAAACGTCTCCAAAATGACCTTTACGGTGTTGACGGGGACGTTAAACCTCAAAACAAACAAAATTGTTTGTTTGAATTGAGGTTTTACATCCCCTTCAACACTATTAAGGTCATTTTGAAGACATTGCTTCCCATTTTGCTGGACTTTTACCTGACATTTAGATGAAATGACATCTCAAGCCCTACCGCCCATAGAAACTGTTAGGGTTTAAGGAGCGGTCGGACTGGCATCTCTTTTCCTGGGCAGGCTATGACCTAAGCTGTTTACCAGTCCACAAGTTGGGTCAGTTTCTGGTCTGCACAGAAGCACCATACAGCCCAATCTATTTCTCATGGCCCCGATAGGCGGGGGCACTATCTTACGTGGAGATCATTGAATCTTTTCTGCAGTCATTCTGTCCCTTCAAGAAGGGAAGTTTTCAGTTTCTGGCGAAAGAATGTGCACTGTTCTGGTTAACTGCTTACATATAAGCCTGCCCAGGAAAAGTGTTGCTACGTAAACTGACCCGATAGGCGGGGGCACTATCTTACGTGGAGATCATCGAATCTTTTCTGCAGTCATTCTGTCCCTTCAAGAAGGGAAGTTTTCAGTTTCTGGCGAAAGAATGTGCATTGTTCTGGTTAACTGCTTACATATAAGCCTGCCCAGGAAAAGTGTTGCTACGTAAACTGATCAGCTCAAAAATGACCTAAAATATTGTTGACTCCAATACAAACAAACAAACAAGCCGTCATGAAAACAGACATTAGTGGGACCAGTGTGATCAAAGAAAGAACACACATTATGGAGACCATTGTGATAGAAGATACAAACAAATATATATGCATTAGGAAATCCAAGTGTTCAAATATACAAAACACATAAAAACATGCATTAGGGAGACCAATGTGGTCAAAGTTTCAAAAAAACATAAACAACAGAAACTAGTGAGAAAGATGTGGTCAAAGATGCAACACACATAAAAACAGGCTAATATTAGGGAGACAAATGTGGTCAAAGATACAACACTCATAAAAACGGAAATTTATTGAGACCAGTGCGATCAAAGATACAACACTCGTAAAAACAGCTATAAGGGAGACCAATGTGATAAAAGATACAACTGTCATGAGCCAGCCTCGGTAGCTCAGTCGGATGCGCGTCTGATTGGTGATCAGGAGGTCTGCAACATCCTTTCATGGTTTTGTTTTGTTTTAATTGAGGTTTTATGTCCCTGTCAACACTATTAAGGTCATTTTGGAGACATTGCTTCCCATTTTGTGGGGATTTTACCCGACTTTGTGATAAAATGACATCTAAAGCCCAACAGCCCTAAGAAACTGTTAGGTTTAAGGAGCCACCCACTCGCATCATTTTTTTAGGCAATCTCAGATTTAAGCTGTTTACCAGTACTTAAGTTTGGTGGATTTCAGCATGCATGGAAGCACCATGTAGCCCAATCTATTTTTCAAGGCCTGGACAGCGGGTGTGCTATCTTTCATGGAGATTGATCATGAAATCTTTTCTACAGTCATTCTATCCCTTCAACTGATTCAAGAAGAACAGTTGTCAGTTTCTGGTGAAAGAATGTGCACTGTACTTGTTATCAGCTTACATATAAGCCTGCCCAGGAAAAATGTTGATATGTAAACTGACTGGCTCAAAAGTGACCTAAAATAGAGTTAACTGGGCCATTAAACTCCAATGCAAACAAACAACTGTCATGAAAACAGACATTTGTGAGACTAATGTGATCAAAGATACAAAACACCTTAAACACACATTGGGGAGACATCGAAGATACAACACAATCGAAGATACGACACAAATATATATGCATTAGGCAGACCAATGTGATCAAATATACGAAACACATAAAAACGTGCATTAGGGAGACCACTGTGGTCAAAGTTACAAAACATAAATAAAAAACAGAAACTAGTGAGAAAGATGTGGTCAAAGATACAGCACTCATAAAAACAGGCTAATATTATGGAGACCAATGTGGTCAAAGATACAACACTCATAAAAACAGGCATTTGGGAGACCAATATGATCAAAGCTACAACACTTATAAAAACAGACATTATGGAGACCAGTGTGGTCAAAGATACAACACTCATAAAAACAGGCATCAGGGAGACCAATGTGATAAAAGATACAACTGTAATGAGCTGGCCTCTGTAGCTCAGTCGAATGCGCGTCTGACTGGTGATCAGGAGGTCGGCAACATTCTTTTGTGGATTTGTTTGTTTGACTTTAGGTTTTAGGTCCCCTTCAATACTTTTAAGGTCATTTTGGATACATTGCTTCCCATTTTGTGGAACTTTTACCCGACATTGAGATAAAATGACATCTCAAGCCCTAACACCCATATAAATGTTAGATTTTGTGGAGCGGTCGGATTTGCAACACATTTCCTGGTCAGGCTATGACCTAAGCTGTTTACCAATAGTCAATTTCCATCAGTTTCAGCTGTACACAGAAACACCATACAGCCCAGTCTATTTCTCAAGGCCCGATAGGCATGGGCACTATCTTTCGAGGCGATCATGAAATCTTTTCTACAGTCATTCTGTCCCTTCAAGAAGGGCAGTTGTCATTTTCTGGCGAAAGAGCATGCACTGTTCTGGTTAACTGGTTACATATAAGCCTGCCATGGAAAAGTGTTGATAGGTAAAAGGATCAGGTCAAAAATGACCTAAAATAGTGTTGACTGGGCCATTAATCTCCAATACAAACAAACAACTGTCATGAAAACAGACATTAGTGAGACCAATGTGATCAAAGATAGAACACACCTTAAACACACATTAGGGAGACCAGTGTGATCGAAGATACAACACAAATATTTTTGCATGAGGGAGACCAATGTTATCAAATATACAAAACACATAAAAACATTAGGGAGACCAATTCGGTCAAAGTTACAAAACATAAAAAAACAGAAACTGGTGAGACCGATGTGGTCAAAGATACAACACTCATAAAACAAGCTAATATTAGGGAGACCAATGTGTTCAAAGATACAACACTCATAAAAACAGGCTAATATTAGGGAGACCAATGTGTTCAAAGATACAACACCCGTAAAACAGACATTATGGAGACCAGTATGATCAAAGATACAACACTCACAAAAACAGGCATTAGGCAGACTAATGCAGGGTTTTCCCTGGCACACAAATTTCTGCATTTTGCCGCATTTTCAATGCAAATGTCCTGCATTTTGCTTCGAAGTGTGCCCCAATGGGCGCAATCCGATGCTTCTGAGTGCGATTCGGTTCAGTTCCAAATTCGCTTAATAGACGCACCTTGCAATCGTCTGAGCGATACTGATCAATTTATATGGTTCCCAACTCATAACTTTGCCGGTTGCGATACTGGTTGTGTGCAAGGCACCAATATTTGTTGACAGAAAATGGCTGCCCAAAAACAATTAACATCATGTTTATTGTATTTTTTCAAGTCAGCAACACATCAGGTATAAAGAACATGTATAATTCAAGTGAGACAGGATAGTCCAAAGCAGTACAAACAAAGGGACCATTATCAACATGGCAGTCTGACACATTTTTTTCTTTGTAGCTTGTAAGGAAACAATTGTGATTAACAGTGAATCCTTATCAAATTTTAAGGCTGTCTCTAGCTGCTATCTGTGTCATGTTGTGTATAATCAGGTTGGTTTTGCATTGGCTCATCAACAACATGGAATTAAAAATGGAATTGGAACATTCCAAGCAACATTTAATAAACAGTTTACATCAAAAAAGGAGAAGGGATAAAAATTTCTGACATGTCCCCCAAAATTTTCATGTGTCCCCTAAAATGAAATCAAATAAAAAGTTTGAGGGAAAACCCAGGCCAATGTGATCAAAGATACAACTCTCATGAGCCGGCCTCAGTAGCTCGGTCAAATGCGCGTCTGACTGGAGGTCGGCAACATTCTTTCTTGGATTTGTTTGTTTTGTTTGTAAACGTCTCCAAAATGACTTTACAGTGTTGAAGGGAATGTTAAACCGCATAACAAATTGTCTTGTTTGTTTGAGTTGAGGTTTTACATCCCCTTCAACACTATTAAGGTCATTTGAAGACATTGCTTCCCATTTTATGGGACTTTTACCAGACATTGTGATGAAATGACATCTCAAGCCCTACCACCCATAGAAACCATTAGGGTTTAAGGAGGGATTGGACTGTCAACTCTTTTCCTGAGCAGGCTATGACCTAAGCTGTTTACCAGTACTCAAGTTGGGTCAGTTTCAGCTCTGCACGGAAGCACCATACAGCCCAATCTATTTCTCATGGCCCCGATAGGCGGGAGCACTATCTTTTGTGGAGATCTTTTCTGCAGTCATTCTGTCCCTTCAAGAAGGACAGTTTATTGGAGTTTCTGGCGAAAGAATGTGCACCGTTCTGGTTAACTGCTTACATATAAGCCTGCCCAGGAAAAGTGTTGATAGGTAAACTGATAGGCTCAAAAATGACCTAAAATAGTGTTGACTGGGCCGTTAAACTTCAATACAAACAAACAAACTGTCATGAAAACAGACATTAGTGAGTCAAGAAGGGCAGTTGTCAGTTTCTGGTGAAAGAATGTGCACTGTAGTTGTTAACAGCTTACGTATAAGCCTGCCTAGGAAAAATGTTGATAGGTAAACTGACCTGCTCAAAAATGACCTTAAATAGAGTTAACTGGGCCATTAAACTCAAATGCAAACAAACAACTGTCTTGAAAACAGACTTTGGTGAGACCAGTGTGATCAAAGATAGAACACACCTTAAACACACATTAGGGAGACCATTGTGATCAAAGATACAAAACAAATATATATGCATTAGGGAGACCAATGTGATCAAATATACAAAACACATAAAAACATGCATTAGGGAGACCAATGTGGCCAAAGTTACAAAACATAAAAAAAAACAGAAACTAGTGAGAAAGATGTGGTCAATGATGCAACACGCATAAAAACAGGCTTATATAACATATAGAACATATTTAACTTCACTACAGCTGGTGTGTGGGAATGTGTGGCGGCGGTAAAACGTCTCCCTGCCCTACATCATAGTGTAGATTATATTTTCTTGTCCTTTGGGATCATTGATTCCATTGTGGAATTTTGAAAATAGCTGAGGGTCACTGATGAGGCCTAATTGGCCGAAACTAGCAAGTCTGGCCCAGAAAACATGTACACTCCATAGTTTTTAGTTCTGTGGTTTATTCGTTGCTTCCAAAGGATAACCCTTTTATAGAACATATTTAACTTCACTACAGCTGGTGTGTGGGAATGTGTGGCGGCGGTAAAACGTCTCCCTGCCCTACATCATAGTGTAGATTATATTTTCTTGTCCTTTGGGATCATTGATTCCATTGTGGAATTTTGAAAATAGCTGAGGGTCACTGATGAGGCCTAATTGGCCGAAACTAGCTAGTCTGGCCCAAAAAACATGTACACTCCATAGTTTTCAGTTCTGTGGTGTATTCGTTGCTTCCAAAGGATAACCCTTTTATAGAACATAATTATATTAGGGAGACAAATGTGGTCAAAGATTCAACACTCATGAAAACAGACATTATGGAGACCAGTGTGATCGAAGATACAACAATCGTAAAAACAGCCATTAGGGAGACCAATGTGATAAAAGATTCATCTATCATGAGCCAGCCTTGGTAGCTCAGTGATAAGTGATCAGGAGGTCTGCAACATCCTTTTGTGGTTTTGTTTTGTTTGAGTTGAGGGTTAATGTCCCTGTCAACATTATTAAGGTCATTTTTGAGGCATTGCTTCCCATTTTGTCGGTTTTTTACCCGACTTTGAGATGAAATGAAATCTCAAGCCCTACCGCCCTAAGAAACTGTTAGGGTTTAAGGAGCCACCCACTCGCATCACTTTTTTGGGACAGCAGGGTTCAACATTAACTTTTTAAATAACCAGTCAAAGTGGTCCTCTAACTCTTGGGATGCACTGGACCTGATCTAAGTTCAATTCGACCGAGGAAATGATAAAAATCATACTAAAGTGATATGCTAGTTCTACAGTCATCAGATTATTTCTATTATTATTTATTTAGATAGTAAAACTCGAGCAACAAACTGTAAACAAACATTTTAAGGTAAATGGGTTCGAAATATGGATTTTAATAAATGTGGCAGCGGATTTTCAACTGGACCATTCAGACCAGTTAGCCACTGACCTTACTAGACCTGAACAGCTTTTCACTAGACAATGTCCATCGGTCCTGGGTTAATGTCGAACCCTGGGCAGGCTTAGATTTAAGCTGTTTACCAATACTTGAGTTCGGTGGATTTCAGCATGCATGGAAGCACCATGCAGCACACTCTATTTCTCAAGACCCCGATAGCCAGGTGTGGTATCTTTCATGGCGATTGATCATGAAATCTTTTCTACAGTCATTCTATCCCTTCAACTGAGTCAAGAAGGGCATTTGTCAGTGTCTGGCGAAAGAATGAGACCAATGTGATCAAAGATACAAGTTACAGCACACAAACACACATTAGGGAGACCAGTGTGATAGAAAATACAACACAAATATAAATGCATTAGGGGGACCAATGTGATCAAATATACAGAACACATAAAAACATCCATTAGGGAGACCGAAGTTGTCAAAGTTACAACGCAAAAAAACAAAACAGAAACTGGTGAGGCAGATGTGGTCAAAGATACAACACTCATTAAAATAGAAGTGGAGGCAATGAACAGGAATGGAAAAATTAACCCACAGCTCCCATCAGAGACTCCTAAGGGAAAGATACACAAACATGAAACAACAGACCCTTGATGCAAACATCAATTGGGGAAAGTCAAAAGGACATTTCATTTTCCACAAAATGGCCAATTTGCAAAACAAAATAATAAAAGCAACACAAACACCCAAAGACAAACCATAACAAAAATAAACCGCGACAGAAGAACCTCCTTGGAACGGTCAGCAAAACAAATTCCACTGGGGACATAAATCGGTTTTACGTGGCCACAATCCTTGCCCTTATTTCCGTCGTGATTTAGACAAATAATTTGTTCAGTCTGCACGAAGGCCTCCTAACTCATCAATGCAACATCTCCGTAAACAAGGACTTGACAGCAAGAAAGCACTGAAATGCTTGAGCAAAACAACACCAACAGTTAGACTCTGATGTCCCGACCAGAGACAGATCATCAGGCACCAACCAACATTACATTGAATTAGATCTTTCTAATTCTCAGTTAGCCTTTTTACTTAAATGACATCTCAAGCCCTACCGCCCATAGAAACTGTAAGGATTTAAGGAGCGGTCCGACTTGAATCACTTTTCCTTGGCAGGCTATGACCTACGCTGTTTACCAGTACTCAAGTTTGGTCCGATCTATTTCTCAAAGCCCCGATAAGCGGGGGCACTATCTTCCGTGGAGATCATGAAATCTTTTCTACAGTCATTCTCTTCCTTCAAGAAGGGCAGTCGTCAGTTTCTGGCGAAAGAATGTGCACTGTTCTGGTTAACCGCTTAAATATAAGCCTACCCAGGAAAAGTTTTGATAGGTAAACTGATCGGCTCAAAAATGACCTAAAATAGTGTTGACTGGGCTGTACAAACAACTCTCTTGAAAACAGTCATTAGTGAGACCAATGTGATCGAAGATACAACACACCTTAAACACACATTAAGGAGACCAGTGTGATCAAAGATACAACACAAATATATATGCATTATGGAGACCAATGTGATCAAATATACAAAACACATAAAAACATGCATTAGGTAGACCAATGTGATCAAAGTTACAAAACATAAAAAACAGAAACTAGTGAGACTGATGTGGTCAAAGATACACCACTCATAAAAAGAGGCTAACATTAGGGAGACCAGTGTGGTCAAAGATACAACACTTATAAAAATAGGCATTGGGGACACCAACGTGACAGAAGAACCGCCTTGGAAAGGTCAGCAAAACAAATTCCACTAGGGGGCTTAAATCGATTTTACATGGCCACAATCCTCATCCTTATTTTGTCATGATTTAGACAAATAATTTTTTTCAGTCTCCATTAAGGCCTCCTAACCCATCAATGCAACATCTCTGTGAACAAGGACTTGACAGCAAGAAAGCACTGAAATGCTGGAGCAAAAGAACACCAACAGTTAGACTCTGATAGGCCTGACCAGAGACAGAGCATCAGGCACCAACCAGCATTTCATTGAATTAGATCTCTCTAATTCAAAGTAAGCCTTTACTCTGGAACAGTCATAGAATCTGAGGCCTGACCCACCGGGTTGCAATTAAAGAGGGAAGCAAAGTTGTGAATCATGATTTGGTTAACCACCATGCATGCAGTCTGTCGTATAATATTTATGTTGTACCAAATCTTTTTATATTGAAGAACGAATTTACAAAATTGGGTACTGAAGTCATTGCGGTTATATACTTTTCTGAATTTATATACTAAGTCACCAAAAAATTCGGGTTCCGATAGACTTTGTTGCAGAAGAGATTTAAGTCCAATATTGAATTTTGAAATTAAATCACAATGAGGTCTATAAAATTTTGAAAAGACTTTGCATAGTTATGGTACCAGATAACCCTGATTAAGAAGTTTATTATGAGTGTTGTAGTCAGTTACATGACTACACACTCTGCCAAATGGAATTAATTGCGAAATATAAACACCATAGGATGGCGCACAAGGAACATCATTATCCAAAAAAGGAAAATTTACAATCTCAAAGTCATAATCATTGCATTTATCATAAATTTTGCAAGAAACAAACCTATCTACAATAGATAGCTGTCAATCAAAAACGGGGCCTCGGTATCAGAAGAATTTGCTTTATTTAATTGAAGTTCGTTCTGGGGGTAAATTTGACTGATCAATCCATCAAAATAGTTATTGTCAATATTTAATAAATCATCCAAATATCTAGAAGTCGAGCTAAAAGCTTCAATGATTTTAGACTGGTTTTCAGCAGAAAGGGACATCATTAAGTCTCTCTCATAACACAAAAAATACAGATCAGCCACAAGGGGTGCGCAATTAGTACCCATTGGAATACCCACAGCTTGTCTAAATAACTTATATAAATATTGTCAAGTAGAAAGGTGAGAGCTTCACACACTTAAAGTATAATTTTATGCCTTCAGAAGTGAAAAAAGAATTTCTTACATTATATGCAAGATAGAGGGAGTCTTCCCTATGAAATGTCTTTGTTTGTTTTGAGGTTTAACGTCCCCGCCAACACTATTTTAGTCATTTTGGAGACGTTGCTTCCAATTTTGTGGGACTTTTACCCGACATTGAGATGAAATGACATCTAAATCCATGCCTCCCAATGAAACCAATAGGGTTTATGAGGATGGACGGGCCGACTCGCAGCAGTTTTCCTGGGCAGGCTTAGACCTTCTAAGCTGATTACCAGTCCTAATGTGCGGTTGGTATCAGCTCTGCGTGGAAGCATCGTGCAGCCCAATCTATTTCTCAAAGCCCCGATAGGCGGGGGCGGGCTATGAAATGTCCATTCAGTTAAATTATTAAGTTTTTCTTCTATAAGATTATGAGGAAGTGTAGTGTAAAGGGTGTGAAAATCATAAGTAGACAAGAATTGAAGCACGAAAAAAACGCCTGGATTTAAATTTATTTAATACTTCATTAGAATTTTGATTAGAATTTGAATTGGAATCATAAAAACAGACATTATGGAGACCGGTGTGATCGAAGATTCAACACTCATAAAAACAGGTATTAGTGAGACCAATGTGGTCAAAGTTACAACACATAAAAAAAAGAAAATAGTGAGACCGATGTGTTCAAAGATACAACACTCATAAAAACAGACATTATGGAGACCAGTGTGATCAAAGATACAACACTCACAAAAACAGGCATTAGGGAGACCAATGTGATCAAAGATACAATTCTCATGAGCCGGCCTCAGTAGCCCGGTCAAGTGCGCATCTGACTGGTGAATAAGAGGTCGGCAACATTCTTTCGTGGATTTGGTTGTTTTGTTTGTAAACGTCTCCAAAATGACTTTACAGTGTTGAAGGGAATGTTAAACCGCATAACAAATTGTCTTGTTTGTTTGAGTTGAGGTTTTACATCCCCTTCAACACTATTAAGGTCATTTTGAAGACATTGCTTCCCATTTTATGGGACTTTTACCAGACATTGAGATGAAATGACATCTCAAGCCCTACCACCCATAGGAACTATAGGGTTTAAATAGCGATTGGACTGGCAACTCATTTCCTGGGCAGGCTATGGCCTAAGCTGTTTACCAGTACTCAAGTTGGGTCAGTTTCAGCTCTGTACGGAAGCACCATACAGCCCAATCTATTTCTCATGGCCCCGATAGGCGGGGGCACTATCTTTTGTGGAGATGTTTGAATCTTTTCTGCAGTCATTCTGTCCCTTCAAGAAGGGCAGTTGTCAGTTTCTGGCGAAAGAATGTGCACTGTTCTGGTTAACTGCTCACATATAACAGTCATATAAACAGGCATTCGGGAGACCCATGTGATCAAAGATTCAACTGTCATGAGCCAGTCTCGGTAGCTCAGTTGGATGTGCGTCAGACTGGTGATCAGGAGGTCGGCAACATCCTTTTGTGGATTTGCTTATTTGAGTTGAGGTTTTACGTCCCCGTTAACACAATAAAGGCAATTTTAGAGACATTCCTTCCCATTTTGTGGAACTTTTACCAATATTGAAATGACATCTCAAGCCCTGCCGCCGATAGAAACCGTAAGGGTTTAAGGAGCCATCCGACTTGCATCACTTTTCCTGGGCAGGCTTAGACCTAAGCTGTTAACCTTAAGTTTGGTTGGTTTCAGCTCTTCATGGAAGCACCATACAGCCCAATCTATTTCTTAAGGCCCTAATAGGCGGGCCTGCTATCTTTCATGGAGTTTGATCATGAAATCTTCTCTACAGTCATTCCCTCCCCTCCACTTTGTCAAGAAGGTCAGTTTTTAGTTTCTGGTGAAAGAATGTGCACTGTACTGCTTAACCGCTTAGGTATAAGCCTGCCCAGGAAAAGTTTTGATAGGTAAACTGACCGGCTCAAAATGACCTAAAATTGTGTTGACTGGGCGTTAAACTTCGATACAAACAACAATCATAAAACAGACATTAGTGAGACCAATGTGGTCAAAGATACAACACACCTTAAGCACACATTAGGGAGACCAGTATGATCGAAGATACAACACAAATATATATGCATGAGGGAGACCAATGTGATCAAATATACAAAACACATAAAAATAGCATTAGGGAGAACAATGTGATCAAAGTTAAAATAGATAAAAAAAAAACCAAAAACTAGTGAGAAAGATGTGGTCAAAGATACAACACTCATAAAAACAGGCATTAGGAACACCCATGTGGTCAGAGTTACAACACATTAAAAACAGAAAAAAGTGAGACTGATACAACACTCATAAAAACAGACATTACGGAGACCACTGTGATCGAAGATACAACATTCACAAAAACGGGCATTAGGGATACCAATGTGGTCAAAGTTACAACACATAAGAAAAAAAAATATTGAGACCGATGTGGTCAAAGATACAGCACTCATAAAAACAGACATTATGGAGACAGTGTGATTGATGATACAACACTCATTTACACAGCCATTAGGGAGACCAATGTGATCAAAAATACAACCGTCTTGAGCCGGCCTCGGTAGCTCAGCCGGATGCACGTCTGACTGGTGATCAGGTGGTCAACAACATTATTTCATGGAGATTGATCATGGAAATCTTTTCTATGGTCATTCTCACCCTTCCGCTGAGTCAAGAAGGGCGGTTGTCAGTTTCTGGCTAGAGAATGTGCACTGTACTGGTTAACTGCTTACGTATAAAAAGTAGAAGTAAAACAAAGATCAGGAATCCATACAATTAACTTACTCCACCCATCGAAGACACCAAAGGGAAAGAAACACAAACATGAAGCGACCAGACCGAAATGGAAACCTAAACAAAAGGAAGCCATAAGGACAGTTGCTTTCCCACAAAATGGCCAAATGGCCATCCAAAATAAAAAGACACAAGTGATACACACAGTAAGTAACAAACAACAACATAAATAAACCGCCACAGAAGAACCGCCTTGGAACGGTCAGTGGAAATAATTCCACTATTCCACTGGGGGGCTTAAATCGATTTTACATGGCCATAATCCTCGCCCTTACCTCTGTCGCGGTATACACTAATTTTGTTTAGTCTGCATGAAGGCTTCCTAACTCATCAGTGTAACATCTCCGAGAAGATACAAATCAAAAAATTAAAATAAAAAAAGCCTGCCCAGAAAAAGTGTGGATAGGTATACTGACCAGCTCAAAAATAACCTATTAAAGTGTTGACATGGCTGATAAATACAAACAAACAACAATAATGAAAACAGACATTAGTGAGACCAATGTGATCAACATGACCAAAATGATCAAAGATACAGCTAACCTAAAACGCACATTAGGGAGACCAGTATGTTCGAAGATACAACACAAATATATATGCATTAGGGAGACCAATGTGATCAAATATACAAAGCACATAAAAACAGGCATTAAGGAGACCAATGTGGTCAAAGGGGACAATGAAACTCAGGTGAGCGAATTAGGGCCCTCTTGTAGCATCAAAACAACAAGGCATATTTAGGGGCACTTTTACACTGACAGCTCTATTTTTCAGGGGCATGGTCAGACAGTGTCTCAAAAATATTAAGAAGTCACATTGAATGATGGATATTTGAAGAAAGGAAGTTTGCCAAGTAAGTGCAGAGTAATTGGTTTGTGATGGCTTTACTTTCTTGTACATTTAAGAGTTTTATGTAAGCATGCATCTGTACCTCTGTGTGATGATCTGTCTCCCACTTGAGGTGGTTTGGAGACGTATTGATTTTCTATCTTTCTGTTTGTCAAAGAGACTACCAGACCAACTCCATGCAAGATGAGATTCTGTTGAAACCTTGTACAAATGACCAATATCCAGTGTATTAACAGGATCTTCAGCTTTACTGATTTTTGCACTTTCTTTGCACTTTTTGATATTATACATTTAATGTATGTTACATTAACTTTTGTCAGCACAACTTTGTTACATCTCCTGCTTAATTTTCTCAGCCAGCCTGTCGGTCTACAGCAATCCTACAGGCATGATGTGATTTAAATTCGACCTAGTCAAAATTTCCATTACCTACTGTAGATGTGTATATCATCAGGACATTTGAATTTTTTGTGTTTGTTACAGTTTTACGTCCCATCAATGTCTTAGGTCATATGGAGACGGGACCTCAGTTTAGACCCATCCAAAAGTCTAAAAAAGCCCTGGATTGAACCCATGACCCCTGGTTCATGAGGCGATTTTTCAGTAACACACTATTTCATATTAATGAAGCATTGACTTGATAATTATATGACTGCTAGGTGCAGTCTGTCTTTGCAGAGAAATTCAGGTCAATTATGATTTTGTTTACATTTTTATAAGCTTAAAATATGCAGGCAGTACAGAATTATATTTTTTTTTCAAAACAAAGACTATTTTTGCTAGTCTGGAGTCCCTTTAAGCTACATATGTATACCATGACAAGTTTTTTTACTGAAAAAAGTGTGTGCCCCTGCTTTTGTTTGTTAGTTTGTTCATCCATCTGTTTTGCTCAGACCACATGATAGTGAGATGCCAAGCTCTGCAAAGGAAGGTCAGGTGGTTGTTCTTTAGGTATTCTGGTTTTAGCCCTCTAGGCCGTGGGCCAGATATGGTTTACCTCCCCCCCCCAGGGGGATTTTTGTAGACCATATTTTTCTGAAAGCCTGGTTTCTTGCAAGGATTTTGCAACATGTTAGCCCTCTGGCAATGGCAGCGTTACCGTGTAACATCCTGTTATATATGTTACCCCTAAAAACTTTTGATAAATTAAGAAAATTGTAAGACTTCCGAAAAGTGCAAAAGATAAAGAAGGATTTCCAATTTGGGTATTTTATCGAAGTAAGCTATCACTGCGCCACAGATAGGGACCTTTGAAACCAAAACTGGTCGCCCCTGGTGTAACGTATGTTACCTTTTTTCATTAAACCCTATATATTTCATAAAATAGTCTAATATAGTTTTACCTAATTTTTTTCGTAAACAAAGTTTATTCCCTAATTTATTATAGTATTCAAGGCCTTTTAATTACCTTTTCAAAACTGCAAACATTATGTTTCTATCTTATATACTTATTGAGTTATTGAATGTTGAACACGGGAACCCCCTATTTCACAATTTACATCATATGACCAATATGCCATCATTAATTGAACCATGTATTGAAATAAAGCACTTCATATACAGCGCACACATGTTTATTGTAAAAACTTTAATAGACATTATCAGTTTAAAAAGTTTTGATTGAATTGCTCAGTTTTTAATGTCTCATTATGTCACGTATGTAACATAAAGTAGAAAGGTCTTTAATAATGAGTGATATTTGGGCTCAGAAAGGTTTTTCCACCATTTTGATTATCTTAAATCATATATTGATAAAAAGTATTAGATTAGTGAAAGGAATTTCAAGTTTCACATTCAGTTGCCAAATATATGGCGGAGAAAGTAACGTAGTTCAACTAAATGTATTATTACATGAGTCAATCTCCTATGTAACACAGGATACAGTATAAAAATCTTAACATAATTGTTAATATAATTGTTCAACTGCTTGTATGTCCTATCACCAAGTAGGAAATAAGTAAAGCTTACTGTGGACTTCCAATCATCATAAGTTTCAATGTTTTTGCAGACATGTGTTAAAAAATCCTTTTAGTAACATGACATACTTTATATGAATGATAGCATATTTGGTAACTTTCCTGAAAGCTTAAGTTTGGAACCAAACTCTAATACCATTCACTGCAGTATGAATGTTCTTATTTGTTTCACTGCTTAACTGTTAACAGCATAAAGACTGAAACATCACGTACATAACATAACATTAAACAAATCTTAAAATTATTGTCAAGTCACTTTTTGCTCCAAATGAGGTATCACACTATATTCTCATGTGACTGGAATAAGTATGGAAAAAGTTTAATCATCGCCTCATAATAGTCTGACAGTCTACCTGAAACTAGCATTCAAAAGTATTTGAAGTTAAGTCATTATTCTTTACACATCTGGATGAGGTCACCTTGTCATCATTGAACATTTTTTTGATATTCAAAATGGTGTCCAATATGTCCATCAAATAGAATACATTAGCAGAATGCTTAAAATAAACTAAATTACAGCACTGAAATCGATGCCTTTTCTTATTTGAAGAATCTGTAAAATTCCCGCTGGTACAGAAATGGACTGCTCCATCTTTGAGATATTTTCTCCGCATTTTCTCCGTAAAATAATTTAAAAACTAAACACACATAATCACAACCAAACTATGAAAACCATTAAGTGTATCAGTCCAAAACAGGGGTAAATACTTCTTATGTTTTATTTGATATTTTCAATTACTTTCAGAAAAATTTTATACCTTTTGCTTATGTTTTCTCTACATTGCAGATAAATGGTACCGTATATAACATACATGTTTTACAGAATACCTGTTTAAAAATAACACAGTCACATAATTCTTTACAGACAGTTATCTTAAAGGGTAATAAGACTAGATTTTTTTACTTTAATAGACTAGAATCAGCGGATATTTAAGGACAAGTCTGGAGATCTGGTGTGAGATCTGCCATGCTTGCAGCAAGCCAGCTACCTGGAAGGGGGCCAACTCGTGTGAATTTTACCCCTTTACTTGCATGTTAATAAAAAATCAGATGTTGATTATGATGATGATATCTTGTGACAAAATCTATATATTTAGTAGCATCTTTATGCATTATCTAACATTTATGTGACTTAGCAATTGATATATACGAATACTTCTGTAGTGTGTAAACTGTACCATGTAGCACATTCATTGACTTTGCTTGGTACTTTATAGTTTCAACTTTGCGACATACATATGTGCATGTATTATATGCTTTAGTCATGCTGATAATGGATTGTTTCAAACATAAGAATATTCACAATCTTTGAAACCAAACAATGCTAAATTTTAAACCAGATTTGGATTCTTGTATATTCTGTCATGATATGACTGACACTTCTTTTTAAGCAATGTTACATATGTTACCATTTTCACAGACAAGAAGTGAATGTATTTTATTCCAATGAATGTTTAATTTCAAGTGCTGTATAATAATAGATATGCCAAGTTTCTAGCAATACCAATATGCTCCTAAGTATTGGTTATTATTAAGCACATGTGTACATGTGTACAAACACATACGGATATATTATCTTAGCAAAGACTATCATTGCCCGATGTTTGTTTATCAACATGGATCAAAAACTGCTAGTAGAATAGGAAAGTTGCTCTGACAAGACCTGTAAGACCGCTGCTTATATGTATCAGTAACAAAAGCAACACACTCTGCCCTTGGTAACAAGTTAAATAAAGATTTCGAAGGTTTCTGTAAAGTAACAGGAATAGCCGTTAACCTCTGTAGTATGGCATTACCCAATGATATGTGCAGCATTGGATGGCCAATCGCTATGTTCAGTAATAGATTTGTCAATTAAGAAATGCAGAAGGGTGGACTTAGCAGGTTTGGTGGGCATGCCGTCAGAAGTTACCAGCGACCATGGAACAGGTCACAAGGCGAACGGCAATGTCAACTTAAGGTCAACATTATGTCCAATAGAAAAATGGACAAGCTGTCTAAAGATATTTCTTACAGCTATGATCTGGCTTATTTTGTTTTGTGTACTGGTGAATTTCCTCTTGGCCCTGCAAGCTGAAAAAGTTTTTAGCTTGTTACGCTTGATGGTTTGTAAAAGCCAATAGACCTTTGAACTAAACGCGAGTTGATGGAGTCTTCCCTAAAACAATGTTACATAGGTTACCATGCTCACAGCTTTTAAAACAGTCTTCCATAGACTTCCTGCGAATACATATGAGCCTTGAACAGATCCTTAGTTATGTCAGGCTTAGTAAAACACCCAAATGCAAACAGTACAGTTCATTGTCTTCAACACTGGAACTAAAAGGGTTGATGAAGCCAAACATCGCCTCGTTCTCATTTCACATCATGCTCTTTACTTTTAATCTGAGCAGGTCGCAAATTTTCTTGTTGTTTTTTACTGTATATTACGTCAGGGCTCATTTCAATGCATTGAAGAGTTGATTCAACAGACTGAGCTCTCACGTGTCGAGAAATACACCATCTTTAAATACTTAGATGCCTTATTTCTGCTCCATACATTGACTTTGTATGCTAGCTTGAACAATCTACAAAGGTGATTGCAATTCAGTATTCTTTGGAACTGCTACAACAAAAAAAGACTGTAATGGGTACCAGCAATCTATTTGAAAGACCACATCTTAGCAATTGTGTAAGTGACCATGATAAGGAATTTAAATTCATTTAAGTAGCAGCCTTACAAATGAGACTTAATACATGTGTAGACAGTAATCGCAATACTGATATTTTAAATACTTGGTAACGTATATAACGGTAATAACCAAAAGCATATACAAGCTGAGTATTTAAAATAGGTGTCTGTGATATAAGAAGTACATTTACCTGTGCATGCATGCAAATAAGTACAAAAAGGGCCATGCTGTAGACATAATCAGGAATATTTAATGCTATTTTGAGGGTAACGTACTTAACATGGATGTTACACATTAACGCTGCCACTCTCAGAGGGCTAACATGTTTCATTTTGTGGCTTATATAATGTACTATTAGACAATCATAGTGTACAAAAATCCCCCTGGGGGGGGAGGGGGGTCTATTGCCAGCTCAAGGCCTACTCCTAATTAATGATTGGCTCGAAGAAACTGAAATAATCTTAATGGGCTGTAAAGCCAAAACCAAACAACAACAAAAAAACACACCAAAAAGCAAAAACCATCCATCTGTTTCATCATCAGTCTGTAAACATTGCATCAGCCTTCGTAAGTCTGTCAAAAGATACTTTGAATAGTGAAAGGCTTTCATACAGGAGTAAAACGCCTTAGTGGAATTCCTGTGTTGTTTTATTCAGCGGTTTGTAGCTCCATCAATAAGATTATGAGTTGTGTCAGCTCAGAAAGCACTTCTGTTGTTTTTTTTTTTTTTTCTTTTTCAGGTAAGGCATTGGTATCGTCAAATCAACCAAACCCATTACTGACCAGTACAAGAAGACAAGAAGAAAACTTTTCAACTAATAAAAAACTGTTAGAAAATATCCTAAACACAAAATTGGAGACTATTATAATAAACATAAGAAAGGCTTGATCAAACTGTTGAAAGGGATACGTAGCTCCAGATAAGGAGGTGAAATAAGGATAATTAAGGGATAAGTTTTCTTATTTCTTTATAAAATGCATGCCTTGTTATTTGTAAGAATCGCCACATGGCCACAATTACCCATCAGGAAAACACTCCTATATAAAATATTGACCCCTCTTTTGTATAATAAAACTGGGCTTTGCAGAGGTTTACATTATTTTTTTTTATTTTTTTCTGCTCAAAAACATAGATTGTGGATATTGTTAGAACTGCCTCGCTGATGCTCTTCTAACGAGTTCCCACAATCCGTGTTTTGAGCAGAAATGTGAAAACTTTCAGATTTTTTTGTTTGAAAATTTTAATTTTTTGGTGTTAAAATTTCCAACATATTTGAATAGGCGTGTTTTCGTAATGCCCACAGTTTACACTTCTAATAAGAAAAAAGGAAAATTATCTCTCAATTATCCTTGGTACGCCCCTTACCATGAGCTAGGGGAAACCACACCCAGTCTGATAAATACTGAAAGAATTGTCAATATTTTATTCTAGTTTTTTAGGTTGCCTGAGCCTTCACTCATTGATGATCTTAGAGTATGGCAAGGGTTCGTTGTCTTCTGTCGTCTGTCTGTCTTTCAATATTTACAATTGCCTAGCCTGAAACTACTGATTGAAGTCAGATTTCATGTGGACCATCCACTGCATGTACTGACAAAAGTTTGTTTGCGAGGTCCAGGATTTTTGTGACTGATTTCTCAGGAAATTTGAAAGCTAGAAAGCTGAAAGTTTGTTTAAACACGAATAATGACTGGATGTATTGTGTATACAAGAAAAGGGGGCCATTGGTCCATAACTCTTCGAGTTACATCCCTTGAGTTACATCCCTTGATAGGTTTTCAAATTTTGCCAGTCTTGAAATTTTTCCTGTCAAACTTCTCAAGAACTATGAAAGCTAGAAAGCTGAAAGTTTGTATAAAAATAGACAATGCCCAGCTTTATTGTTGTACCTTAATAGGGGACAAGAGTCTACAAATCTTGGAGTTATGCCCCTTGGTAGGTTTTCAAAAAAATTTAAATATATTTTGTTCCATAACTTTCATGTTTGTGGTCCTACCTCACTGAAACATTTTCCACACTTGGTCTCTAAAATAAGGAAGGTGTATTGGGTGAACAGTTGGCAGGGCCAATAACTCATGGAGTTACACATTTAGGTAGGCTTTAGGAGGCCTTCATGTGGACTGAACGAATTAATTGTCTTAATCACGGCAGAAGTAAGGGCGAGGATTGTGGCCACGTTAAATAGATTTAAGCCCCCAGTGGACTTCGTTTCACTGACTGCGCCGCCCCCCCCCCCCCAGTAGAATTCTTTCCACTGACCATTCCAAGGCGGTTCTTCTGTGGCGGTTTATTTGTTTATTTATGTTGTTGTTTGTTACTTACTGTGTGTATCACTTGTGCCTTTTTATTTTGGATGACCATTTTGTGGGAAAGTAACTGTCCTTATGGCCTTCCTTTGTTTAGGTTTCCATTATGGTCTGGTCTCTTCATGTTTGTGTTTCGTTCCCTTTGGTGTCTTTGATGGGTGTAGTTAGTTAATTGTATCGATTCCTGATCTTTGTTTTACTTCTACTTTGTATCACTTATATAATTTCGTTTTGGATAGCAATTGGCCATTTTGTGGGAAAGTAACTGTCCTTTTGGCTTTCTGCTATTGATATTTCCATTAGGGTATGTTGTTGCATGTTCATGTTTCTTTCCCTTTGGTGTCTCTGATGGGAGCTGTGGGTTAATTGTATTGATTCCTGATCATTGCCTTCACTTCTGTTTCAAATATTGCTATTCTTGAATATTTTTATGACAGATTGCTCAGGAACTATGCAAGCTAGAAAGCAGTAAGTTCATATGCATGGAAAATGACTGACTGTATCTTGTAAACCAAAATTAGAGTATATGGTCCACACCTATCTTGTAAACCAGAATAAGAGTCTATGGTCCATAACTCTTGGAGTTATGTCCCTTGGTAGGTTTTCAAAAAATTGAAGTGTGTTTTCTTAATAACTTTCAGGTTTGTTGCCCTACTTCGATGAAGCTTTTACCTTTTCTCAAGAACTATAAGGGTGACAATGTAATCTGGCGCACACATGAACAGTGGGTTGATGAATTGTGTAATTAGGGCTTATGGCCCAGAACTTATGGGAGTTAAAGCCCTTGATAAGTTTTATGTTGCCGTTTACCATTTTTACAGTCATATTTTCTGGAATTTCTCAACACTACAGGGTTTTCTCTTCTAATGGTACTGCAGCGGGGCTTAAGCCCCCGCCCATAGGGGCTTGAAGAAATATATGGGCTGCATGATGCTTCCACGCAGAGCTGATTCTGGCCCGCACACTAGTACTGGTAAACCGTTTAGAGGTTCTTAGCCTGTCCAGGTACCACAGTGCGAGGCAGACCGTCCATGCTAATAAACTGTATTGGCTTCATTGGGCGACAGGGCTTGAGATGTCAGTTCAATGTCGGGTAAAAGTCCCACAAAATTGGAAGCAATGTCTCCAAAATAACCTTTACAGTGTTGACAGGGACGTTAAACCTCAAATCAAACAAACAAACAAAAACTGCAGCGTGGCTACTGTCAGATGCTCTGACAGCTCTAGTTAGCTCAGTGACAGGTGAGCTTTTTTCATCAGGTTTTGTTCGTCATCAGTGCGAGCATCCAACTCAAAGCATCCTTAAACAATTTCTTCAAACGACATCTCCTCCTAAACCAATGATTAGATTTTGGCCAAACTTCACAGGAATAATCCTTAGTTGGTCCTCTTTCATTTCCGGCTCTTTGTACATCTAGGTCGCAGGAACTAAAGATTGAAAACTTAAAAAATCTTCTCCAAAACTACAAGGTGCAGGTCTTTGATATTTGGTAAGAAGTTTCATCGAGTAGACCTCTACCAAGATTGTTCAAATTATAGCCCTGGGGCCAAAAATGCCCCCCACCAGTGCCCACGTTTTACATAGATATATATAGGGAAGGCCATTAGAAATCTTCTTTGAAACCACAAGGCCCAGATCTTTGGTTTTTGGTATGAAGCTTCAAGTAATGGTCCACTACCAAGATTATTCAAATTATAGCCCTGGGGCCAAAATGCGCCGCCTGGGGGCCCACATGTATTACATAGAAATACATAGGAAAAAACTTCTTAAAAATCTTGTTCTCTGAAACCAAAAAGGCCCGGGTCTTTAATATTTGGTATGAAGCTTCATCAAGTAGACCTCTACCAAAATTTAACAAATTATAGCCCTGGGGCCAAAAAAAATGGCCAGGCCCAGGGTTCCATATGTTTTACATAGACTTACATAGGGAAAACTCTTAGAAATCTTCTTCTCTGACACCACCCGGCCCAGGTCTTTGATATTTGGTATGAAGCTTCATCTAATAGACCCCAACGAAGATCTTCAAATTAAAGCCCTGGCACCAAAAATGGCCCCGCCCCATGGCCAACATGTTTTACAGAGACTTACAAAGGGAAAAATCTTTAAAAATCTTCTCTGAAACCAAAAGGCCCAGGTCTTTGATATTTGGTAAGAAGCTTCACTTACCTTAGCTTCACGTAAGAAGCTTATCTTGACCTCTACCAAGATTGTTCAAATTATAGCCCTGGGGCCAAAAATTGCCCCGCTTAGGGTTTCGCTCTGATGAGAAAACTGGCCGCCTAAGCTAATAATAGAAAAAAAAATGCTATAAATTGGGGCTCCTGCTGAACCGATTGGTCAGTTTGATACAAATTTCACAGGATTGTTGCCTAGGTGGCTCCCTTCTAAATACCTGAAATTGATTTGAGTCTTTTATATCAGATGGCCATCAGAGCTAAAAATGGAAAAACCTTCAAACAACAACCCTTCTATTCCCCTGAGCCGGTTTCATTCAAACTTCAAAGGAATGTTAATGAGGTGACACTATAAAAAGAGCTAAATGTTCTGCTCCAAAGAACAAATTGGCAGCCACTTTTTCACATAACTTTAAACCTTGGCATAAAACAGGCTAAGGTCATTCAGGGGCCATCATTTTGACAAACTATGATTGGCTTAATTTCTGTATGCTTCATAGCAAGTTTTGTGACAATTGGCCTATTGGTTCCGGAGAAGATTTCTAAAGGGTTTTTACCTTATATGGACAAGGCGGCCATATTGGTCATATGACCAAACTCTTACTGATTAATTTTCATTTCTATGTTCCTTAAAGCTTTCTTATGAAACTAGGTTACATAATTATGGCCCTGTAGTACTGGAAAAAATAAGTTTTAATTTACAAATCTAAATAACCTTGGCCAAAGGTAAAGAAAAGTCATGTAGTTTCTTATCATGCCAATTTTCAGATCATATGCTGCAATTGTTTCTGTAAAATACAATGTTTTGACGTTATCCCCATATGAAAGTCTATGCAACCAAATTGACCTTGGCATAAAATAGGTCAAGGTCATCTAGGGGCCATCATTTTGACAGACTTCGCTTGGCTCGAGTCCCAAATGCTACATACCTAGTTTTGCGACAGTCAACCCAATGGTTCTGGAGAAGAATCTTTTTGAAGGGTTTTATCTTATTTGGGCACAGTGGCCATCTTGTGTCACATGAACTGGACACCATGAACAAACATTTGTTCCCCCATCCTACTGAGGCTCCATGTGAAATTTTGCTTTGACTGGGCATGCAATTTTGGAGATCATTGAATTTGGTCACATAGATTTTATATGGAAAAATGTAAAAACCTTTTTTTAGCTCACCAGAGCCGAAGGCTCGGGGGGAGATTAAAGGATAGGCAGTTGTCAGTCCTCGTCGTCGTATGTCGTATGTCGTATGTCTGGCGTCAACACTTTTAAACATCTTCTCCTCTGAAGCCATTGGGCCGACTGGGCCCAAATTTTATCTGTAGCATCCTTGGGCTGGGAGATTGAAAGTTTGTGTTTTTTTTATGAAAATCGGCTCATTAGTTTGGTTGCTATGGCAACTTAAGAGTTTCCATAGACTTATAATGGGGAAAATTGAAAAATGGCATTTACTGGCAAGTCATTGCAGATATTTTGACAAAACTTTTGTAGAAATGTTTCTTGAGTAAACTTCTCTCAGCCAACCTGACGGTCCCCAAGGTTGTGCCGGGGCCATGCCCCACCCCCTCCACTTCATAAAAGGCCATATATCACAGAAACCATTCAGATCCCCACCCCTAAACCATATATATTCTTGTTCCTATTGATAAGATGCATTCAGTGACACCAACTTGTGGGTCCTCAGAGATGCGCCGAGGCCATGCCCTACCCCCTCCACTTAATAAAAGGCCCAATATCTTGGAAACCATTCAGATCCCCACCCCTAAACCATATATATTCTTGTTCCTTATGATAAAACTCATTCAGTGATATCAACCTGGGAGTCCCCGGGATGCGCGGGGGCCATGCCCAACCCCCTCCATTTCATAAAAGGCCCAATATCTTGGAAACCTTACAGATCCCCGCCCCTAAACCGTATATATTCTCGATCCTTATGATAAGACACATTCATTGACCTCAACCTGGGGGTATTCAGGGATGCGCCAGGGCCTTGCCCCACCCTTTCACTTCACAAAAGGCCATTTATCTCAAAAACTGTTCAGATCCACACCCCTAAACCATATATATTGTTCATTATGATAAGACGCATTCAGTGACACCAACCTTGGGGTCCCCAGGGATGTGCTGGGGCCATGCCCAACCCCCTCCATTTCATAATCTCACAATTTCTCGGAAACCCTACAGATGGCTACCCCTAAACCATATATATTCATGTTCCTTAGGATAAGACACATTCATTGACACCAACCTGGGAGTCTCCCGGGGCCTTGCCCCACCCCTCCACTTCACAAAAGGCCTTATATCTCAGAAACTGTTCTTAGCCCCACCCTAAATCCATATATATTCATCTTCCTTATGATAAGACGCATTCAGTGACACCAGCTTGGGAGTCCATGGGGCATGCCCAGGCCATGCCCCATCGCTTTACTTCATTAAAAGCCATATATCTCAGAAATAGTTCAGATCCCCACCCCTAAACCATATACTTGTTCCTTATGACAAGACTCGTTAATCACACCAACCTGTGGGACACTTTGTGCTGAGGCAATGTGCCCCGCCCTTCCACTTCATAAAAGGCTTTATATTTCAGAAACCATTCAAATCCCCACCCCATAATCATATATTTTCTTGTTCCTTATTTTTTTTACTCCTACTGTAGGTGGGTCCGCAGGGGTCATTCCTATCCTTTCCACTTCATACAAGGGCCTCAAATCACAGAAACCATTCAGATTCCCACCCCTTAACCATATATATACTTGGTCCTTATGATAAGACACATTTTGGGACAAAAATCTTGGGCTTGCCTGGGATAAACGGCATGCCCCAACCCCTCCACAACTTAAGTGGCCTTACAGATCCCCACTGCTAAACCATATATAGTCTTGTTCCTTATGATAAGACGCATTTAGTGATACCAACCAGGGCTCCATTGGGTCCATGCCCCACCCTCTCTACTTCATAAAAGGCCTAATGTTTCAGATACTGAGTCCACATGGGTGCTCATTTGGACATGGGGGTTCATTTGGTAGATTAAAATGATATCATGTTAAAATACATGGCTGCCATTGGGTAGTGCCCACCTGAGCTCTGGTGAGCATAGTGGCCCATGGGCCTCTTGTTTGGAAACTGTTGCAGCCTGTGAAAATTGGCAGAATCCTTGACCTTGGCTAAAGTTCATTCAGATATGGGAGTTTAAACTTATTAGCTCGGCTGTTTTCGAAGAAAACGACGAGGTATTGTCATAGCTCTGGAGTCGTCGTGCAAAAACTTGGACATTTTGTAATATCTCTATTACTGAACATATTTACTTGAAACTTTGACTAGTTAACTGTTGTTTCATTGTGAGGTAACCCTAGAATATTTTTGGCACAGTTATGTCCCTTTTTCGACTTACAATTTCGCAAAAACTTAGACACTTTGATATATCTGTCATACTGAACATATTTACTTGAAACTCGGACTAGTTGTTCATTATGAAAAGGGGAACTCATACCGATAGTTGAGGTAACCGTAAAATTATTTTTGGCACAGTTATGCCCCTTTTTGACTTAGAATTTTACAAAAGGTTGGACATTTTATAATATCTCTGTCATTACTGAACATATTTACTTGAAATTCGGACTAGTTGTTCATTATGAAAAGGGGAACTCATACCAAAAGGTAAGGTAACCCTCAAAATATTTTTGGCACAGTTATGCCCCTTTTGCTAGTTAGAATTTTGCAAAATCTTTGACATTTTGTAATATCTCTGTCATTGCTGAACATATTTATTTGAAACTCGGACTAGTTATTCATTATGAAAAGGGGGAACTCATACCGATAGGTGAGGTAACACTCAAACCATTTTTTGCACAGTTTTGTCCCTTTTTCAACTTAGAATTTTTGTTTTACTAAAAGAAACTGCAGCTGAGCGTTGGCACTTGCATGCGGTGCTCTTGTTTTTCTCAGAAATCCCAGGGCCATTTGTAACCAAATTTCACAGGAAAGCCAATTGTAGGTTTTCAAATGATGACCCCAGGATGACCTTGGCCTTTTTAAGCCACACATAGGCTTTTGTGTGGGATTTAATCAAAACCATACTTTTTGGAAACTATTGAAGCCTGTAATCTTAAAATAGCTAAATGAGTAATTAAAATGACAAGTTTCAAGTCAAGGCAATACCTTGTCGTTGGCACAAAGTCATTCAGATATAAAAAAATAAGTCTTATTTATCACAGGTCCAAATTTGGCCAAGGTCATTCAGATTTGAAAACTTAAACCTATTTTTCTCAGAAACCTCAGGTGCATTTGTAACCATATTTTATATGCAACCTTTTTGGAACAAGGAAATGGAAACTAATAAATAAGAGTTTGGTCACATGACCAATATGGCTGCCAGGCCTATATAAGTTTAAAACTCTTCAGAAATCTTCTCCAGAACCAGTGGGTCGATTATCATGAAGCTTGGTATGTAGCATTTGGGACATGAGTTAATTAAAGTTCGTTCAAATGAAGACCCCTGGAAGACCTTGTCCTATATTATGCCATGGTCAGCTAGGTCACATAGGCTTTTGTATTGGTAAAAGTTGAAATTTTATATGTTTTTGAAACTATTGCAGCCTGTGATCTAAAAAATGTGTTTACAGTTAGCTATATGTAATAGAAACTACAGAGTAGTCCAGGTCAATGTCATTTCTTGACTCTGACCTAAGGTCATTCAGATATGAAAAATTAAAAATTGTTTTTCTCAAAAGCAACTTGACCATTTGCAACCAAATTTCGTTTGAAATTTTTCAGGAACAGAGAAATGAAAATTGATAAATATAAGTTTGGTCACGTAAACAACATGGCTGCAATGCCCATTTATGTCTAAAACACTTAAAAAATGATCATCTCTGATACCTATGGGGCAGTTGCCTTGAAACATGGAATGCAGGTTTGAGGTCTTGGGTCAATCATATTTTATTCAATTGATGACTCTGTCTTGGCCTTGACCCAGTTTACATCATGGTCAAACTTTGTTGCATATGCTTTCATGTGTAAGTGTATGGACGGGGGAGGAGTGGATATTAATGTTTTGGAAAGTATTCTTACATATGAATTTCAATTTTTTAGAGACAATCAACTGAGTAAAGGAAGCTACATGAGTATCAAATATCAAGGTCATTCTCTGACCTGTGATCAAGGTCACTCGGATATGAAAATTTGAACTTAATATTCATTAAAAACTGCCGGGCAAATTAAAGTCAAATTTCATATGAAGCTTTTATGGGATATAAATCAATTTTTTTTCAACTGTTTCAGTTCACATGACCAAGATAGCAGCCAGGACCGTATATGGAAAAAAAAAATCTTTAAAATCTTTTTAAGTCAGTGGGCCACTTGCATTGAAACTATAAATGCAGCATTGGGAACTTCACCTCATTGTAATTTGTTCATATGAATAGTCTGTAAATTGTGTTCAAATTATGCCTGGCTGACCTTGACCCATTTTACATTTTTTCACTTATGCTTTTGTTTGGAAAAAAGTGGAAATTAGTTAATTTTCAAAGCTATTATGCCTGTGAACTTAAATGGTATATGCAATCAGCTAAACAGTTCAGCTGTTTGGGTACAAAAGGGTGCAATTTTTGCCCCCCCCCCCCCCCACCCCCGGTCTATAATTTGAACAATCTCGGTAGAGGTCCCCTTTATGAAGCTTAATATCAAATATCAAAGGCCTAGGTCTTTGGTTTCAGATATAAAGGTTCTTAAAGGGTTTCCATATATATGTGGGCCCCCATGGCAGGGCGATTTTTGGCGCCTAGGCTATAATTTTAACAATCTTGGAAGAGGTCAGCTAGATGAAGCTTTATACCAAATATCAATGATCTCAGACAAGGATAATTTTGAAGATATTCCTTATATTAGCCTATGTAAGATCTAGGGCAGCACCATTTTGGTCACAGGGCTATAAGTTGAACAATCTTGGTAAAGTTACACTACAGGAAGATTCATAATACCTGGGCCATCTGGTTTCAGACAAGAAATTTTTAAAGGCTTTCCCTGTATAGGCCTATGTAAAACATGTGGGCCCTGGGGTGGGGCCATTTTTGGCCATAAGGCTATAAGTTGAACAATCTTGGTAGAGGTCCATTTGATAAAGCTTCATACCAAATAGCAAAGTCCTGAGCTTTCTGGTTTCAGACAAGAATATCAGCCTATGTAAAGCGGATGGGCGCTGGGGCAGGGCCATTTTTGCTATAATTTGAACAATCTTGGCAAAGGTCAACAAGATGAAGCTTCATATCAAATATCAAAAACCTGGGCTTTCTGGCTTGAGACAAGAAGATTTTTCAAAGGTTTTCCTTATGTAAGCCTATGTAAAAACTGTTGGCCCAGGCGTGGGGACAGTTTTGGCCCCAGGGCTATAATTTGAACAATCTTGGTAGAGGTCCACTAGCTTAAGCCTTATACCAAATATCAAAGACCTGGCAGTTTTGGCCCCAGGGCTATAATTTGAACAACCTTGGTAGAGGTCCACTAGCTTAAGCTTTATGCCAAATACCAAAGACCTGGGCCTTCTGGTTTCAAACAAGAAGATTTTTAAAGGATTTACGTATATAAAAAAGTTCTGATTAGTTAGAGCCTTTGGAAGCAAAGAATACACCAAATAAACGAATATAGCAGACTCGGTTTTATTGAGTCTGTTCATGACCAGTACTGAAAAGTGCAACACCGGCCACGCCCACTAGCACCGGCTTAAGCAGAACTCTATATTCAAAATGATTCTAAATGAACTCAATGATCCCAAAGGACCAGAAAATATAAATTGCACTATGATGGATGTACGGGGAGACTTTTTACAGCCGCCACACGGCACAGCACCAGCTGCAGTGAAGATAAATAAGTTCTGATTAGTTAGATCCTTTGGAAGCAAAGAATACACCAAATAAACGACTATAGCAGACTCAGTTTTATTGAGTCTGTTCATGACCAGTACTGAAAAGTGCAACACCGGCCACGCCCTCTAGCACCGGCTTAAGCAGAACTCTATATTCAAAATGATTCTAAATGAACTCAATGATCCCAAAGGACCAGAAAATATAATCTGCACTATGATGGATGTACGGGGAGACTTTTCATGGCCGCCACACGGCACAGCACCAGCTGCAGTGAAGATAAATCTGATTAGTTAGATCCTTTGGAAGCAAAGAATACACCAAATAAACGAATATTGCAGACTCTGTTTTATTGAGTATAACCCTGTAGATGCAAAACCAGTGGGACCCGGCTCGTAGGAATTTTTGGCCCCAGGGCTATAACTTGAATAATCCTGGTAGAAGCTTCATACTAAATATCAAAGACCTGGCCTACTGGTTTCAGACAATAAGATTTTTAAAGGTTTTCCCTATATAAGCCTATGTTATACCAGTGGACCCTGATGCGGGGGCATTTATGGCCCCAGGGCTAAAATTTTAACAATCTTGGTAGAGGTCCACTAGATGAAGCTTCACCTCAGATATCAAAGACCTGGTCCTTCTAGTTTCAGACAAGAAGATTTTTTAAGGATTTACCTATATAAGTCTTTATATATGTAAAACCAGTGGACCCCGGCGCGGGGGCATTTTTGGCCCCAAGGCTGTAAGTTGAACAATCTTTGTAGAGGTCCACTAGACAAAGCTTCATACCAAACATCAAAAACCAAGTCCTTCTGGGTTCAGACAAGAAGTTAAATGTTTTTTAAAGATCTACCCAGTATAAGCCTATGTAAACCCGTGGTCCCTGGCGCGGGGGGCATTTTTGGCCCTACAGCTATAATTTGAACAATCTTGGTAGAGGTCCACTAGATGAAGCTTCATACCAACTATCAAAGACCTGGGCCTTCTGGTTTTAGACAAGAAGATTTTTAAAGGTTCTTGCAGTATGAGCCTATGTAAAAACCCATTTTTGGCCCCAGGGCTATAATTTGAATAGACTTGGTAGAGGTCCACTAGCTTAATGAAATATCAAAGACATGGGCCTTCTGGTTTCTGACAAGAAGATTTTTAAAGGTTTTTTCTTATTTTCCCCTTTTCGTTGCCATTGCAACCAGTCTTGCATGCAATAGAATTCTTTTAACAACTTTGGAAGAAGACCACCCAATGATCATTTCTGCCAAATTTGGTCAGAATCTGTTCAGTGGTTTAAGAGGACATGTTGTTTAAAGAAATTGTGTACAGACGGATGGACAACGACGGATGGTGACTGATCACAATAGCTCCCAGGAGCTTTCAGCTTAGGGGAGCTAAAAAGCAAAAAAAAAAAAAAAAAAAAAAACACAAAAAACTGCTGTGCAAACATAATCCAAATTTCATATGAATCCCATATGGAATTGGGGAATAAAGTTTGTTCAATTGGTTTAGTTCACAAGACTGAGATGGCTGCCATGGTAAACACCCTTCAAAATGCTTCTGCTCAGAAATCAAGTGGCTCGACATACACTCACCACTCAGGTGCTCAAGTGTGTGGTTCAAGGCATTGCTCCTCAGTTTTTTGTTTTGTGATTGATTAAAATTGTTAACTAGTGTGTGTTTGATTCTTTTATGTTGAGTTTCTCCTTGTACTTATAGGCATTCACAGGTTCAGGTTAGTAAGCTGAACCCATAACTACA
This sequence comes from Lucinisca nassula, assembly GCA_963580285.1. NCBI lineage: Eukaryota > Metazoa > Mollusca > Bivalvia > Lucinida > Lucinidae > Lucinisca > Lucinisca nassula. Next base: position 102,332,517 of record OY757017.1, on the reverse strand, counting down.
CCATGCTGACTTAGTTTTTGGCCCCTGCCTAAAGGGGCTTGAAGAAATATATGGGCTGCATGATGCTTCCACGCAGAGCTGCATCCGGCCCACACACTAGTACTGGTAAACCGCTTAGAGGATCTCAGCCTGTCCAGGAACCGCGGTGCGAGGCGGACCGGCCATGCTTATAAACCCTATTGGTTTCATTGGGCGACAGGGCTTGAGATGTCATTTCATCTCAATGTCGGGTAAAAGTTCCACTAAAATGGAATCAACGTCTCCAAAATGACCTTTACAGTGTTGACGGGGATGTTAAACCTCAACTCAACCAACCAACCAACTGACTTAGTTTTTATATGCCAGTTTTGAAAGAATGCATGTATAATGGCGTGACACCGTCTATCCGTCTGTCTGTAAACATTTTTGTATGCTCCATTACGTTAGGGATATCATCATGCACTGTTATAGAAATATATATTAGGTCAAGAGATGTCCCGCACAAGAACTATTTTTTCATAAACCCCGCCCATAGGGGCTTGAAGAAATATATGGGCTACATGATGCTTCCACGCAGAGCTGAATCTCTCACTGCTTTGCGTTCCAGGCTGGCTCTCACGTGAGACGCCAAGTTCGCAACGGAAGGTCAAGTGGTTTTTCTTCGGGTACTCCGGTTTTCGTCCACCCGATTAATGATCGGCTCGATATGCGTGAAATAATCTTGAAAGGGCCGTAAAACCAAAAAAAAAAAAAAAAAGGATATCGGTGAAACCGATGGATGCTCCACGAAGGTGCAATAGTCTAAACAGGAAACATGATCCTAGTTAAAGAGCAGTATACTGTGTATACTCACTGTACTTCAAAATGGAGTATAACAAAACCTGTCGGTGGGCAGATTAGCTTAGCAAAATCAGCAACACAAAAGTCGGAATAAATGAAAGGAAGTGTCTTCAGGTACGATACTATACCCCAAGATCATGGGTGGTAGTTTAGCTATATTAATTGGGTAAAACTGTTGAATACAAATTGAAAACTTTCGTACACAGAGGCAATCTCATAGGACTGTCTCCAGGTATGGTTCCGTATTGGATGCCTTTACATGCATATAAAATATCAGACAGGTTCGAAAAAGTATCTGATCCTATTCCCTTGACTGTCAAAAAAGGCCATTTTGACCATCTGCCAAGACTAGCTTCTTTCACTTTGATCCAATTTATCTGCAACTCTAATGTAGATGAATGACTCGCTTTTACATCCTTTTTAGCAGTATTTGAGTCATATCAGAAAGATGAGAGGTTCATAATGAAAGGCTGTGTACAATGGAACTCCGTTTACAGTTGGAATTATTTCTGCCTCCAGCAAGTTTTTCTAAAAATAGCCACCTTGACCTTGAGCCCAGGACCCTGTAAATCAAACGTGCTCGAGATATTATCATACCCAACATTTGTGTGAATTATATTAAAATCCATCAGCAAATTACGACGCTAGAGCGATGACAAAGTTTTTTTTCTATAAATAGCCGCCTTGACCTTGAGCTCAGGACCCTGTAAGTCGAACTTGCTCGAGATATTATCATACCCAACATTTGTGTGAAATTATATTAAAATCCATCAATAAATATAGGCACTAGAGCGATGACAGTTTTTTTTTTTTTTTAAATAATCACCCTGACCTTGACCCCAGGATCCTGAAAGTTGAACTTTTATACCCAACATTTGTATGAATTTATATAACAAGAGGGCCATGATGGCCCTGGATCGCTCACCTGATCCATATGATAGAGTAACAAGTGGGCCTCGGGGAGGGCCATTATTGACCCCAGGGCTACAATGTGCATAATGTTGAGGGAGGTCTAAAGCGGTGAAGCTTCATACCAAATATCAACAAAGGCTGAATTTGAACAATCTTGGCAAAGGTCCACTAGATGAAGCTACACACCAAATATCAAAGACCTGGGCCTTGGGGTTTCAGAGAAGAAGATTTTTTAAAGATATTCCCTACATTAGCCTATGTAAAGCCAAATAGCCCCGGAGCGGGGGCATTTTTGGCTTCAGGGCCATAATTTAAACAATCTTGGTAGAGGTCCACTAGATGATGCTCCATACCAAATATCAAAGGCATGGGCCTTGGGGTTTCAGAGAAGTAGATTTTTAAAGATTTCCCTATTTAAGTCTGTGTAAAAGCAAAGGGTCTCGGGGCGGGGGCATTTTTGGCCCCAGGGCTAATAGCCTATAATTTGAACAATCTTGATAGAGGTCCACTAGATGAAATTTCACACCAAATATCAAAGACCTAGGCCTTGTGGTTTCACAGAAGAAGATTTTTAAAGATTTTCCCTATATAAAGTAGAAGTAAAACAAAGATCAGGAATCGATACAATTAACTTACTCCACCCATCAAAGACACCAAAGGGAAAGAAATACAAACATTAAGCGACCAGACCATAATGGAAACCTAAACAAAAGAAGGCCATAAGGACAGTTACTTTCCCACAAAATGGCAATATGGCCATCCAAAATTAAAAGACACAAGTGATACACACAGTAAGTAATTAACAACAACATAAATAAATCGCCACAGAAGAACCGCCTTGGAACGGTCAGTGGAAAGATTTCCACTGGGGGGCTTAAATCTATTTTACATGGCCACAATCCTCACCCTTACTTCCGCTGCGATTTAGACAAATAATTTGTTCAGTCCGCATGAAGGCCTTCTAACTCATCAGTGCAACATCTCCGTGAACACAAATAATCAAAGAACCACAGAGGTGAGACAAAGGTGAGGACTCGACAGCAAGAAACCACTGAAATGCTGGAGCAAAAGAAAACCAACAGTTAGACTCTATAAGTTATAAGTCTATGTAAAACCAAAGGGCCCCCGAGACAGGGGCGTTTTTGGTCTCAGGGCTAAAATTTGAACAATCTTGGTAGAGGCCCACTAGATGAAGCTTCATACCAAATATCAAAGACCTAGGCCTTCTGGTTTCAGAGAAGAAGATTTTTCAAGATTTTCCCCATATAAGTCTATGTAATACCAAAGGGCCACGGAGCGGGGGCATTTTTGGCCCCAGGGCTATAATTTGAACAATCTTGGTAGAGGTCCACAAGATGAAGCTTCATACCAAATATCAAAGACCTAGGCCTTGTGGTTTCAGAGAAGAAGATTTTTAAAGATTTTCCCTATAGTAGTCTATGTAAAACCAAAGGGCCCCGATGCGGGGGCATTTTTGGTCTCAGGGCTATAATTGAACAATTTTGGTAGAGGTCCACTAGATGAAGCTTCATACTGAATATCAAAGACCTAGGCCTTGTGGTTTCCGAGAAGAAGAGTTTTCAAGATTTTCCCCTCTATAAGCCCATGTAAAACCAAAAGGCCCCGGGGTGGGGGCATTTTTGGCCCCAGCACTATAATTTGAACAATTTTGGTAGGGGTCCACCAGATGAAGCTTCATACCAAATATCAAAGACCTGGGCCTTGCGGTTTCAGAGAAGAAGATTATTAAAGATTTTCCCCTTTTATAAGGGGGGGGGGGGGGGGGTAACTGGGCCTTGTGGGGTGAAGCTCCATACCAAATATAAAAAAATGGGCCTTACGGTGTCAGAGAAGAAAATTTTTAAAGATTTTCCCTATATAAGTCTATGTAAAACCAAAGGGCCCCGGAGCGGGAGCATTTTTGGCCCCAGGGCAATAATTTGAACAGTCCTGGTAGGGGTCCACTAGGTGAAGCTTCATACCAAATATCAAAGACCTCGGCCCTGTGGTTTCAGAAAAGAAGATTTTTAAAGAGTTTCCCTATATAAGCCATGTAAAACCAAAGGGCCCCAGAGCGGGGGCATTTTTTGCCCGAGCACTTTAATTTGAACAATCTTGGTAGGGGTCCACTAGGTGACTCTTCATACCAAATATCAAAGACCTGAGCCTAGCGGTTTCAAAGAAGAAGATTTTTAAAGATTTTCCCTATATAAGCCCATGTAAAACCCAAAGACCCGGGGCGGGGGCATTTTTGGCCCCAGCACTATAATTTGAACAATATTGGTAGGGGTCCACCAGATGAAGCTTCATACCAAATATCAAAGACCTGGGCCTTGCGGTTTCAGAGAAGAAGATTTTTCAAGATTTTCCAGAAATAAGTCTATGTAAAACCAAAGGGCCCTGGAGCGGGGGCATTTTTGGCCCCAGGGCTATAATTTGAATAATCTTGGTAGGGGTCTACTAGGTGAAGCTTCATATCGAATATCAAAGACCTGGGCCTTGCAGTTTCAGAGACGAAGAGTTATAAAGATTTTCCCTGTATAAGCCCATGTAAAACCAAAAGGCCCTGTGTGTGTGTGTGTGGGGGGGGGGGGGGGGGGGGGACTGGGCCTTATGGGGTGAAGCTTCATACCAAATATTAAAGACAAGGGCCTTACGGTTTCAGAGAAGAAAATTTTTAAAGATTTTCCCAATATAAGCCCATGTAAAACCAAAGGGCCCCAGAGCGGGGGTATTTTTGGCCCCAGCACTATAATTTGAACAATCTTGGTAGGGTCCACTAGGTAAAGCTTCATACCAAATATCAAAGACCTGAGCCTAGTAGTTTCAGAGACGAGATTTTTAAAGATTTTCCCTATATAAGCCCATGTAAAACCAAAAGGCCCCGGGTTGGGGGCATTTTTGGCCCCAGGGCCTGGGCCTTGTGGGGTGAAGCTTCATACCAAATATCAAAGATATGGGCCTTATAGTTTCAGAGTAGAAAATTTTTCAAGATTTTTCCCTAAATAAGCCATATAAAACCAAAGGGCCCCAGAGCAGGGGCATTTTTTGCCCCAGCACTATAATTTGAACAATCTTGGTAGGGGTCCACTAGGTAAAGCTTCATACCAAATATCAAAGACCTGGGCCTAGCAGTTTCAGAGAAGAAGATTTTTAAAAATTTTCCCTATATAAGCCCATGTAAAACCAAAAGGCCCCGGAGCGGGGGCATTTTTGGCCCCAGCACAATAATTTGAACAATCTTGGTAGGGGTCCACTAGATGAAGCCTCATACCAAATATCAAAGACCTGGGCATTGCGGTTTCAGAGAAAAAGATTTTTCAAGATTTTCCATATATAAGCCTATGTAAAACCAAAGGGCCCCGGAGCGGTGGCATTTTTGGCCCTACGGCTATAATTTGAACAACCTTGGTAGGGGTCCACTAGGTGAAGCTTCATACCAAATATCAAAGACCTGGGCCTTGCGGTTTCAGAGAAGAAGATTTTTAAAGATTTTCCCTATAAAACCCCATGTAAAACCAAAAGGCCCTGCTGGGGCTGGGGGGGAGGGGGTGGGGGGGGGGGGGAGAGGGCCTTGTGGGGTGAAGCTTCATACCAAATATCAAAGACAAGGGCATTAAGGTTTCAGAAAAGAAAATTTTTAGAGATTTTCCCTATATAAGCCCATGTAAAACCAAAGGGCCCCAGAGTGGGGGCATTTTTGGCCCCAGCACTATAATTTGAACAATCTTGGTAGGGTTCCACTAGATGAAGCTTCATATCAAATATCAAAGACCTGAGCCTTGCGGTTTCAGAGAAGAAAATTTTAAAAGGTTTTCCCTATGTAAGCCCATGTAAAACCAAAGGGCCCTGGAGCGGGGGCATTTTTGGCCCCAGCACTTTAATTTGAACAATCTTGGTAGGGGTCCACTAGATGAAGCTTCATACCAAATATCAAAGACCTGGGCCTTGCGGTTTCAGAGAAGAAGATTTTTAAAGATTTTCCCTATATAAGCTCATGTAAAACCAAAGGGCCACGGGGCGGGGGCATTTTTGGCCCCAGCACTATAATTTGAACAATCTTGGTTGGGGTCCACTAGATGAAGCTTCATACCAAATAACAAAGACCTGGGCCTTACGACTTCAGAGAAGAAGACTTTTAAAGATCTTCCCTATATAAGCTCATGTAAAACCAAAAGGCCCCGGGATTGGGGCATTTTTGGCCCCCAGGTCTGGGCCTTGTGGGGTGAAGCTTCATACCAAATATCAAAGACATGGGCCTTACGGTTTCAGAGAAGACAATTTTTGGCCCCAGCACTATAATTTGAACAATCTTGGTAGGGGTCCACTAGATTAAGCCTCATACCAAATATCAAAGACCTGGGCCTTTTGGTTTCAGAGAAGAAGATTTTTCAAGATTTTCCATATATAAGTCTATGTAAAACCAAAGGGCCCCGGAGCAGGGGCATTTTTGGCCCTAGGGCTATAATTTGAACAACCATGGTTGGAGTCCACTAGGTGAAGCTTCATACCAAATATCAAAGACCTGGGACTTGCGGTTTCAGAGAAGAAGTTTTTTTAAGATTTTCCCTGTATAAGCCCATGTAAAACCAAAAAGCCCAGGGGCGTGGGGGGGGGGGGACCTGGGCCTTGTGGGATGAAGTCATACCAAATATCAAAGACATGGGCCTTAGGGTTTCAGAGAAGAAAATTTTAAAAGATTTTCCCTATATAAGCCCATGTAAAACCAAAGGGCCCCAGAGTGGGGGCATTTTTTGCCCCAGCACTATAATTTGAACAATCTTTGTAGGGGTCCACTAGGTGAAGCTTCATACCAAATATCAAAGACCTGGGCCTTGCGGTTTTAGAGAAGAAGATTTTTAAAGATTTTCCCTATATAAGCCCATGTAAAATCAAAGGGCCCCGGGGCAGGGGGCATTTTTGGCCCCAGGGCTATAATTTGAACAATCTTGGTAGGGGTCCATTAGGTGAAGCTTCATACCAAATATCAAAGACCTGGGCCTTGCGGTTTCAGAGAAGAAAATTTCAAAAGATTTTCCCTATGAAAGCCCATGTAAAACCAAAGGGCCCCGGGCGGGGGCATTTTTGGCTCAAGCACTATAATTTGAACAATCTTGGTTGGGGTCCACTAGATGAAGCTTCATACCAAATATCAAAGACCTGGGCCTTGCGGTTTCAGAGAAGAAGATTTTTTAAGATTTTCCCTATATAAGCCCATGTAAAACCAAAGGGCCCCAGGGCGGGGGCATTTTTGGCCCCAGCACTATAATTTGAACAATCTTGGTAGGGGTCCACTAGATGAAGCTTCATACCAAATATCAAAGACCTGGGCTTTACGGTTTCAGAGAAGAAGATTTTTAAAGATCTTCCATATATAAGCCCATGTAAAACCCAAGGGCCCTGGAGCGGGGGCATTTTTGGCCCCAGCACTATAATTTGAACAATCTTGGTGGGGGTCCACTAGATAAAGCTTCATACCAAATATCAAAGACCTGGGCCTTGCGGTTTCAGAGAAGAAAATTTTAAAAGATTTTCCCTATGTAAGCCCATGTTAAACCAAAGGGGCCCGGAGCGGGGGCATTTCGGCCCCAGCACTATAATTTGAACAATCTTGGTAGGGGTCCACTAGATGTAGCTTCAGACCAAATATCAAAGACCTGGGCCTTACGGTTTCAGAGAAGAAGATTTTTAAAGATCTTCCCTTTATAAGACCATGTAAAACCAAAGGGCCCTGGAGCGGGAGCATTTTTGGCCCAAGCACTATAATTTGAACAATCTTGGTAGGGGTCCACTAGTTGAAGCTTCATACCAAATATCAAAGACCTGGGCCTTGCGGTTTCAGAGAAAAAGATTTTTAAAGATTTTCCCTATATTAGCCCATGTAAAATCAAAGGGGCCTGGGGCGGGGGCATTTTTGGCCCCAGCACTATAATTTGAACAATCTTGGTAGGGGTCCACTAGATGTAGCTTCAGACCAAATATCAAAGACCTGGGCCTTACGGTTTCAGAGAAGAAGATTTTTAAAGATTTTCCCTATATAAGCCCATGTAAAACCAAAGGGCCCGGAGCGGGGGCATTTTTGGCCCCAGCACTATAATTTGAACAATCTTGGTAGGGGTCCACTAGATGAAGCTTCAGACCAAATATCAAAGACCTGGGCCTTACTGTTTCAGACAAGAAGATTTTTAAAGATGTTTCCTATATAAGCCCATGTAAAACCAAAGGGCCCCGGAGCGGGGGCATTTTTGGCCCCAGCACTATAATTTGAACAATCTTGGTAAGGGTCCACTAGATGAAGCTTCATACCAAATATCAAAGACCTGGGCCTTGCAGTTTCAGAGAAGAAAATTTTAAAAGATTTTCCCTATGTAAGCCCATGTTAAACCAAAGGGCCCCAGAGCGGGGGCATTTTTGGCCCCAGCACTTTAGATGAAGCTTCATACCAAATATCAAAGACCTGGGCCTTGCAGTTTCAGAGAAGAAGATTTTTTAAGATTTTCCCAATATAAGCCCATGTAAAACCAAAGGGCCCCGGAGCGGGGACATTTTTGGCCCCAGCACTATAATTTGAACAATCTTGGTAGGGGTCCACTAGTTGAAGCTTCATACCAAATATCAAAGACCTGGGCCTTGTGGTTTCAGAGAAGAAGATTTTTAAAGATTTTCCCTATATTAGCCCATCTTGGTAGGGGTCCACTAGATGAAGCTTCATACCAAATATCAAAGACCTGGGCCTTGCAGTTTCAGAGAAGAAGATTTTTTAAGATTTTCCCAATATAAGCCCATGTAAAACCAAAGGGCCCCGGAGCGGGGACATTTTTGGCCCCAGCACTATAATTTGAACAATCTTGGTAGGGGTCCACTAGTTGAAGCTTCATACCAAATATCAAAGACCTGGGCCTTGTGGTTTCAGAGAAGAAGATTTTTAAAGATTTTCCCTATATTAGCCCATGTAAAATCAAAGGGGCCCGGGGCGGGGGCATTTTTGGCCCCAGCACTATAATTTGAACAATCTTGGTAGGGGTCCACTAGATGAAGCTTCATACCAATTATCAAAGACCTGGGCTTTACGGTTTCAGAGAAGAAGATTTTTAAAGATCTTCCTATATAAGCCCATGTAAAACCCAAGGGCCCTGGAGCGGGGGCATTTTTGGCCCCAGCACTATAATTTGAACAATCTTGGTAGGGGTCCACTAGATGAAGCTTCATACCAAATATCAAAGACCTGGGCCTTGCGGTTTCAGAGAAGAAAATTTCAAAAGATTTTCCCTATGAAAGCCCATGTAAAACCAAAGGGCCCCGGGCGGGGGCATTTTTGGCTCCAGCACTATAATTTGAACAAACTTGGTTGGGGTCCACTAGATGAAGCTTCATACCAAATATCAAAGACCTGGGCCTTGCGGTTTCAGAGAAGAAGATTTTTTAAAGATTTTCCCTATATAAGCCCATGTAAAACCAAAGGGCCCCAGGGCGGGGGCATTTTTGGCCCCAGCACTATAATTTGAACAATCTTGGTAGGGGTCCACTAGATGAAGCTTCATACCAAATATCAAAGACCTGGGCTTTACGGTTTCAGAGAAGAAGATTTTTAAAGATCTTCCATATATAAGCCCATGTAAAACCCAAGGGCCCTGGAGCGGGGGCATTTTTGGCCCCAGCACTATAATTTGAACAATCTTGGTGGGGGTCCACTAGATAAAGCTTCATACCAAATATCAAAGACCTGGGCCTTGCGGTTTCAGAGAAGAAAATTTTAAAAGATTTTCCCTATGTAAGCCCATGTTAAACCAAAGGGGCCCGGAGCGGGGGCATTTTTGGCCCCAGCACTATAATTTGAACAATCTTGGTAGGGGTCCACTAGATGTAGCTTCAGACCAAATTTCAAAGACCTGGGCCTTACGGTTTCAGAGAAGAAGATTTTTAAAGATCTTCCCTTTATAAGACCATGTAAAACCAAAGGGCCCTGGAGCGGGAGCATTTTTGGCCCAAGCACTATAATTTGAACAATCTTGGTAGGGGTCCACTAGATGTAGCTTCAGACCAAATATCAAAGACCTGGGCCTTACGGTTTCAGAGAAGAAGATTTTTAAAGATTTTCCCTATATAAGCCCATGTAAAACCAAAGGGCCCGGAGCGGGGGCATTTTTGGCCCCAGCACTATAATTTGAACAATCTTGGAAGGGGTCCACTAGATGAAGCTTCAGACCAAATATCAAAGACCTGGGCCTTACTGTTTCAGACAAGAAGATTTTTAAAGATTTTCCCTGTATAAGCCCATGTAAAACCAAAGGGCCCCGGAGCGGGGGCATTTTTGGCCCCAGCACTATAATTTGAACAATCTTGGTAAGGGTCCACTAGATGAAGCTTCATACCAAATATCAAAGACCTGGGCCTTGCAGTTTCAGAGAAGAAAATTTTAAAAGATTTTCCCTATGTAAGCCCATGTTAAACCAAAGGGCCCCAGAGCGGGGGCATTTTTGGCCCCAGCACTTTAATTTGAACAATCTTGGTAGGGGTCCACTAGATGAAGCTTCATACCAAATATCAAAGACCTGGGCCTTGCAGTTTCAGAGAAGAAGATTTTTTAAGATTTTCCCAATATAAGCCCATGTAAAACCAAAGGGCCCCGGAGCGGGGGCATTTTTGGCCCCAGCACTATAATTTGAACAATCTTGGTAGGGGTCCACTAGTTGAAGCTTCATACCAAATATCAAAGACCTGGGCCTTGTGGTTTCAGAGAAGAAGATTTTTAAAGATTTTCCCTATATTAGCCCATGTAAAATCAAAGGGGCCCGGGGCGGGGGCATTTTTGGCCCCAGCACTATAATTTGAACAATCTTGGTAGGGGTCCACTAGATGAAGCTTCATACCAAATATCAAAGACCTGGGCTTTACGGTTTCAGAGAAGAAGATTTTTAAAGATCTTCCATATATAAGCCCATGTAAAACCCAAGGGCCCTGGAGCGGGGGCATTTTTGGCCCCAGCACTATAATTTGAACAATCTTGGTAGGGGTCCATTAGATGAAGCTTCATACCAAATATCAAAGACCTGGGCCTTGCAGTTTCAGAGAAGAAAATTTTAAAAGATTTTCTCTATGTAAGCCCATGTTAAACCAAAGGGCCCCGGAGCGGGGGCATTTTTGGCCCCAGCACTTTAATTTGAGCAATCTTGGTAGGGGTCCACTAGATGAAGCTTCATACCAAATATCAAAGACCTGGGCCTTGCGGTTTCAGAGAAGAAGATTTTTTAAGATTTTCCCAATATAAGCCAATGTAAAACCAAAGGGCCCCGGAGCGGGGGCATTTTTGGCCCCAGCACTATAATTTGAACAATCTTGGTAGGGGTCCACTAGTTGAAGCTTCATACCAAATATCAAAGACCTGGGCCTTGTGGTTTCAGAGAAGAAGATTTTTAAAGATTTTCCCTATATTAGCCCATGTAAAATCAAAGGGGCCCGGGGCGGGGGCATTTTTGGCCCCAGCACTATTATTTGAACAATCTTGGTAGGGGTCCACTAGATGTAGCTTCAGACCAAATATCAAAGACCTGGGCCTTACGGTTTCAGAGAAGAAGATTTTTAAAGATTTTCCCTGTATAAGCCCATGTAAAACCAAAGGGCCCCGTAGCGGGGGCATTTTTGGCCCCAGCACTATAATTTGAACAATCTTGGTAGGGGTCCACTAGATGAAGCTTCATACCAAATATCAAAGACCTGGGCCTTACTGTTTCAGAGAAGAAGATTTTTAAAGATTTTCCCTATATAAGCCCATGTAAAACCAAAGGGCCCCGGAGTGGGGGCATTTTTGGCCCCAGCACTATAATTTGAACAATCTTGGTAGGGGTCCACTAGATGAAGCTTCATACCAAATATCAAAGACCTGGGCCTTGTGGTTTCAGAGAAGAAGATTTTTTAAGTTTTTGGTGAAAAAAATCTATTTTTGGCCCCAAAAACCTATATGTGCAACGGACCGGAACCATTTGAACAACTTTGAAAGGGGACCACCTAAGGATCATTTCTGTGAAGTTTGGTCAAAATCCGATCAGTGGTTTAGGAGGAGATGTCGTTTAAAGAAATTGTTTACGGACGCACGGACGCACGGACGGACGGACGGACGCACGACGGACGACGGACGAAAAGTGATCCCATAAGCTCACCTCGTCACTACGTGACGGTGAGCTAAAAATCCACCAGCAAATGACGAAGCTGGAGTGATGACAAAGTTTTTTTTTCTAAGAAATAGCCGCAGTGACCTTGACCTTGAGCCCAGAACCCTGAAAGTTGAACTTGCTCGAGATATTATCATACTAAATTAGGCACTAGAGCGATAACAAAGTTTTTCTAAAAATACCCACCTTGACCTTGAGCCCAGGACCCTGAAATTCGAACATGCTCAAGATATTATCATACCCAACATTTGTGTGAATTTATATTAAAATCCATCAATAAATGTAGGCACCAGAGTGATGACAAAGTTTTTCTAAAAATAGCCACAGTGACTTTACACTGCAGCTTTAAACAAAGTATCATAACTCTGTGGCAAATCATCTAACAGATAGCACGGATAATATGAGCATCCCCTATTGCTGCTTACGATTCCATTGAAGTTTAGTTGAATTTCTGCAAGTAGTTGCTTAGAATTCGCGTGAACTCGAACAGTACCCTATATATTCATGCAGAATTCATCAAAGGGCCATAACTGTTGGAAAAATCATTGAACCAAAACACGCAGGTGATATGCGCATCCACCTTCGATACTTAATATTCCCATGAAGTTTCATTGAAATCCGACAAGTAGTTTCTGAGAATTCGCGTGGACAAGAGCGGGACGGACGCAGGGATGAAGCGGCGCCTATATGCTCCCTCGGAATTCTTCGGGGAGCATGAAAAATAGCACGCAAGTCCCAGGATGGTTTTTTCAAGTTCATACTTTGGCGGTCGAACGTCAAAAAAGGTCATTTTTGTGTCCAGTCAAAGCTATGTGCAGTGCCCTAAGACTTGGGCCAGTACCGCCAAGGTCAAGGTCATCCTTGTAGGTCAAGGGGTCTTGTGTCTGGTCAATAACTTTGTTTTTCCTAAATGGAATTTGGAAATTACATGTCAGTAATGTCAACCACAGTGAGACAATGTGTCACATTTAAGACCTAGTATAGTACCTTTAAGGTCAAGGTCATCCTCGGAGGTTGATGGCCAAATACGGATATTTTGTTTGTCTGGTCAATAACTTTGTTATTCTTGGATGGATTTTAAAATAACTTGGCAGAAATGGTAACCATCATGAGACGATGTGTTGTGTGCAAGACTCCGGCAGGTACCACCAAATACAAAGTCATCCCTGCAGCCCATTAAATGCCATGGGTGTATAATGCCCCGCTTGTGGAGCTCCTGTTTTAAGCTCACCTGAGCCGAAGGTCACAAGGTAAGCTTATAGTATAGGCAGGCATCCGACGTCCACACATTTGAACTTAAATATCTCCATTACTAGCTTGCCAATCTTGATCAGATTTTATGTGTAGCATCACTGGGTTAGGGGATTGACTGCATTAGGTTTTGAACCAGTTTTGATCAGAACTGTTGTTACCATGTAAACAAACACGTTCCATAGACTTGCTATGGGGAAACACGACGTCTCCAACTTTTCCCAGCCATTTCTGATCTGATCTTTATCAAACTTGCAGATAACCAGGACAGGCATGTATTCTACGTTGAGTTCGAATTTGGGCCTCACAGAAACAACGGCTTTGGAGTTACATATAAGGGAAAAATGGTTTCTCCATTTTTTCTAAGCTGTTTTTGATCTGTCCTTACTGAAACTTTAAGTGAACAAGCACAAGCATAATATCTCAGACGAATCCGAATTTGGCTTTAATCCGACAACCGGTTACGGAGTCACATCCCCTTGAGCATGAAAAACTTTCCCATAGGCTTACATTGGAAAAACGACGTCTCCAACTTTTCTCAGCCATTTCTGATTTTATCTTTATCAAACTTGCAGATAACCAGGAGAGGCATATAGTCTAGTTTGAGTTCGAATTTGGGCCTCGCAGGACCAACGGCTTTGGAGTTACAGTACCTGCCCTTGAGAGTAAAGATGAGCAAAAAAATGGTGTCTCCACCTTTTCTCAGCTCTTGTCGATCTGATCTTTTTGAAACTTTTAATAAACAAGGACAAGCTTAATATCTCAGATGAGTTCGAATTCGGATTGAATTCGACAACCGGTTACGGAATTACATCCCTTTGAGCGTAAAAAATTCCATAGGCATACAATGGAAAAACGACATCTTCAGCTTTCTCAGCTGTTTCTGATAACTTGCAGATAACCAGGAGAGGCAGATACTCTACATCGGGTTCGAATTTGGGCCTCACAGGACGAACGGCTTTGGAGTTACCTGCCCTTGCGCATAAAGATAATCAAAAATGGTGTCTCCACTTTTCTAGCTCACCTGAGCTGAAGTATAGGCAGGCGACCGTCCGTCGTCCACACTTTTGAACTTGAATTTCTCGGTTACTAGCTGTCTTCTGCTTTAAATTATAGCCCTGAGGCAAAAGTGGCCCTTCTCTGGGCCCAAAGGTTTCACATAGACTTATAATGGGAAAACCTTCCAAAATGTTCTTGTCTGAAACCATAGTTATAAAAATTACTCTCTTATTACCGACAATCGTTATAAAGAAGGCTCAGACCCTTGATATTTAGTAGAAAGCTTCGTCTAGTGGACCTCTACTTGTTCAAATTATAGCCCTGGGACCTCAAATGCCCCCGCCTAGATTCCCACATGTTTTTCATAACATATTTTGAAAACCTTTAAAAAAATTCTTTTTCGAAGGCCTTTGATATTTGGTACACAGCCTTGACCAGTAGACCTAATGAAAATTTCAAAGTCTTGGGGGCCAAAAGCTCCCCACGCCTAGGACCCACAGGACTTAGAATTATATAGGGTATAAACCTTAAACATCTTGTCTGAAACTAGATGTCCCAGGCCATTAAAGTTTAGTACACAGCTTCGTGGGCTTTAACAAAGAGTGTTCAAATTATAGCCCCTGGGGCCAAAATGGCGGTGCCCAAGGTCCAACATGTTTTACCTTTAGATAAGGCCCGGGCTATTGATATTTGGTACACAGATTCATCTAGGACTGCGCTACTGAGATTGTTCTTCTGCTGATTCAAGAAGGGCAGTTGTCAGTTTCTGGGGAAAGAATTTGTACTGTACTGGTTGAATGCTTACATATAAGCCTGCCGAGGAAGTGTTGATAGGTAAACTGACCGGCTCGATATGATCTAATTAGTGTTGACTGGACCTTAAAAAAGACACGAAGATTGTTCAAATTAAAGCCCTCGTTGTATAGGGAAACACTTCAAAAATCTTCATATCTGAAACTAGATGGCATAGGCCTGCAATATTTTAAACAAACCTTAGTCTAGAAGACCTCAACCAAGATTGTTCAAATTATTAAATTATTGCGTTTGGAAATTATGTTCTCTTATAGGGAAAACCTTAACGAATCTCCTTGTCTTAAACCAGAATGCGATAGCCTTTGATATTTGCTACATAGCTTCATCTGATGACCTTCTTCTAAAATTGTTCGATTTTTTTTTTTTTTTTTTTTTTGGTTTGGGTTTTACGGCCCTTTCAAGATTATTTCACTCATATCGAGCCGATCGTTAATCAGAGGTGGGCGAAAACCGGAGTACCCGGAGAAAAACCACCTGACCTTCCGTTGCAGAACTTGGCGTCTCACACGTGGCCCGAGCGAGGCTCGAACCTACGGCGGTGAGAGACCTAATGACTAAGAGTCAGCGCTCTTATCCACTAGGCCACGGAGGCCCGTAAAATTGTTCGAATTGAAGCTCTGGAACCAAAAAAAAAAAAAATGCCACATCCTCGAACCCACTTGTTTTACAGACTTATGTAGAGAAAACCTTAAAAAAATTCTGTTCCGAAACTAAAGGGCCCTGGCATTTGATATAGGCTTGCAGCTTTGTCTAGTGGACCTCTACCAAAAACTGCTCAAATAATACCCTTGGGTCAAAAATGGCCCCTTCCAATGGATCACGTACTTTATACAGACCAATATAAGGCAAACTTCATGTCTGTAACCAAAATGACCCGAGACTATTGATATTTGGGACATAGCTATATCTCGTGTAAGAATGGTCGAATTATAGCACTGGAGCTAGATTCTTATCAATCTACCGTGTGAATCTTCAATATTTAGTAAGTCAATCTCTTAGCTCAGGTTAGCAATATAGGACCATTTTGGTCCTCTTGTTTTGGTTTTACTGCCTCACTTAAGTTGCGCCGATCGTTATCAATGGAGAATCCGTAAACAGAATCTGCCTTGATCTGGAGGGAGCTGCGAACCACAGCAGTATGAGACCTACTAATGTAGTCTCTAAAAGGAAATGGGGCGACTTACAGGTCCTTCTTCTTGTCGGCCTCGGTAGATCAGTCGGATACGCATCTTACTGGTGATCAGGAGGACGCGGGTTCGATATCTTGCGGGGTTAGCAACATTCTTTCATGGAGATTGATCATGAAATCTTTTCTATGGCCATTCTCCCCTGCTGATTCAAGCAGGGCAGTTTTCAGTTTATGGCTAAAGAATGCACACTGTACTGGTTAACCACTCAAGTATAAGCCTGCCCAGAAAAAAAGTGTGGATAGGTAACCTAACCGGCTGAAAAATGACCTAAATTGTGTTGACAGGGCCGTCAACCTCCAATACAAACAAACAAACAGATAAATCTTCTTCATTAACACTGGGGGTATGCAAAAGGCGGCCAAAAATTTTTACAAACAGGTTCTCAGTAACCGCACGGCGGTTCTCCTGAAAGTTTGGGAGATATATGATACATTTTGCAAGAGAATATCAAAGCATCCCCAGGGCCATGCCCTTACCTTCTCTTCATAAAAGGCATTGTACCTCAGAAACCTTCGGATCCCCACGCCCAAACCAAATAATATATTCTTGGTAAGCTGCATTCAGTGGCACCAACTTGAGGGTCCTCCCCCCGGGTGCGTCGGGGCCATTTCCCAACCCATAGACCTATTATCACAGAAACTGCTCTGATCTGCAACCCTAAACCATATGTATTCTTGACCTTACGATAAGATGCATTCATTGTCTCTCCGGGTGCATCTGGGCAATGCCCCTGCCCTCCACTTCATGAAAGGCCTAATATCTCAGATCCCGTTCAGGTCGGCACTCCTAAACAATATAAATGTTTGTGTCTTATGATAAAACAGTTAGTTGAACGTTTCAGGTCGGGGCCACAGCTCCCCACTTCATAAAAAGCCTTATATCTCAGAAACCATTCAGATCCCCACCCCTAAACCATATATATTTATGTACCTTATGATTAGATGTATTCAGTGACACCAACTTGGGGATCCCATGGAAGCGCAGGGGCCATCCCCATACTCCTCTACTTCACTAGGGGCCTTATACAGTCGAACCTCGATGGCTCGAACCCCTTTGGGACCATGAAAATTATTCGAGACAGCGGTAGATCGAGCCACTCTAGGTTAATGCCTAGAGGCATAACAAGATACTTTTGAACATCTTTCGATGTTGTATAATGAAAATGTTTGCTGTGTGTACTCATTAGAATCGCCTCACCGAGGCGATTCTAATGAGTACACACAGCATTTGCAAGATAAAAGACTAAAATCGTCTAATCATCCCCCACCATTTCTTATATTTAGGATTTTCCTAGGGGCTCAAGTATGATTTCGACCCAGCCTTGGTAAACGGGCCATCGGTGTTCGAGCCATCGAAGCTCTACTGTATCTCAGAAACCATCCATATATATCTTAAAAATATAAAATCTTTGGCTCGTCGGCTCGGCCAGGCCTTGGCTTTTATACCCGACCAACCAAGGGTCCGTTGGGGCCACGCCTCAACTCCACTTCATAAAAAGGCATACTATCTCAGAAACACAGCCCTTGATGGGTGCTAATTTGAGTATGTGGGTTTGTTTGTCGGTATAATCATATCTTGTTATATTTGAATTCCTGGTAAATCCATTGTAAGACCCCATTTGGAGTACGCAGCGGTCGTTTGCACCCCCCCCCCCCCCCCCCCCATTTCAAAAAGGACATTTTTACATTAGAAAACGTTCAACGTCGTGTGATCCGCCTAGTTAAGTCAATCAGGCATCTCAGTTATCCAGAGAGGCTTAGAAACCTTGGTCTTCCCACACTCGTGTATAGATGTATAGAAGAGAGCGTGCGGATATGATACATGAGTATAAAATTCTTAACGACATTGACAAAGTGGACGAAGATATATTCTTTTCTATGGCTGCAGCAAGATCAACAAAAGGTGACTCTAAGAACTTGTTTAAAAAAAACACTCCAGATTAAAAAGGAGAGCAAACGTATTAAGTAACAGGATAGTAAATGCTTGGAATACGCTCAGTGAAAACGTGAGTTCACCCTCCCTCAACACGTTCAAGTCAAGACTTAACCAGTGCTGGAAAGGTCATCCGCATAAGTTTGAGACCGCATGTTATTCTGCACTTCCCCCAACTACCAGACATGACCAGTAACTAGAAGCGTTAGAAGCCTCCGTGGTGTAGTGGTTATGCAATCCGACTTGTAAAACAGGGATCGAAGGATCGATCCCGGGCTTCTCAGACTTTCAGAGGAGTCTTTAAACCGAGGTTCCGTCTCCGTATGACCTTAGCTGTTGGTGGGATGTAAAACACAAACACTCACTTCTCTAGACGCGTCAGAAGAAGCTGAAGGCTGACCTATTGACGTCTAATAGGTATTACAGGTAGTGTTAAGAGAAATCTGAACCATAGGGCCACGGAGGTCTGTTGACTTAGTGATCATCCATAGTCAAATGCTATCAAACATACTGACCTTATTCAAACGCTGCAGTTTGATAAAACACTGGTCCCTACAATGTTGATTATTTACTGGACCCCTTAATGCTGTATATAGTCCATGGTCCCCTTAATGCTGTGTAATTACATTGGTCCCCAGTGAATTAGTAAAGAAGGCTGGCTAAAAATTATTAAGCCTCTCACAAATGTGGTTTGAAAGATGAGTTTATCTTAGGGAGGGACATGTAATTTTTCTCAGGGTTCTACGATTTTCGCCCACTTTGAGGTATCACTGAATGCATCAAATGATAAAATACAAGAAAGAATTCGATATAAGTGAAATATTTTGCAAGAGTTGTAAAACCATTTATTTATTTTAAAAAAAACACATTGGTCCCCTTAATGTTGTATATATACTTTGGTCCCCTTAATATTATATACAAAATGGTCCACTTAATGTATGCAATAGGGTTAGCAGGATTAAGGGGACCAAATTTTTTGTATATTTTTTGTTATTTGATTTCTTGCATTCATCTTTTAGGAGTGAGAAATGTTAGCTTAAAGTTGTTGAAAAATATATTAAATGCATAAAATATAGCATTAGTGATCGATATACAAAATGTCCCCCTAATGCAGAAAATAATATACGGTCACCTTAATACATAAATCAGATTTATATATATATATATATATATATATATATAGAAAATCAAAAAAGTCCGATATTGCCACACAATTCTTTATTATTCAGTAGACTTCTACCGCGGTTTCACTGTTTTAACAGATTTTCAAGAAGACATTAAATGGTAACGTAGCAACAATGCGTAACGACGTTACTTCCGGCGTTACTTCCGGAATCAATGACGTTACGTTAAAAACTGATAAAAACCGGTATCATCGCACAGTCTGGTCAGTGAATACCCTGATGGCACGTGTCCCTTAGCTGTTTCTATTCAACTTTGGCTTGAGGGTATTAATAAATAGCTTTTCTTTTGCACGCCTTAAAGTTGTACTCTCCGAATACATCTTATAAAAGGGAAAAATATTATATTTTGGGTTTAAATCATGTGCACAATTTGCTATATGCTCACTAACTTTAATCATTCTTGTCTTGGGGTCCCGAATTTGCTGGTTATGTATTGTCACCCTCTGTCGTAGTAAATTACCAGTTTCGCCAATATATTCCTCTCCGCAGCCTCGGCATTTCATCACGTAAACAACATTTTTTACGTCGCATGACATGTTCTCGTGGATTGTGAAGTTTGTTCCACATCGAAATGTAAATGAATTACCTTCTAGTAAATGAATGCAGAGGCCGCAGGTCGGTTGATAGATAGATAGATAGATAGATAGATAGATAGAGAGAGAGAGAGAGAGAGAGAGAGAGAGAGAGAGAGAGAGAGAGAGAGAGAGAAGAGATAGAATCAACAAAGTCCGATATCGCCACACAATTTTGTATATTTTATACGCTTCTACCGGTTTCACTGTTCTAACAGATTTTCAAGAAGACGTTAAGTTATTGACATAGCAACAATGCGTAACGACAGTTATTAATGACTGGGCAAAAATCTTGGACAAAGGGGGGCAGGTGGACACATTTATTCTGGACTTCGAGAAGGCTTTTGACACCCCTCCTCATGAACTGCTTAAATCTAAGTTATTTGGTTATGGAATTGGGGGAAAGACCCTCGAATGGATAGATTCCTTTCTTTGCTACAGAAAACAGCGGGTTGTTGTTAATGGTGAATCTTCGGAGTGGGCTCCAGTTTTGTCTGGAGTCCCGCAAGGGACCGTTCTTGGTCCACTTTTGTTCTCCCTGTACATCAATGATATTTCCACTGACATTGACTCAGAAATAAGAGTTCGCAGATGACTGTGTTTGTTACCGGGAAATTAGAGATTCAGATGACTCATTGAAACTTCAGGCTGACATAGATAGATTAGGATGTTGGGCACGTAAATGGGGCATGAGATTTCAGCCAGTTAAATGCAATATTATGCAGAGAACTAGGAAGAGATCTAATAAAGTTGAGGCTTCTTACACCTTAGAGGGAACGGTCCTCGAGAATGTGGACTCCATTAAATACCTTGGAGTGACAATCTCATACAACTTGAGATGGAATACTCATATTAGCAACATGTGTACTAAGGCAAATAGAACGCTTGGTTTCCTGAGGCGAAATCTTCATCAATGCCCTCAGGATGTAATAGAGGCAGCATATAGAGGGCTTGTTCGCCCAATCTTGGAATATGGTAGTTGTATCTGGGACCCCAGTGGAGTGGTCCTTAACGATGAAATTGAGAAAGTTCAGAATAGAGCTGCTAGATTTGTAACAGGCAATTACTGCTTTGAAACTGGGAGCATGACTGGAATACTTGGAAAATTAAAATGGGAGTCTCTCAAGAAAAGGAGAAAAGACAGTAGGCTAATCCTTTTATACAAAGGTCTAAAGGGTGTTGCAAGCATTCCAACAGATGACCTTGTTCCCCCAGCTAGACACTGTAGAAATCACCATTCGTTGGCGTTTCAGACCCTTAGCGCAAGAACTGACATTTATAAAGAGTCGTTCTTCCCCAGAACCATTAGAGATTGGAATGCCCTTCCCGATTCGATTATTTCGACAGCTGAAGGTGCTGATGATTGTGTAGCTAAATTTACCTCTTTGGTTAGAGCTAGGGACTAACTTCCCACATCACAGGTCCTGGTGTAAGAATGTCATTTGACGTGTCACCAGTAACAATTCTGATTCTGATTCTGATTCTGAACGACGTTACTTCCGGTGTTACTTCCGGCGTCAGTAACGTTACATTCATAAACAATGATAAAAAACGGTATTATAACAAAGTCTGGTCGGTGAATACCCTGATGGCATGTGTCCCTATCAATGAAGTCTATTCAAATATATATATATTTATTTTTGGTTTGGGTTTTACGGCCCTTTCAAGATTATTTCACTCATATCGAGCCGATCGTTAATCAGAGGTGGGCGAAAACCGGAGTACCCGGGGAAAAACCACCTGACCTTCCGTTGCAGAACTTGGCGTCTCACACGTG
Organism: Lucinisca nassula; assembly: GCA_963580285.1. NCBI lineage: Eukaryota > Metazoa > Mollusca > Bivalvia > Lucinida > Lucinidae > Lucinisca > Lucinisca nassula. The sequence goes on along the minus strand of OY757017.1, from coordinate 102,310,899 downwards.
GCCCGAGCGAGGCTCGAACCCACGGCGGTGAGAGACCTAATGACTAAGAGTCAGCGCTCTTATATATATATCACTTGATTCATTTCGAAAACATGCCTATACAAATGCATTGTGATTCAAATGGGCAATTGTCAGTTTCTGGCGAAAGAATGTGCACGGTACTGGTTAACCGCTATAAGCCTGCCCAGGAAAAGTGTGGATATGTTAACTGACCGGCTCAAAATGACCTAAATAGTGTTGACTTGGCCGTTAAACTAAAAAACAAACAAAAACAAATACATTGTAAATTTTACCGCTAAAAGATAAAAAATTGTGATTATATTCTGCTCAAAATACACGTTAGTTCCGCAGGCCTCGGTAACTCAATCGGATGTGCGTCTTAAAGGTGATCAGGAGGACGCGGGTTCGATACCTCCCGGGGTCGGCAACATTCTTTCGTGGAGACTGATCATGAAAACTTTTCTACCGTCATTCTCTCCCTTCCGCTGATTCAAGAAGGGCAGTTGTCAGTTACTGGCGAAAGAATGTGCACTGTACTGGTTAACCGCTTACGTATTAGCCTGCTCAGAAAAAAGTGTGGATAGGTAAACTGACCGGCTCAAAAACGAGCTAAATAGTGTTGAATGGGCCGTTGAATTCCCGAACAAACAAAACAATGACGTCAGTTCTAACTAGTACGAATAATCTATATTTTAGAGCAGAAATAAGAAAAAAGGGTTAACCCCTGTAAACCCCAGTTTTACTGAATAAAAGTGGGGTTCAAGGGGGTCAGAATGATATAGGTGTGTTTTTGTGATGACCCATCAATTAAAATACTTTTATCCTTATGTTTTATGTATATTTACATATAATTTAAATTTTATTAGTTTTCTTACCATTACGAAAACACGCCTATACAAATACATTGCCACCTTTATCGCCGAAAAAATGAAAGTTTAATGATGAAAAATTGTGATATTTTTCTTATTTCTGATCAAAATATAGATTGTGGGCACTCTTTAGAACCGCCTCATCGAGGCGGTTCTAACGAGTACTTACAATCTATATTTTAGAGCAGAAATAAGAAAAGTAAGGTAAACCCCCGGAAACCCCAGTTTTACGAAATAAAAGTGGGGTTCAAGGGGGTCATATTTATATAGGCGTGTTTTCGTGATGCAGAAGTGCATCTTATACACATGTCATCTTGAAGCCACGATGGCCTTTAACATTTAATAACAGTTCTTCACCGAACCATTCTACCATTTTTCAACCCTATCCTGCTGAAATATTTTATCAGCCGAACCTATTTTTAAATGGAAGAGGCTGGTGACAGACGTCTATATAATTATGACCCCAGTAAAACTGGGGTTTACAGGGTGCATATTATTTTTTTTTGTTTGTTTGTTTTTGCTCAAAACATATTGTCGGTCCTCGTCGAACCGCCTCTGAAAATTTTAATTTTTTGTTGGTGAAAATTTTAAATATTTTTTAATAGGCGTGTTTTCTTAATGCTTTTTAAACTGCACAGAAAAGGGAGATTAGGTCAATCGGTCGATATGACCTGAATTGTGTTGACATGGCCATTACATGTGAAAACAATCAAACAAACATTATAATGCGTAGACAGAAACAGTTTTGTTGTGTAAGAAAGCAATGGAATCGAACTGTGATAAACATATTTATTGACAGGCATCACAGCCGGCCTCGGTAGCTGAGTCGGATGCGTGTCTGACTGGTGATCAGGAGGACGCGGGTTCGATATCTGCCGGGGTCGGCAACATTCTTTCGTGGAGATTGATCATGAAATCTCCCTTCCGCTGATTCAAGAAGGACAGATGTCAGTTTCTGGCGAAAGAATGTTGACTGCACTGGTAAAAATCTGTCCAGAAAAGGGTGGATAGGCAAACTATAAGGGTTACCCTGTAAACACCAGTATTACCTCATAAAAGTGGATTTCAAGGGGGTCAGAATTACATAGGTGTGTTTTCGTGATGCTTAAGTTAAATCTGTAACAGAAATAGCTCATTATGATTACACATCCTTTTGATAAGGTGCACACCTCCAAAAAGGTTATATTTTTCTGATGAAAATTTGTGATATGTTTCTTATTCATACTCCAGAGGTCATACGGGTTGAGGTGGTTCTAATGGTTTACACAACGTATATCTTGGAGCTGAAAGTATAAGCATAGTATTTTTTACTCCTGTAAATCCCAATTTTCTCTGTATAAGATGGGGTTAAGAGTGGCGTATGTTATACATGTACGAACTTGTTAACTCGATGTGGATTTTTAAATGAAATGCCATTGAGCATATAGTAAAATAAGTAAATAATTTTCTTGCCTGATTTTGTGGAAATTGAGCCTTCTCGGCTGGCATTTATAGGTGATCTTCAATTTTGCACCCACCATAGCTTAAACAGTTCGCTTCTGGTAAGGTGTCATAGTTGTGAAAATATTTCACTTGGGAATGACCAATAAATAAAAAAAAATATTTTCACTTGGCACTGCACTTAGAATACATATACAAACTTTTTTCCAATACTCAAAATTTTCTTGAACGGCTGGAAAAAAATCAGACCAGAATATTTTGTGGGCCTTTTGATCAATATTGATATGAAATGACATTTCAAGCCCAATCGCCCAAACGGCCTCGCAACGCGTTTACTGGGCAAAGTTATAACTTCCTAACGGTTTCCTAGTACTAATGCTAGGTAGGTTTTAGCTCTGCGTGGAATATCATGACGACCAATCTATTTCTGCAAGCCCCGGCGGGCGGGGATTCGGCTTTCTTATGGTAAGTTTACGGCATACATCTGTCAGCAGCAAATTTTGCGAAAATCGGCTATTTACAATCGTCTGTCACCAGTCAATTCACGTGGAATTTGGTGGTGACAGACGTCCGTCAGCAGCAAATTCTACGTGAATTGGCTGGTGACAGACATCTGTCACCAGCCATTCCGTTTTTAAATATCAGCCAATCAGATTGCACGATGTATTGTTTTCATTTAAATTCTCAAACTGAAAAACAAACAGGGTATTTCCTGATCTTAACTGAATGACAAACGGTGTAGTTCCTGAACAGATGGCTCCCTCAGAAGTCATCTGGTCTTAACCTAAACTGCATGCTGATGTAACAGCAGGATAAGGTTTAAAAGTGTCCTTGGTTCAATTCGTTGCTGATTATTTACAGAAAAATTTCAGCACTTAAATGACATTTTTAAGCTATTTTTGTTAATTTGTAATTTGTTACTGTTGTTTAAAAGTGATAAAAGAACTAAATACAAATAATGTTTATGTATGGTTAGTATGTTTATGTATGGTTGTGTATCTCAATACAGCTTATCCAGAAAACTGAAGTCAGGATCTTCTAAGAGGCTAATACTTTCGTTGAAAAGTTTAAAATCTATCTTTGAACCTTAAAAGTTTTTATAGCTATTCGGTCGATTAAAAACTAATGACATTTCATAAAATAATAAACGCCATAGTTTAGTTGCATGACAAAGTTGTTTATACAATGTCACTATGCGGAA